>JAWRVF010000031.1:600000-1161632 GCA_036785485.1 Physcomitrellopsis africana
TGTTTTTAATTGGCAAGAGCCTGTAGAGATGTTGATTGTCTGGGGAGCATGCCAGATCTTCGCTACGACTAGCTCTTAAGTTCGTTATCTGTTTCTCGTTTAATTTTGCAGAAAACGAGGATTATCAAACGTGACAATTATCACATGCGACATTAACGTCTTCAACATTGACAAGTCGTTTGATCGCATTCTGTCCATTGAAATGTTTGAGGTGGGCTAGTTTCCTTCACTTCATCTGTACGCAGGTCTTCAGCTCATCACCCGGAGTTAAATTTACGATTTTGATTTTGTTCATTTTGACGATGAGATTAGTAACCCCGTTCTGGGACCAAATCTCTGTTTTACAGCACATGAAAAACTACGAGAAGCTTCTGAAAAAGATATCTTCGTGGTTGAAACCTGACGGCCTTCTCTTTATACATATATTTTTGCACAAATCTATTCCTTATCATTTTGAGGTATGTATTGAAGACTCTTTCAATCACGAACCTTGTACATTTTTCTCTAGGCATTCACAGATAAACAATACTTTAACAATCAACGGGACTGAGAATTTACTGACACTTTCAGGACCAAGGAGAAGATGATTGGATGAGCCGAAACTTTTTCACGGGAGGAACCATGCCCTCTAGCTCTCTTCTGCTATACTTCCAGGTTATAAACGACTCTTCGCATTCCTTGAAGTGTTAAACCTTTAAGAAAGATATGAATTGAAGTTCACATGTTGGATTCTCATGCTCATTAGAGGAGTGGTGGTGTTCATGTTGTACAGGATGACGTGTCAATTGTCAACCAATGGTTTGTAAATGGAACACACTACGCCCGCACCAGGTATGAGAGGCTCTTGGACCATGAACTATCTGGTATTTATTAGTAAAACTTGTGCCTTCATAAGTAGTTGGCGGTTTATGTTTGGATATTCTGTTTGCAGCGAGGCGTGGTTACAGAAGATGGATGCCCAAGTCAAAGTTATAAGACCAATTTTTGAGAAAACTTACGGTGAAGGTGAAGCAACGAAGTGGATTGCCAATTGGCGCACGTTCTTCATAGCTGTTGCAGAGATGTTTGCATTCAGAAATGGCGAAGAGTGGGGAGTGTGCCACTATCTCTTTAAGAAAAAGTAAATGTTTTCAGGAATTTGACTGCAGATGCAAGAATGGTTAGTGACCTATAGAATTAAGCAGAACTTGACGTAATTTATCACACTTCTGGGTAATTTCTATTTTGCTGTTGGTGCCCTTGACCCGGAAAGGGCATAGTACGAAAAAATGTTGCAGACTCTTATGTTTTTTTGGTATTTTTGTCTTGTTTTTGAATGAGTTATGACCGAAGCTCCTATTATACTATACTGATCGATTGATTTTGAAACGGTATGCCTAGCACTTCCTCGTCGTCCTGCCTAGCACTTCCTCGTCGTCCTGCCTAGCAAACAAGATAAAGCTTTCGAGACACTGGTCACGAACCAGACTTTCTACTGGTCACTAACTAGTCTTAAACCTGATAACATCGACACTACAAAACACTACCAGTTCCACACTCCAACCATGGAACAGAAGAATCTTCTACATGTGCGAGCCCAGATACCCAGAATTGAGTCAGATTCGGACAATCTCTTACAGTTTTGAACGTCAGCTCGACGAGCTTGCTTGCGTCAATCATACCATCGTAATGACTCCAGGATACTGTCATCTACAGTGGCGAAGTAGAAGAAATCAGTGCCCTCAATACAGGACGGTCTTCGGACATTGTGGTAGATGAGAGTATTCCATCACTACTCACTCACTCACTCATTGACGAATACCATCGACTACAGTAGACTAGACCCTATAATCAGGGAGGAATTGTGTGTACATTCCTTGTGCTCTGCTAGCGATTACGCAGAACTCCCCCGAACTGGGGTCCGGTGGATGCCAGTCCTTTCGACCCCTGCCCGCTGCCTGCCTGTTGCCTCTGCGCAGCAGGCGCCGCAGCAGAGGTTTCTCTGGTTAAATAAACACTGTTCTTTCGCCATCTCGAACACTAGAGAGACAGGAGGTGGTGGATAAGGCACTAGTTTTCATCCATGATGTTTTAAATTTGATCACTGGCAGCTGTTCTTTTGTATTTGCAAAGTATTCATGTTTTTCTCTTCTCTCTGCCTTTGTCTCTGTCGTGGGCAACACTTCTCATATCATCTTACGTACTGTAATCAACACTGGACGTTCTTTTATTGCTAACGCGGGCACACTAAAATTTTAGACTTTTCACAATCCAAAAAAAATTCAAATCTACCCAGTCCAAAAAAGTTTTATTATATTTATTGTAGATTCTACATCACATAATTTAACATATTATTAGACTTTTGTTAGTAGTTATTCATAGTTCTCTTGATTCACATAAAGTAATTTGTTTGTACAACCATCTTGTAGATTACTTATAGATTATCTTTTTTTGCTTGGGAATTGGATATTCAAGATCATGCCTAAGATTATTATTTTTTGGTTATCACGTTATCTCATCTAAATTAAGCTAGATGGTGTATATTAACCATACTAACCAATTTGTACTTGAATAAGCTCAATAGATTTTTTATCACTTATCTATTTATGGTAAATAAATAAGCAATTATAAGAATAATTGTTAGGTCTAAGAACTACAAGCATTGAACATTGACTATGCAAAGCATCTTCAAAAAAATTAATATCTAAGATTTAGTTGAATAACTACTAAAAATAGATTTTTTATAAAACTTTGTAGAAGAAACAAGCAACACCAACCAAAAAATCATCAAAATCTTGGATGTTGACTAACAAAGGATGAAGAAAGCAAAAATAATAATCTAGCTTTCATTCAACCTTAACCTTTGTTACAATGTCATTGACATTTAAGACCCTTATTAGGCTTGAAAGCTTCTTGGAAAATTATTCCAAATATATAATATCTTTGGTATAATGATGTTACTAAAAAATAAAAACATCTTCAAATAATTAAGTAGCAAAACATATTGGTTTTTATTCAACTCCAAGGGAATTATGTGACCTAAAACTACATGCAAAATCTTTATACAATGCATCACCTTGTCACATATCTCCATACATTAAAAAGTCTAGTTAAAAACTACATTGTGGTGTGCCATTATAAGTTGATTTCTTTAACAATTACAATGAAAATAACTCTAATATTCCTTTCCATGGGCCAATAGAATAATCTTGTATTAATTCAATTACAATACATTTTTCAAACTTCCAAAGTTGTCTTTAACAATATTTTGTACTTGATTTACAATTAAATATTTTTAACTTTGTAGATGTGAAAGTAAGATATATGATTTTTAAGTTTAATATTATTTATACAATACAATTAGGAGATATTTGATTGCATATACAAGGAATTATTAAACTAGGACAATTTAAGATTAATCACAATTTATTAGATATCTAAAGATCTATAATTTGGATGAAGCAAAAATTTGAGGTGCTAATAAAAAGAAATAAATTTAAGCTTTATTATAAGTTTAATATAATATTAATTTCTAAATTACAAGAATAAATTACTAAAAGTCTTTATTAAACTAAGAGTATTAAGATAAATAACAATAGCAAGAATTTTATTGCAATAATTATCAATCTATAAATTTAATTTCTTGAAAACTTTGTAATTGCATCTATGACTTCAAAAGATAATACTATATAAAATTTAAAATTGATATAAGGATCCAATTAGGAATTGTGTCTAATTAAAATCTATTGTTTAGAGCTTAGGATTTGCTTATTGTTTGTTAGAATTTGTTAAGATTTCTTTAAATTTTTTAGAATTTAAAATATTAGATTTGATAGGATCTAAGAATTAAAGTTTAAAATAATTAGGATTTAGGATTGCTAGGAGGGTTGAGGTTGTTAAAGAAGGATATTTTTTAAGCACCTTATTTTATTTTTATTAAAAAATAATTATAGGTTGTAGAGATTTTTTCTATCTATAAATTCTATGTGTATTTATAATATAAAATTCATATTATATAACACGATTTTTTTAAAAAATTATTATGAATAAAGATTAAAATAAAGCTATGAAAGATAAGATTAAATTTATTTACATTAAAGACTTATAGACTTTAATCACATTATCAAAAAATAAATCATTATTTTTATAAAATAGATATATTAACTCAAAATAAAGATATATATAGTATACATTAAAAAAAAGATAAGGTTGATTGCTTAAAGGTTTGAACAAAGCATATGAATTAATTATACCAAATCTTTGTATTAATAATTAAATAAAAAATTATTAAAATATTAATAATAAAAATAAACTAATCAAAATAGAAGCTCTATCACATAGAAGTTAAATATATAAAGTATTGCAAATAATCAACCATATAGAGATACTCAATTACATCCCTATTAGAACTTCAATGAAAGACAAACTAAAGCATACACTAGACATATAAATTTCACTTATTGATGCTATAGAATATCAAAGCATGGTAGAAAAGCTAAACCATCTTACTTATATCCAACTTAATATCTCTTTGGTAGTTGCAATTGTATCTAAGTTTCTTTCTAATATAACAAATGAAGAATTTGGTTTAAAGAACTTATTTGAAACTTTCTAATTGATATTTTTAGATCCATCATCATTTTGTATATTAATTAGGATCCAATTTAGATAGTAAATAATTTTAATATCAATCTAAGAACCAAATACATATTAACACACTATTACTTTAGAAGTAAAATAATTTAGGCAATTAAAATTATTTTATTTTCATCACAAATAACTAATATATTAACAAAGTTTTTTAGTTGAAGGATCTTTAAAAAAACATTAGTTTAAGCTAAATATAATTCTATATATTCAAGAAAGAAAATTAAAAATTCTAAAGGCAATTATAAAGGACTTTTATATCTAATTCTTACTAAAATCAATAATCTTCTTTCAAATGCTTTCAATTACTTCTTCCTTTTACTATCTTATTTTCTTTGTTATCTATTTATTTATTATTTTTTTTATTGGAGATTTGTTTGTGCTCCTTCACAAGTAGCTCTATAAATAGAAGCTTGGAAGTGATCATTGAGTGATATATCACCTTTTTTTTTAATAGGATATTAAATAATGTCTTGTTGAAGTAACTTCACTAGTGCTCCAAAAATTCAAGGAACCATTTTAACTTGGCGACTTAGCCACCTTCTTTGGAAAACCTCAACAAATCAAGAAAAATTGCATTAACGATTTGCTTTTAGGAAATTTAAGACACCTTAGCAACTAAGTCTTAAACCCTTGACACCAAATGTCAAAAAACAATGTCTTCTAGGATAAAACTTAGAGTATCCTTTCAAACATCTTTTATCAATTTTTCATGTTTCTTGTCTTGATAATAAAGCAAAGTCCAATTGAACTTCTATAGCTTATTGTAGTTATCTAATCTAAGCCAAATAAAAAAAATTATTAAATGTTAGCAAAATACCTCCAAAATTCACCCTAAATTTTGCAAAATTTCTAGCTCTCATAAAACACTTAAGCTGATGATGAACTACTCCAAGCGTGGTGCACAAACCACACAAATTCAATGTAGAATCTCTTCAACTGACACATAGACACAATATTTTCTGAGATTCCATATCAGTAGGTTGTCGTAATCTATGCCACCAGATCTTTAGTACATTCAGAGCCATGCACAACCATTACTTCTTTATTCACACGCCGCATCGTTCCATTCGTTGCGATCCAAAGTCTCTCATGAGCCTTTTGTGACCGTAGTAGACGATCACTCACAGCCAGCTTCACCACCTTTCAGAGCCTTTTCCTCTGCATGTAAGGTGATGTTCTTCTACAAGTAATCTGAAAGAGAATCAATTTACCCATTCTTATTTTCTATGTAAACAACATCCAACGCCAATTCAGTACTCTTCATTACAGTTCACCAAAACATTTTGAACAATCAGTCACCACACATATCCTTCTTGCCTTCCACTGTACCTTCCCTGTTTGGCTTCCATTTCACCTTTGTGTGACTCATACGTTAGGGCTACACAATTCTCATCCACAATCCTTCCGTGACGCCTTCCTAACGCATGTCTCCAGCTCCTCTATGGCAAGTTGAATGGTAGCAACCTGGAGCCAATTCTTGTTGTTCAAAACCTTGGTGCCCTTACGCACAATAACTACTTTTTGAACAAAGTTTCCAGCATCGAATATCTGTTGATTGAGCCCCACTGCTCATAGCACCACGCGTTGCAATCTAGAAACTACTTGTTGTGAGCCAAAAAGATTAAGACTTGCTCCAATGCTGAACTCTTTTTTTTCCATCTGACGAATCTGTAACTCCCATTTGAAAGACTCGCATACTCTCTTAACAATGTCATCATATCCCTCGATGAAATCAAACATTTCAGTCGTGTGCCAATTCAACGCATCTGTCTCACTCTCTCTTGCGCATTCACGAGGCCGATTCTTGTTGCTTCTCGTTCTGTGAGTTGTTCCAAAGAGATCGTTTGGTGAATGCCGTGCGGAAGGGACTGAGTTCTAGCCGAGCTCATCTAAAGATGATGCTCACGGGGACCCAATCGTTTTGATTGCGTGTGCCTAAGTTGGGGTGGTTAAACGGACCTTGGAGAGGTAGCGGTTTTGAAGCTACCATCGAGGATCGTGAATGCGGAAGCTATCGAGAAGTGGGGACAACGACGACTTCATGGCTTGGTAGTCTAAGACATTGCTCCGTGAACAGGAGAAGATAGAGAAGTTAACAAATTACCAAGAAACCAGTGCCAACCTGTATCCTTGTACTTTCTGCAATTTTACCTTATTGCTTTTCACTAGTCAAATGCACCAATACCTTTCACCTCACGATTCAACCACGCTCGTCAAAATCAACAACATCTCGAAACCTTTGTGTTCCCATTGCCTTAATAAGAAGCGGAATCGACCCTCATCCTTACTCATCTTTTCAACGCTCCCTATATGTCTGCAGTATGCAAATGTCTCCGCTAATAAATTCTTGTTCCCAGTCATACACACGCGCTTCACACTCTTCCCGAGCACTCTCATGTTCTACTAAACTCGTCAATCACTTTGCAATTGTCTTTCTCTCGCTCCTGCCGACCTTGTTTGCTGCCCGTCACGTCCACCTCGTCTGCTTCTTCCGATAGTGCCCAAAGTGATTGATCTAGCTAGATCTGTGATGACAACACTTCTCGCAGAGCTCTCACCACATCAAATCCTCCCACATTTCCAATTAGATCACATGTCGGCATACCAGAACCCTAATAATATTTTTGATTTTTCTTTTAAATAATACCACTTATCTTCTTCAACTAAATACCTATTTTTTGACATTTTACATAATAAAAATATTTATACTACGACAATGAAAACTTCAAAGATCGTGATTTGGCACCAAATTCATTATTATTGTTTCTGCACTTTTAGCACAAGACACATTCCTCTAAGAAAACCCGCTCTACACGATGCTTCAAAGTTTCACCAACTAGGAAATAAAAGATGAGCATGCAAAGATAGTCATATAAAAAATAAATTACATGAAGAAGAGAAAGTGTTACCAAATACTAAAAGGAGAACAAAGGAATAGAATTTCACAATCTCCATTCAAAACTAACATCTTAGAACTTAGAAAAAAAATTAATATAAAAATTTTCAAGCATTTCTACAACTTCACCTCTACAACTACCCAAGCCCCACTCCCGCTGCACACACAATGCCCTCATGTGCATCGGCTTCCGCGACTACCGTATTCATGCCCTGCGCAAATCGGACCCGACATTTGCAAACAAAACTACATCTTCCCCAACACCATCACTGTCAAACTCCACAGCAACCAAGCTTGACATCACATCGGGCAGCATTGCCACGGATCTTAGTCAGCAAAACATCTTAGCGCACCAATTGCAGCTTGTGCCTCTACATCACGGCTTCTTGCAAAGCACTCAAATCTCACTATTAGCAAACCCAGCCACAACACTCCAATAGCATCCTCTCCTTCTCTTGTGCTCATGCACCACAAAACCACTCTTTCGCAAACGTCTATTGCAACTTCTCTTCATCGGGCGCATCTTTGTACTTGTCACTGCCGTTCCTTTTGCTGCCCAGGTATAGAAGAGGTCCACGCAGGCAGCGTCCAAACAAATCACAACTACAATCACACATACAATCGTCTCCTCTCACTCACAACCTCATTGCAACTTATAGTATCCCTGCTGCTTGAGTTGGAGCCTCACCCTCGGCCTCAGCTCCCACATCCGAGTCTTTCCAGTTTAAGGCTTTTTTTGGCCTCAAGGGAGCTGCCCTGTTCTGACATTGAATGCCAGGAGCTCTTTGGCCCCCATCTCACACAAACACCGTCAACTACAAAAGTTGTACCAACTCACTTAGGGAACCAGTCTTTTTGCCTAACACACTTTTTATTCATCTTAAGATTCTATAATGTACATTGCGCAAGCGGACTAGGTTGCCGTGTGAACCATTGATTGTTAATGCCTCACCATCAAAGCAACTGCAACTTGACCTAGAAGCAAAGAGCTTGGCAAATTCATTCTCTAGTTGGGCCTGGCAACTAAGAACCCACATATTTGCACCTACTTCTTGTTGTCGAAGCCCAACACGCGGACCCAGCAGCTAGGATACGACTGCTTGCACTCTTGGATCTCCCGCAGCACCTGCGCAAAGTCGGTGCACCCAAACATGGGCAACTTCCACATGGTCCAGTACCGCACATTGTAGTAGCCCGACAAGCCCGACCCCGAGAAGTTGGTGCGGCTCACGGATCCGACCTAGACAAGTCACACCCGCACATCATCAGACCACATTTGCACCATAATTGCTGCCCATTTATTCCATGGAATCCACTGTGACCCTGCCCGTCTACGCTGATCTCTAACTTGGGCAACCTCGATGCCCGCGGAATCCAGTCTGGACGGCCACATACCAATGCCTCTGCCTTCAACAATACTATTGCCTACTTGTACAACGTTGAGAAGAGCACCAACTTACCGTGTTGAACTCAATGCAAAGAATCAAGTTCTGTTGGATCATGTAATTCACCTGCTTGGCAATCTGATCATCGCTCAGCGGGGACAGTTACAAGAAGGTTTTGAAATTGGGCTGCCCGATGGGATTCCACACCCGCGCACGATTCCATCACGCTCTCCACTGTCAAAATTCCGGATCTTACGTCACCACTCCACCTCTCACCAACCCCGTTGCTCTTTGCAACCCCTACCCCACTTGCTGCACATGCGAGAGCACCCCGATAAGACCAGCTGGATTAACTCAATCCAATCCCGGATGACACTAATGTACCTGCATGCACTGCACGCGGCTGCCGTTTTGGACGGAGCTCAATTGCTGGATCTTCAAGGAGAACATGGTAGCCGACTTCATACCAAAGAAAGCCTTGACTAATGTGGCCTTGCGGGGGGCAATCACAGAGGATGTGGCCGCACCCAAGGAAACTGGTGCTACAACAGTAGAGGACACATCAGACGCCATAGATACAAATTCACTGCACAAAAAGCGTGAGGGCAATGAGGCAGGCACTGCAAGCACAAGACAATTCCAAGTTGTCGAGCCAAGCAACCTGCCACTGCTATATACTACTCAGTGGAAATGGGGTGCATGCCCCACTCCGGAACATTCCTCCCACATCCTCGCAACCGCCACAAGCAATCCTCACCACACTTCAGAGCTATCCAGGCCATCCATGGTTTGGACGCACAAACGCTTATGGCGATTGACTTCGCCAAGACTTCCGGAGTGGCTGCATAGAGCTCATCCATGTTTGAGGCTTCTCTGGGCCGGAGGAGATGGTCGGGTCGAAGGCATTGGTCGGAGGCGGATGAAAAGACATTCCTGCCAGAAAACTTATTCCTCACACACTTTTGTGGGACGGGTACATGCGTGTGGCAGTGATTTGTTTGGTGGTGTTAATGTGCGGACAAGAAGTGTCGGAAAGGGGCAGGGAGTGTGGGAGACCGCTAGGAGAAGTTTCTACTCATGTCGCAACCTTATCAGAAAAGTTCTCCGGAACTCGATGTTATTTGCTTGTAAAGGTTGTATGGGCAGTGTACTTGTGGCCTCAGTTATGGTGCCCACTGATATGTTCAAAGCGCCTCAGTTTTTCTTTTTGAAACAGCCCGATTGTATCGAGTAGGGAGTAGATAAATACAATTTTACTCTAGATCTGGACACCCATGTGACAAGTGGAAATTGAGAAAGTGATGTATCAAGAGTTATAGTCTAATTAAGTTAGTTTCTCACTATCAAAATTGTGAACAATCAGTATGCAATGTGGAATTTGTGGGTTGTACACTACTGGTTGTTTGGAGCAAACTCTAAGCATTTCACAATCCATCAAAGATCTATCTCAATTTACAGAATAGTTTTTCCTTTATCTATATGTGTATTCTTTTTTTGTCTTTGTATCTTTCTATAACATTTGATCATATTTTTAAAGATTGGATCAAATTTCTATTTTAACTCCTAAATAAAACCTAATTGAACTTTAACCAAGTTCTAAGTAAATTCCAATAAAATCTTAATCAAATTTTAATCAAATCTTAATCAAATCCTAAAGAAATCCTAACAAAACCTTAACAATTCTAATAAAATTTTAAAAATATCCTAAATAAATCCTAATAAAATTCTAACCAATTTTAATAAAATCCTAAAGAATCCTAAGTAAATCTTAAAAAATCTTAATCAAATTTTAATAAAATTTTAATCAAATTCTAATCAAATCTTAATAAAATCCTAGCAACCTAATAAAATTTTAAAGATATCATAAATAAATCCTATTCAAATTTTAACCAACCTTAATAAAATCTTAAAGAATTTCTAAATAAATCTTATAGCAAATTTAAAATTTTAATAATCATTAAATTAATACTTACTTTTATTCAAAATTTTCACACTTTTTGATCTACTACAAAACTTACAAAATTTTCCAAAATGTGAACCTACTTTATTTTTCAACAACCACAACTCTCAAATAAAACCTTAATTTTGTATAGCTCTTACAAAGTCATTACAAACTCAAAAATCTTAAAACCAATACTTAAAAAAATCTTATTAAGTTTACTTTCTAATTTCACTCTCCAATCAACAAAAGAACCCTCTATTTGCCATAGGTGCATGATTTTGTGTCTTGGGATCTGGTTTTAATCTTGATTCATAATTGCCCTTCTCCAAATATCAATCTAAGATTTTCTTAAATAAGATTTACTAGAAACTACCATTTTCTTTGATCTAAAGATGCCTGTAATATTATTTTTACTAATTGGCCTTGTTTTGTCTTATGTTTTGCCTCCATATTGTCTAAGGACATAATCCATAGAAGAGAGATTGTATTATTTTGAATCTCTTGAATTTAAATAGTATATCTTTAGTAAGTATTATGTATTTCTAAAAAATGGCTTTGGAGTGCTAATCTTATAAAGTTAATTGTCAATTTGTGCAAAAATACTATTGCCTAAATCTAAATTTTTTGTACCTGTTAATATTTCTATAACCTATATAATATAATTTTAAGAGAATTAGATATGCAAAGTTAACACAATGGAGAAGTATCCTTATTTAAATAAGCCATCTATACCTCCACATATATTGAGTACAAAACTTAGATAGCATCATAATCAAAAAATATACTTACAAGTAGAATTATTTTTAAATAATATTAAAATAAATTCTTGATATCTTAATTAAAAATAAAATAAAATAAATTTAAAATATATTTAAAATAAAAGATAGATATTTTAAAAATAAAACAAAAAATATATATAATATATGTATAAAAATACTTAAATGAATGTTAATTTTTAAAAGTTGAAGATTTCAAGTGTAGAATTTTTTATTATTTTCATAACAGAGTGAAAATATCTTATTTATTATTGGTATTTAAATGCTATAGCAAATATAATTTTTTTAAAAATATAATAAGAATTCTTGTAATTCTATAGATTATACTTTTAAAACAAATGATATTATGGATTAATTATACTAGAGGTATTTGACAAATGATATAATAAAATATTAATTTTATATGTTATGAAATTATATATATATATATATATATATACACACATACATATGATTAATTATGGACTTTAATGAGATTTGTAAATATCAAAAGTTATAAAAAATTTATTATTTATTAATATAAATGATATAACATAAGAGCAATAGGCTATCAAATCAATTTTCTAATTTTATATCAAAAATTTAAAATTTTATTATATTAAATATTTGAGACAATTTTTTCTTTAAATAAATAATTAATAATTAATAATTAATATGTATATTATTTTTATTAATATGTTTGGTTAAGTATATAAATATATTTGAATGGTTTTTATTTATTAAAAAAATAGAAGTATTAAAAGAAGAGTATAAATGAATAAAAGTTTAACAAAGATTTGAATTGCCTATGAGAGAATATTAACATGAAAACTACCAAAGAATATAATCTATTGGAAAAATAAGAAAGAAATGTAATATAATTTTTCAAAAATATCAATTAAAAATATGAAATAAGAACTCAAAGTTTTAGACTTCACCTAGTTGCCTTCCAAAGTTGTCGGTCCTAGTAATAATAAAAGAAAAACTTTATATAAAATAAATAAAATATAATAAAGACAAATATACATCGTTGTTGACAGGAAACATCTCCATTTGAATTAAAAAAACTACAAAAAGGCATAAACAATTCTTCAATTCACTATTTAACAATTTATACATTTGACTTCTTTTCCATCATTGCCTCCACCCCATTCTCCTCCTTGAATGCACACAATTGACAAGGCTGCCTACGGAAAACTAGATCAAAGAGCATTCAACGAACCATATTGCAAACAAGTCAGCCAAGTTGCAAAAAGGAAAGAGCAAAGCAACAACAGCGAGATGACAGTTCAGTCCGGGGAGAACGAGATTGAAGTGATCGAACACAGTGGATCTGGCAGGAGCAAGAGCAGCAACAAAAGATTTCTAAACATGAATATGTTTGGAAATTCACAGTGGGGTGGAGCCATGAATCAGTTTATCACGTACGGTGTGGATCTGGCAGGAGCAGCAGTAAAAGATTTCTGACTTTCTGGCTGGACTTGCTGGGTAGGTGCTGAATTCATTCAGTTCTCCACACAGCTTCTGTGGATCTTCGGAAAGGAAACGCTTTGATAAACACAAACCAAGAAACCAGACTGACATTGACCAAATTATGAATTGGCCGTCTATCCAGTTGATGTTGCGACTTCGACATGTTCAACTTCACGAAGCGAGGGTTCACACTGTGGTTTCAAGGACGATCGCAAATCTGAACGTAGAACGCAGTGAAAGTATCGATCGACCGCTTCTCCATCGATATGAAACTCATCTTCTCGCTGATTGAACTAGATTGCTGATTGAAGGATATGCGTTTGTTTGTTGAAGCATTTGATAGATTGGCAGTCAGCAAGTGAAGGAGTCAACTTCTCACATTTAGAATTGGGAACCCTTCAAACTTCACGAATGGAATCGCTCTAGAAGAGTAGGAGCTTTTCGAAATATACTTTGATAACTAGGGATTAAGTCAACAATTGGACTTTTTGAATTTTGAGACGACTCATTGTGGTGGGTGCACTTCATACAGGAAAACTCTGTGGCATTGGAGTGCGTGAAAAGAATACAAAACAACCTGTTCAAGTTACAATGCACCATGAGTTGCTCGCAATTTCCGGCTTCTATACGAGAAAGTATCCAACAAGGAGAATAATTGACCCGTTTCTCCGCTTCGTAGTACACCATGATTCAATGATGAGGACGTGCCCTTGAACAATAAGCTATTGGGAGCAATGGTAATTGTTCAGCACATGATGTGGTGTTACCCTTTTGGATCTTTTCCTCTTCATTTCTCCGGCCCTGAACATTAATAAGTTGCGCGCAGCAGCTCATACAGTCGAGGTTGTTGGAATCCGCATATCCTAAATGTGGTTCCAACAACAGAGAAACACATCGCTACCCGTAAGAATCGTTGAGCTATTTTTTTCTCAGCGGCCTGGTGAAATTGATTGAACTGAAGATACCATCGCAACGCCAATCCAACATCTTGCACATCACTGAAATTGTTGTGGCTCTAACGTGTGGACAATTTTTGCATTGCATGACATTTCAAAAAGCCCAGCAATTTAGTGAGGTCAAGAAAACGTTGCGACATCATCACGTGAGTCATTTCAAGCATGAACATAGCACTGCCTTGGTCAATCTGCAAGGAGGCTTTGTGACCATTGTTGGGAAGATCTTCGGATACACCTTCTGAATGATGGAACTTGAGATGGATTTCACCATTCTCTCGTTGGTCAGCAAAGAGCAAGTTACCGCACGCCTTAACCCTATCTTGCAATCTAATTCTAGTGCGTTGCCAGCTTCCTCTTGTTTCTGCTTTGTCGCGTCGTCCCAAAATGCGACCTAGCATATGTTGGAAGCTGTGGCGTTGATGGCGCCGGTTGATCACTAAAGATTGTCACAACCCTCAAATGTACACGCCATCACTGGCTCGCGGCATGTCCTCAAAAATGCAGTGTCAACAGCATTAATGACAAAACCATTGGCAAGAATCACCCACAACGTACATGTACAATGTCTTGAAACTGCTCTGAGGGTGAATATTTTGCAGCTAAGTTTTGAATATTTGCAGGTGTAGTTTATGCTTGAATATCAAATCGCTGGCTAATAGTAGTTTCAGCTGCTCAAGTTCACTGTCAAGATGCAGCTGCAGACCCGCTCCAATCCATGACTTCCATTTACTATGTACAATGTGTAAGCATTTGGAGATCGAATAGAAAGCAGGAGTTTCTAACAAGCACATGTTCGTTCAACACTTTAAAACCAACTTGCTATGCACGTCATTGTAACCTACTCCAATGACTTCATGAAAGCACATCATGGTAACCGACTTGATACCATTCCAATCGCCAAATACGTCCTTGCACTCTTCAACTCCTCAAAACCCATCTGTACAACATCAAGAGGCAAAGAGATAAGTCTAACACCAAACTTTAATTACTAAATTTCAACTCTATACTGGTTCACATTCTTAATCCTCTTCTCTTTAGCATTGTTCCGGAAATGATTCCTGGAAACTCTAGTGAGATACAATGAATCAACCTGCTTTTAGATCTGTACATTAAATATTAAACCTCCAATTAAAGAGATCATAGTGATATATAAGTGCAACAATAAAAAAGCACACAATTACTACAAGATACTTGTATACAAGGACATACTTGATTCATATTGTATATATGTATATTGAAGGTTTGAAAATAACTTTTATTTCAGCTCCTATCTTATGCCATCTAAATTTTTTAAAACAATTTTTTTTAAAAAAAAATGCATCAAATTTTGAAATAGATGTAATTTTATCACAAATAGATGCAAATGATGGACTTCATCCTATTGTTTTTTATTCAAAAAAAATTTTAACAATTGAAATTGATTATGAAATCCACAACAAAGCACTTTTTATTATTGTGGATTCATTCTAAGAATAGTGTCAAAGATACGAGAATACAAAGCAAGAGACTTAAGCTAGAAAAAAGATTTCAAGAAGAAACCAATAAGAACTTGAATTAACTAGATGAGTACAAGAATAATATCAAAAAAGGTGAATTAGAACTCCAAGAGATGTATTATCAAGGTTGAAGAACTCTTCAACCTCGACTTCCATACATAGCCTTATCTAAGATGCTTATTGAGCGGCTTCTATCAAACTAAGAAGCTTCTCAAATAGCTTCTACCAACTAGAAAGCTTCTCAAGCTCCTTCTACCAACTCGGAAGCTTCTCTAGCTCCTTCTACTAACTACAAAGCTTCTTGAGCTGCTTTTACCAATTAGAAAGCTTTTCAATTAACTTTTATTAATTCATGAACCTCTAGAATGTCCTAGAAGGTTTTGTGAACTTTTAAAGTGTATATTCCTAACATTAGCCCTTTTTCTAGCAATGAGTTCTAAGAGTAGCTCATACCTTTAAAAATCTTTTTACATAGATAAAAAATCAAGAATACACTATATTAATGAAGCTATGTATTCTATTCTCCATTCTTCGATAATAGGTTCTACTGGTCCTTGAAGAAATCACCTATGGCCTTGAATTAATACTTCCATTATTGAAACATCCCATCCAAAGATTTGATCTTTATTATAGCCTTCAAAATATCTTCCAAATAAAATCTCAAGCTTAGAAGGATTCACTTTTTTAAACTTAAGCAATATCACTAAATCTTGAGCATTGGAATTGAGACTTGCATAGTTGGGTGTTACTTCTAATGGTTCCAATTATGATTGTACTTGGCACTAAAATGTATCGACTTCACTTTACTCAATTGAAGGTTGTAAAAATTATACTACTTCATTTGAAGCTTACGTAGTAAGTAAATCTTTTGAATCTCATTTAACTAAATTTCTCAATACTTGAAGGTTGGATATGGTGACTGACTTGTTTCTACCATTCTATTCTATCTTAGAACAGATGACTACATATTGATGAAACTTTTAGTTTAATTTTTCCCTTCTAATAAGTATTCATTGGATCCAATCTTCACCAAGAAGTTATCATCAAACATGTTTAGATTTGTGGAAATAGAGTCAATAAAATTCCTATATCTTTTGAAGCATGTTAGTGAGATTTTTGGCTAATTCTTATGTATGCTCATTGATATCATAGTCGTGCCAATGAACAAAATATTTCAATTTGTCCCACCTTTGCCTTGAATCTAGCATCTTTTTGATCTTGTATTCTTCATAATTTTTTATTTTGATATTAGGCAGCAATTATTGTATTCTTTTCAAAATACACAACTCTTTATAAGGTTCCAAGAGAAAGATATGAAAAATTGGATATACCTTTATAGAAGATGAAAGTTCCAAGCAATAGGCTACTAGATTAATTTGTTCTTAGATGGAAAATAGTTCTAACCTCCAATAGTTGAACTTATCGCATGGTTACTTGGTCTTGATGTTCCATCAAAGAAGCCATATTTAATTTCCAATATGAAAAGTAGGCAATTGATTTCTAAATTTATCTACAGATGTCTTGTAAGCATCTTCAGTTGCTTGCAATTAAAGCTTCAAAGTTGTTTGGTATTGTGATAGATACTTTGTAAATCCTTCAGCTGCTGAATTGTTATTCTTTGGCGCATTCCATAGATCAAACTTTAGATGATATCTATAATTTGAATAAAATAGAATTTGCTAAGTTGAAGCATGAACAATATTATTATATACAAACTCCATTAATGATAGATACAAGACATAATTGTCTTATTGATAGTTGTTGCTGCATCATAAATACTACTCAAAAATTTAGTTAACTCATTTTTTTTGGCTGTCAATTTGAAGATGGAAAGCCAAAGAAAGTTTAATATCCACCTTTAATATTTCAAAAAGACATCTCCAAAACTTAGATATGAATTGGGATCCTTGATTAGATACAATATCATCTGGTAGGCCATGATATGAATATATATATATATATATATTGTCAAGAAAGAGCCTTATCATTTCTTCATTAGAAGCAATCTTCTTATAAGGAATGAAATGAACCATCTTTGTAAGTTAATCAACCACCATAAGGATACTATCTAATAAATTGGATAGATGTATATCTATAATGAAATCCATTAAGATAGAAGACCATGATTGTTTTAAAAAATGCAAGGACTATAAGAGTTTATAAAAGTAGTGTTAAGGATTTTTGGACCTTGAACAAATGTTACAAGAGAGCACAAAGTTCTTCACAACCTTCCACATTTGAAGCCACCAAAAATCTTGAGAAATAAGTTCTAAAGTCGTGTTAAATCTAAAATAACCTATAGTTAGAAAGTCATGGCGAATTTGAAGAACTTGTAGTTGTATTGGCCCTTCTAAGATATGCAAATATTCTTCAAAATATAGAAGGTTTTCTTTGAGCTTAAACTTATTAACATTTTCATTGAAGCGACACTTGATATCAAAGGCCAAAGCATCATTAGTAGTTGCAGCATACACTTTAGTAAAAAAATTAGAATTAATAGATGCGGATGTAATAGTGGCGCAAAAGTGAAATTGCTTTGGCTTCAATAAAGTTGAATATTATTAATCAAATGTTGTCTCTCATGCCCTTGATATAAAATATGATGTCTTTGATAAAACATTAGATAATCCTTGTTGCTTTCTAGGTTGATAAGTGGTAGTAAAGTTAAATCAAAATAATGACATATTCTATCAAGTTTGGCGGCAATTAAGAATCTGATCTGACATAAAATATTTCAAGTTCTTGTAATCTATACATACAATTATGGGATGCATGTTCCTTCAAAAAAATAATTCCATTTTAAAAAAAAATCCACAATAGCAAAAAGCTTTTTATTGTTGATTTTATAATTAATTTTGATAGCAAATTTTTTTGAAAATAAAATATAATAAGATGGAGTTTATTATCTATACCTATTTGTAAAAGTATGGCCCTAATGTAAAATCCAAAGCATCAATTTTCATGCAGAATGCTTTTGTAAAGTTTAGATGCACCAAGATTGAAGTTGTGATAAATGCCGCCTTGAGGTCTTGAAATGTCTTCTTCACTTGAGGCTCCCATTCTAACTTGCCTTTACATGTCAATGAAATAAGAGAGGCAACAACTTGAGAATAATTTTTGATAAAGATCCAATAGAAGTTAATAAATCTAAAAAAATATTGTATATCTCTCATAATCTTTGGAATAGTCCATTATATAACCGCCTCTACTTTCTTAGGATCCATCATCAAATCTTTAGTACATACAATGTATTTTAAAAATTCTATCTTTGATTGATGAAATACATATTTCTCTAGCTTGGCATATAAACCTACATCTCACAGCTTTTATAATATTAATTTTACATGCCTCTCATGTTCTTCCAGATTTTTTGAGTAGATCAAGATATCATCAAGATAGATCACCACAAACTTGTCTAAATACTCTCAAAAGATGTCATTTATTAAATATTGAAAGATAACAGATGCATTTGTTAATCCAAAGGGCATGACATTATATTCAAAATATCTATATCTTCTCCAAAATATGGTCTTCCATTTGTCTCTCTCTTTGATCCATACCAAGTTATTTGCTTTACAAAGATCTATCTTAATATAGATTTTGGCTTTGCCAAGTTGTTCCAAAAGTCCTAAGATTAATGGTAGTGGATAACGATTCTTCACTATTATCTTATTTAATCCTCAATAATCAATGCACATATATAAGGAACCATCATTTTTCTTCACAAAGAGTATAGATGCATCTATTAGAGACTTTAAATGCCTCATGAAGTTTTTTGCAAGGTTTTTATTAATATAATCTTTTAACACCAAAAGCTCATTTTGAAAAAGATTATAAATTGGATTAAAAGGTGGTTGCATTTCTTCCTGAAGATCTATAGCACAATTATATGGTCAGTGCTTTGGTAGTATATTTACATTTTTCTTTTAGAAAATATCTTGAAATTTGCTATATTGCTCTGGAATACTTGCCGATGAAGTCATATCTTCTTTAGTTGGATTTGCATAAATAAAAAATGGTATATTTTTTTTGGCCAATCTTATAAAAGTCCTTATTCCAACAAATAAAGGCTTACTAACTCGTGACTTTTTACAAAGTTTTCTTATAGGGATTTCTATCAAAAATATTATAGATAGATTATGTTTTTTCAACCAAGAAAATTCAAGAATAATAAGATTTGAAAGAGTCCTAATAACATTGAATACAATTTAGCTACTATAATCTTCAAACAACACTTTTATAGGCATTATTTTATAGATGATACTACTAGAGGATAAGGATCATCTATCGATTAGCTCTATGTGAATAAGTTTGAATTTCTATATTAGAAAATTTTTATGAAGTTTAACAAACATCTCATCTGAGAAACAAACGGACGCCTCCAAATCCAACAAGATAATTATTTAAAGCTTTTGAGGGCTAAAACATAAAAAAAATCATAAAGCAACAAGCAAGTTGAACAAAAAGAGAGGAACCTAAATAGTTTTGTGATATTGAATTGTGTAGCCACATGGTCTCTACTATGACTAAACATCTTCGTTTTTTTGAATAATTGCATTCCTGATTTTGGTGATACATTGATTTTATTTTTTTAGACAATTATCAATCTTATGGCTTTTCTAGCCACAATATAGGCATGGACCTTTTTCCATTTGATGCTTCTTCTCTTGTAGATTATGAAATTTAAAACATATTGTATTAAGTTGTATATCTTTTACTTTTGAATGTAAATTCAAAATGCTTGCTAATGTAGTAGGAGTATATCAGATTGCATATTGTCTTGCTAAAGCTTATGAATATCAATCTTGATAATGTCAAAATAATCAATTATCACATTTTACAGCTTGGCTAATAGCTTCATTGAATAATTATGGATCTAAAAGTGATAATAATAAATTCTTTACATCGTCTCTTAATCACCAATAAAATTGGTTCATTAAGGCTTCTTTGTTTCAATTAATATTGCATGCTAGTTGCCTAAAATTGGATTCATAGATTGATGTAAAGCCCGCCCTTTGGTACAATGCTCAGATCTTAGTTATTGCCTAATGAACCTTGTTATATTCTCTAAATGCTTCTACAAATGCTTCTATGAAAACTTCAAAGTTATTCAAAATTAATGATCTCTTTTTAAAGAAGAATGTAAATTATGATAATGTTTGCCCTATAAATAAGATGCCAGCTAATTCAATATGTGATTCTTTTATTAGATAAGTATCAAGTTATAAAATCATTATTAATCAAATTTGGTTAACAAATCCTTAAAACTTTGAATGCGTACCATCATATTTCTTCAAAAGATTAATTCAAGATTCTTTATATTGCTAAACATGTAGGTTTTCTTGACGTAATATAGGTAGTGCTATATCTTCAAGTGCAGAAGTTAGAAGTGGATGCAATCTAGATTGTAATACTCTAGATGTTGTGTTGTTATGAAGTTTTACAATAATCCTTTTAATCTCTAAAGTCTTAGCAAATAAAGTAATAAGAGTACTTATAATGGCATTTAAATTAGACTCGAAAGATTCAATTATACTAATATCTTGACTTTTAGCCATTTAAAAAAAAAAAAAAAAAAAAAAAAATGAATCTATAAGAAAATAATATTAGTTTAGAAGAGGATAATCCATAACTTCTAAAACCCTTTAAAACTTTTAAAAAGAAAGATGATATTTTCTTTCACAAAAAGAATAAAGCTTTAATATTGTAATGAAAAAAATATTAGTTTAGAAGAAGGTAATCTGCAATCTTTACAGCATTGATACACCTTCAAAAAGAGAGGCAATCCACTCTCTAACAAAATAGATCCAACTTTGATATTTAAGATGAGGTCAATCTCAACAAACTATCAAAGATAGAAAAATACAAAACAAGAGACTTGAACTAAAAAAAAAAATCAAGAAAAAACTAATAAGAACTTGAATTAATCAGATGAATATATGAATAATACAAAAAAAAATGAGCTAGAACTTCAAGAGATGCGTTGTTGAGATTGAAGAACTCTTCAACCTTGACTCCCATATATATCCTTGTCTAGGATGCTTTTTGAGTAGCTTTTATCAAATTAAGAAGCTTCTGGAGCAGCTTCTATCAACTGGGAAGCTTCTTGAGCTCTTTCTACTAACTTGGAAGCTTATCGAGTTTCTTCTACTAACTATGAAGCTTCTTAAGCTAATTTCACCAACTAGGAAGCTTCTCAACCAACTTTCATTAACTCAAAAATCTCTAGAATGTTCTAAAAGGTTCTGTGAACTTTTGAAGTATATGTCCTTAACAAATGGCTTCACTACTTAGAAGATACTTTTCATTCAATCATAATTTCTACCAATGACAAGAATCTCAAGTATTTCATATTAGCATATATTTTAAATTATTGCTAAGCTTGTTAAAATATATCTTTCTTATAATTTATATTTAATATTATATATCTTCTTGAAAAATAATAAATCTTGTCAAATGCCTTGTCTACACGTTCTTATCTTGCATCAAAAGAATAAGATGATATATATGATCAATAACAAATTTTTCTTTTGAAACCAAAGCAACTGCACCTTTGAACCATTAAATCAACAATTCTAATTGATATATTTTTTTTTAATGAAGTTTATTCAAGTATACTAACAAATTTTCTTCTTCTTGATATTAATCTTTATCATGACTTTAAAAAATTTGATTTCAAAAACAACCTTCTTTCTTATAAAAATATTTATATATTCTAAAAATCAAACACAATTATATGTAAAACAAACACAACATGACTTTCTAGTAACATGACATTTTAAATATAACAAAATTCAAGCGCTTATCTTAAGAGATTTTCGGTGGTCTCAAATGTGAAAAAAGATCAATAAATTTGTTTAATCTTGTAATACTTATTCTAAAGCAAAGATTCTACATCATTGATTTTATAGACTTTTTTAACCACTATCTATTTTAAAGCAACATTGATCATCTATTTCAATAGATTTTATTATAGATCTTTTAATCCTAAATTCTTATTTAAAAAAATTATAATAATAAATTATCTAATCAAAATAGCATATTTTGTGTATTGAACAAAAATTATTGTAGATAACAAAACAATTAATTTTTTTTTGATAATGTTTGTTAATATTATGGATTTTTAAGTGATATTACATTTGATATTTTTATTAAATCAAATTTTTAATCAAATGTAATATTATATTTGATTAATATTACATTTGATTAAAAATTTGATTTAATAAAAATTTGATTTAATAAAAATACATCTTATATTTTACATATATCTTATTAAGCCTTATATTACAATCAATATATTAGAAAAAAAGCAATTACCACCATATTTTATTAAAATAGATAACAACCAAGATTTTAAAATAGAAGGAGTTTTGGATTTAAGGCGGCGCTAAAATAAATTAGAATATCTTATATATTGGTGCAAATATGATATTAGTGAATGTATATGGGAGCCATCTAAAAATCTTATAAATTTGTTTGAACTTGTTATTTTTTTATTGACAACATCCATCAAAATCAAGGACCAACCATTGACAAGACAATAATATAATTAAAAGAGAAAAAAATTCAAAGATCAACTTATAGAATTTATTTATAATATTAAAAACCAAAAATTGACATATTCATATACAAAGTTGTCATTTGTAGGATTGTCAAATGAAGTACTTAGGTTATTTCAACCTAGACAATATTATAATTGTAATGAAGATTTTCAAAAGAGACATGTCTTTCATCAAATAAATGGCAAGATACAGCATGTTTAATACCACAATCTAAGAAGAGACAATTAATGCTTAGTAATATTAATAAAAGTGAGTACTACACCTAATGAAATATATAATGTATTACTTAAAGATAGTCATGAAGGCCTCAATAATGATCAAATAATAGGATGGTCTTTTTATTATAATATAAATTATTATTAATAGATGAAGAGACTTATCAATTATCTTTGTGTTGAACATAGATCAAAGTTTGTTGCTTATACTATTTAACAAATCTTGAACTTCATTAATTTATGAAGTAATTTGACTACTCCTTGTGGAACTTATTATCTAAAAGAGAGGATAATGTAACCAATGCCCATATTATTTAAGTAAATAGAGGTAAGTAGAAGTAGTTAGAAACATATTAGCAAGATAATATCTTCCTTTAAAAGCTTTGACAAAGTTTTTGAGATGCAGATTAAATATTTAGACTTTTATAGATATGCCATATGACAATTTGAACTTGTTTTATAAGTTTCTTATTTTTAAATAGTTATTTTTGGAAGCAATCTAAAATTTGATGATTGAGCCATAAGCCTTGCGATTCCTAAGAAGCTTCTACAAAATCTTCTTTGTAGCTAGTATATATATAGAGGCAAGACTAAGGCCATCTTTAGTCTTATCAATACCTTTCTTATATTCTAATCTTAGTTTAAGACTCTCAAATCACTTTGTATTTGGCGATAGCTATTCTAATTCTTTTCTATCGTATAATTATATATTCTTCCATTACTTTCTTATGTCTTTAGTGACATATGAATATATTGTCTTTTGATTTTTGTCAAGATTCATATCTTTTAATAAGACCATAGAGCTATTGATAATAGAGCATTAGAGATATAACTACTTTTAAGATACTATCATCATTGGCATTTTTAAAAGTTACTTTTTAAAGTTATTTCATCACATTATTAATAATATTAATATATACTAATATAAGATAATTGATACTATTCAAAAACATTAAGAATTTTATAAGAGTTATAAAAAAATTATAAATATCATTGATTTTTTTCTAATCATAGTAATAAAGATAATATTCTTTTAAATTATTAATACATTAATAGTATCTAATTATTATATTTAATCTTGACAAATAAGCAATATTTTTTTTATACATAGTGTGAACCAAATTCTACTTGATTACAAAGTCAACATGAGATAGTATTTTGCTTATTTAAAAAAAACTTTAAACAAATGAATTTTATATTATTGGTTTAATTTGACTAATATAAAATTTTAATAATACTTAATAAAATTTCTCAAGTTTAACATAGATAAATTCAAAGATTGCCTTAATATCAAGTAAGTATATATATATTGTACATTATAAAAGATAACTATATTTGATAATAAGTTTGCTATTGTTGGCTTGCTCAAATAGAATATGCTTGAGAGCAACAATTCCATTAGTGTAATTATTATTTACAATGGCCATTATTCTATTAGTAGACTAAAAAATCTAAATAATTTAGTAAAACAAGACCAACTTATATGCCAATATTAATATGTCAGATAAATAATCTAAAATATAATAAAATATAAAAAATATTGCTAAATCAAACTAATACATGTTATATTATTAAACCTAGCTACTAGCATAGTAAACCATCTATTAAATATTATACTAAATTTTAACATAATGTATTTAAAATACTCTACAAATATCAATAGTAAAAATAAAAAAAACTAATTAAGAATTCTCTATTTGATTGTATATATAGACTTGAAATAATATCTAAAATATTGAATAGAAACAAGCTCATCAAAGGCAAGATCTTCTAAGAAAAATAAGATATTATGTGATTTATGATATTATATTGTTTATATAAATTAAAAATATATAGTCTTTATTTTTATTTTTTAATATATTTGATTTAATATCATTTTTATATCTACACTATTTCTTTGCTAAATTTTTCTTTTACATCTTTATATTTTCAACAAGGTATTTTTGGTCAAATTTTAATATTATGCCAAGAATTTTGTTTAAAGCAAATGATATGCAATCCTCAAATACTCCATTAGATGAAGTTTGTTCATATTTTAATTAAAATTACTTGTTAAAATAACATAATTCTATCAAACATCTATTAAATTTTAACTTGTGATTAAAAAAATATATTAAGCATGCAAATATATGTGTGTGTATATATATATATATATATATATATATAGTTATAAGAGATGCTACATGAATCAATCTTATAATTAATAACATTCATTGTATTTTTTTAATTGAAGGGGATGTATGCTATTTTCTGAATGCATTGTAAATAAATTATTATATATTTCACCTAATCATTTTTTCTTTTCTTTCCTTTTCAACTATTACCACAAAAAATTTAATTTATATATTTTTTAATACAATAAACCAAAAAATCCAAAAAACTAACAAACAAAACACAATATCAAACACAACTTTGAAGAATTGGAAGAAAATCAACTCAGAAGAGGGGAAATATAAATGTCGCACTGATTCAGTACATCAAAAATCCTTCCTCAGAAGAAAATTTACTAGCTCACATGTGATTGTTAGTTTGTTTGTTTAAGAAACAAGACGAGGCACGCAAATACACACGACATACACATACGACTCGCGATACGGAGAGGGGAAGTAGCCGCGGTGGTGGGGTCGGGGCATGGTGTACAGTGAGCGTACGTGGAAAGGAGGAATACCGTATACCATTCACGGGGTTGACCAAGGAACCTCAGATGTGAGGGCATGTAAAACTGGAACGACGACGACGCCGTTCCTCAAAGCGACTTTATGGGCAGCCATCGGCATTGGAGGCTGGGAGGAAATCCAAAGCATTAAGAAGAAGAATATGCAGAAGCGCAAGTAGAAGCAGCGCTGGAAGCAGTAAATAGCGCAAGCGGGGGCGTAACGAGAAAAGTCCGGGGAGTACATCGTCCGTCGGGCGGCTCAGCTCATCTAGCCTGGCTCGACTCGGCTCAGCTTAGCTGTCTTTCTATCGAACCTGTTTGTTTGTGTGCTTGCTTGCTGTGGTGTGTTGCGTCTGATGCTTGTAGCGTGACGTAGTCGAGAGGTTCTGGCGATCTTGCTTTGCGCCGCGAAGCTTTTCCTCTCTCCGCGTCTTTGTATGTTCTCGTTTTGTTTGTTTTGGGCTTTGTTGGGATTTTTTTTCCTCTCAGATCTCGTCGACTGGATTTAGCTTCTTCTTCCATGGGGTCCATACTGAATTCCGGAGTCAGCTGCATTACCCGAGTCACCTGCCAAACCTGAGTCAACTGCAAAACCTGAATCAGAACAAGAACAGGATAGTTCTGTTGATGCAAGGATAGAGCATTATGGAAGTGGTAGATAATCGAAAATACCTTCCGCCTTGATTATTGACAAATTTGAGGAACCTAGTATCGTCAGTACAGGAAGATCACCTTGTTTTGAAGAAACCACCTTGGGACACCTGGTTTAAAGGTGACTTTATCGGCTCTGGAACGTTTGGCTTAGTGTATGAGGGTATTGACAACAATGGAATGTTTTTTGCCGTCAAGTTTTTCTTAAAGGTCAAGGGAAGGTTGTACAAGAGGCTATCAAGCAATTGGAACATGAAATAGCACTTCTTAGCGATATTCAGCATCCAAATATTGTTCAGTACCCGTGTACTAAAAGGGATGATGAGAAACTCTATATTTTTCTGGAGCTAGTAAGCAAGGGCTCATTGACTAGCTTAAACAAGAAGTATTATTTCGTCTATAATCAAGTTAGGGCGTATACAAAGCAGATTCTTAGTGGTCTCAAGTATCTGCATGGTCGGAAGATCATACATAGTGATATTAAGTGTGCAAATATTCTCGTAGACACTAATGGAGTGTTAAGCTGGCCGACTTTGGGATGGCTAAACAAGTAGATAAACTGGGTCTGCTGAAATTATTTACGGGTAGTGCTCACTGGATGGCTCCAGAAGTGGTTAATCCCAAGAGGCAATACAACTTCTTGGCTGATATATGGAGTCTGGGATGTACGGTGTTGGAGATGGCAACCGGAAATGCGCCATTTGGAGAATTGGAGTGCCATAGTGTACTTTGGAAAGTAGGTAATGGGGAAGGCCCTCTTATTCCGGAGGATATTGAGGATGACATGAAGGACTTCATCTCCAAACGTCTGAAAGTGACTGTAGCAAATCGTCCTACTTGCGACATGCTTCTGACACATCCTTTCATAACTGGTGAACCGATGACTCCAGGATGCTTAGAAAGACTAGAAATTGAACTTCAGGAGCTTCTTCAGGGACGCCGCGCGCCTGTGTCCATAGCTTCACTCCCTCAGTTGTACTATGAACGGTTTGGTAAAACTCTACAAGCAGAAGGTTATCTCACCGAAAGCCAGCGGCATGGAAAAGCTGGTTACAGCCTTACAAAGCTGCTGGCTCGCTTGAAAAATACTATAACTCTCATTGATAGGTACGTGCTTTTGTCGTGTTCTAACTCTTGGTATGTATGTCGTATGCCCTTTGTTTGACTCTCTGCTCATGCTGCAGTATGAATACTGCAAGTGAACAATTCAATGCCTGATTTGAAATGGCTTTCAGCATGGCCTCGTTCGCCTGCACCCCTTACCTTTTCCCCTCCCATTATCGTGCATCGGTATGTTGCTGAGTTGTGCAATTATGTAACTTCATTTCCTAGATTATACAATGTATTGGTTCTGTTTTTTGAATTGCACAGGTGGTGTGCAGGTGCATAATGCTTTGAGGTAGGCAAACAATGCCATTTATTGTGTATGTGTCTGTAGGCTAAGTTCTGGGAGATTTGATTCTTTAGACGCTGCAAAAGCAAGTGGATGCTTCGTGTAGAATGCATGTTGGCTGATTGATTCTGTAGCGTTCTCCTGTGCTTGTTGGGTTGCAGGATAAGCAATATGTCATATATTTTGTCAGAGGCTTACTTAGGCTACGACTATTAGTGCTCTGTCTGCGCTGGTGAGAGTTAATCTACACGCATTCTTAACAACCGTTTAGTGCAAAAGTCGGCTCACTCAGGCCTTTTGGTAATAAAGCGGTGAGTGAGCGGCAATTATTTGTCAAGCCGAGGTTGTGAGGGTCTTTGGGGTGCCCACGGGTCTCCGGCACTCACTTTCTATATCCGAGAGGTGGAAAGAAAGGGCACAAGACAGCAGAGAGGGTACCCTTTTGACAGTGGGTGTGAGCGGTGGTTTACTCGACACACGCACACTGGTGGGTGTCTGAACAGGCCTCATGATCAGAATGCAGTTGTGCTTGCGGAGGATGCGCATCGGTCTGACCATCGCGGAGAGGATTTGAGTAGAATCACCCATCTTCCCCTCAGCTTTATTTCACTGACGAGAATGCTACTTTTACTGCCGAGGATGTACTATCATATCTCAGGTCCACGGTGACTGCCTAACAGTACTTTTTGCATATTGAAATACTTGTAGATGCACTTTTGACCAATCAATTCTCTCATTAGGACGGGATGAATGCAGGGGTTACGATCCAATCGAAGATAATCCGATCGATTATTGGGGACTACACATAAGGTGGTAACGGCATTTTGCTTTTGGGAACTTTTCTACCACACTCGACATGTCCCTCCCTAACGTAGACGTCTTGTATCGCTTTGGCAGAATCACCCGTGTCAATGGACAGAAAAACTGCACAAAGATTAGTCATCCATGGCTGTAGATAGGGCAGCGTCAGATAACGTTGCCCGCCAAGGGCTGCCCCCGTCGAGCTGCCCGAGGTTAGCTGCCCTAGGTCGGCCTTGATCACGTCGTGCAAGAATATAATGCTTGTCGGAGAAATGTTCTGTCTCTTCAATTCTTTCTTCAGTTCTTTGGCGAGAAGCAAAGGTGAGTCTCTGGCCCTAATTGGTGGTCCGGGCCCATGACCCTTATATATTGTTTGTGTATTTTGCGTACAATGATACTTATTTAGTTTGTTTGTGATTTTTGTACTCTGTATTTTGTTTGTGTTTTGTACTATGTGTTCTATTTGAGTTTTGTGTTCTGTGTATATTTTTTGTTTTGTGTTTGCGTGATTTGGTGGAATGTGTGCAGTGGTCCGAAAGATTTCTTTGTGTGCAAGGGTCCTAAGATGCACAGCTCTCGATTGGCTTGGAACAATCCGGACAATTAAATTGTTAATATTAATATTCTTAGAGGACTCTAAGAAACGGAAGCATATGTTAACGAAACTAAACGTTTAAGTGACGCACAGCCCCGCGCATGGCTGTGCGTCAACAAATTCAACTGATCCATGCTGATCCTTATGTTTAGGTCTACAATGATTATCTTTACAAGACTCATAATTACCACAATTTTCTTGGTGGTTAAGAGACTCATTGTGAATAGGGGATAGAGATGTATAGTGATTGTTTCTTTATAAGTGCAAGAGTTTGGAGGCGAACTTAGTTAGTTGCCACTCTAATGTAGATACTGATTATGTCGATGACCACATGCAGCGCTATAATATATTATCTTTTAACATAAATTATTATCACTTAAAAATATATTTATGTAATTATTTAGTTTACGTAATTATATGTTAATTTTAATTTTTTATGATTAGGTTAGATATTATTTCATGCATGTGAATATAAGATTTTTTAAATTTTTTATATTTGTTGTTTAATTTATATTAATTTTTGCAAAATGCATTATAGGTAGATGCAAAAAGATTTTGTATGTCCAAAATTCTCCTCCAAATCTAATTGGTTACAAAGATTTGGTATTTATTCATATATCTAGAAGATTTTCAAATGTGTCTAGCACATATGACTATTTATATGGGAATGAATGGATGATTTTTTAGCCAAATACGTCATAGAAGATGGATCCCACCTTTTTTGGTCAATTGAAGATTCTATCAAAGAAAATCTAAATATTCTTTATTTTAGATAAAATCATTTTTTTATTAATTTATTATAGTATTTTTTTCAAATATTATATTTAAAAACGTATTTATAAATTTTATTACTATGAAGATCATACTAGACAAGATGGTCAAATTGCACATGATTTAATGGATTTTGAATCTATTGGAAAAAAAAAAAGTGAAATAAGTCTATTAATTTCTACCAAACTAAAAAGTTGGATACTTTCTTATTTATTAAATAGTCTTAGTTTTAAACAAATATATCAAGAACATAAAAATGTGTGATTGAATGGTTGGATTAAAAATTTTAAAAAATATTTGAAAGATGATTCATTGTCTTTTAAACAAATTAGTTATTATAAAAATCAAACTAAACAGTCTCAATGGTATAAATATAAAAATACTTTAATAAGTATTAATTTATAGAAAATTATAGTAATATTTAAACTATAGAGGAATTAAAATAGAAAGTTTTTATAATATATTAGAAATTATAAAAAAAGTGAAATATGAGATTAAGAACTAATTATAAGACTTAGGATTGTTAACAAAGTGAAATAAAAGAAATTTAATGATAAAAAAATATAGAGCAAGAAGTAGAGCAACATTTAATTATTTATAAAATTAATATAATCTAAAAAAAATATGTAAAATAAAAATATATCACTTGATATGCATAAAAGAAACTTTAGATTTTATCAATTAAAATTTCTTATAAGAGATTTATATATATATATATATATATATATATATATATATTACTAATTAAATTTATATATAATAAATATAATTTATTAAAATATAAGATTTTAAAATAATTTATATAATATAATATTAAAAAAAATTAATTAAAGAATTATGATCTAGGCTATTATTTTTAATATCAACTATGAACTTTTCTTTTACAATTCTTTCTGATATTGAAGAATTACTATAAATTTATCAATTTAAATATTATAATTTTATTTAAGATTTTTTTTTTTTTTTTTTTTTTTTTTTTAATTTCCAAATATTACAATAGATTGTTTTGATAGCACATAATTTTCAAAAAGAAAAAATAATCAATATTTTATTATATATATATATATATATATATATATTTATATTTATATTTAAAATAATAATACCATTCTTAAAATTACATTATTACCAATATGTGTACTAACATTATAAAAAATATTTCAATCTTTATATATATATATATATATATATATATATATAAGTATTTTATAATGAATACAACATAATTCTATTCATAATACCATATACATGTAATCTTATATATTTTATATTTATAAATTTTTTTTGATTTCAAATTTTTTTTTAGTTGTATAATTTTTTTTATAAATATTTTTAAAAATATTTAACAAAGGTCAAATAAAATTTAAAATAATAAGAATAAAATATTTTAAAATAAAAATATTATTTTTAATTATAGAAATTATATAAATTTTTATTAATAAATCAATATTAAAAAAGACTCAATTATTATATTAAAAATTTTAAAATTTTATACGGATATATGTTTTTTTTATTTTTTATGGATATAATTTTATTATTTTGTATAATTTTATAGATTTTTTAAAATATTTTATATATAATTAAATTATATAATAGTATTTTTTTATTATATTATATAGATATACATTGGACATTGTGCTTATTTTTTATAATATCTAATATCAAAAAATCAAAAGATCAAGAAACTCCCACTTAAGATTTTAATTCTAATAGCAATAGAATAATTCTTTACAATAATATATTATTTTAAATTAGGTGTGCCATATATATAAATAAAATCATTCGATATATTAAAACTTATTTTTTATTATCATGCTTATCTACAAATATTAAATGGACACCAATAATATCCAAAGTTTTATCAAAAATTTATAAAGATATTTTTAATATTTCCTAAAATACTTATGTTGACCAAGTATCAATCACTAAAAATAAAGAAGCCAACTTCAAAATTTAATTTGTTGATATTATATATCATTGATTAAAATTTAAAATATATACTAAAGAAAAACCAAAAAATTCTTGTTCTTAATCATCTCATTTATAGCTTTCTATATTGTAGATATACCACTCAAGTAGAATAAGACTTCAAAAGTTCAAAGAATTACAATAAAAAAGATTCACTTTATATCATAAGCAATGAGTTACAACAAGGCATAAGAATAAGATTAGAAGGTCTAAGTTGAGCTACAAGGATTACATTGTCAAAATTGAGGATCTGCTCAGCCTTGACTTCTATATAAATTAGGTACAAAGAATCTCCTAAAAAAAATTTTTTGATGCTTGGAGGTGAAGCAAGCCTAAGATCCTTCTATGACTATTTAAGATTTTTTAAAATCTTTTAGGACCTTCCAAAATCTTCTAGGATCTTCCAAAAATTTCTTGGGATCTACTAGGATCTACTAGAAATTTCTTAGAATCATCAAGTACCTTTTAGAATCTTCTAGGACTAAATAAAATCTTTTAAGATCAAATAGAGTAGAATATTTTAAAACCCTCTAAGATTAAGTAGAATCTTCTTCCATTATATATCTATAATATTATATTCCCTTTTAGCTTTGAATTCCATGAAGAAGAATAGAGTTGAAGTTGATCAAAGACAAAGGAAGTCAAAAATGTGTTATATAGTATTTGTTATATATTCAAGCTATCTTTTGTGAATCAAGAGATTCATCAATCCTTGCAACTAGCAATAGTGACCAACATCTTCTACCATAGACCAAGCTTGAATTTTTGTGTATTTATTGCCAAACCATCCTTTAAAAATTGATTCAAGGCATTCTTCATGGATAGGTTTTATTTTGATGATGATTGCTATAGAGTGGCTATTGGATATTCTATGGCATCTTCTTGGTTCAAATGGTTCTTTATCTTAAGGCCAACTATATAAAATGCTTAATTGAGATGGCCTAATTGACATAGTATTATCTTTTTGACTATCCATATCTAACTATATAAGCTAAAAAAACTCCTTTTAGATTTATTAGTTTATATATATATATATATATATATATATATATATATGCAATTTAAATTTTATCAATCCTTCTCGATTTATTAGTATATATATATATATTTATATTTATATATATATATATATATATATATATATATATATATATATGCTTCCACTTCTCTTGTAAAAATTACAAAGTCTAAAATATGTTATATTTAAATATGCTAGATGGAAGTATTACCTAACATATGCTGCCGCTTTAGATTTAGAAGGATGTTGTTGATGAAATTTATGTATCTTTTGTGACACATTGACTAAATTTGAAGCTAGCTCTTATATATGCTTACTAATGTTGTAACTATTGTTGTATAGTAATATGACCATTAGATGAAAGAAGAAAGGAGTGGTTATATTATAGAAAAGCTCAAATAAAAATATTTGAGAAAATTATCTTCGAAAAATAAATAATAGAAAAGGAGGTAGAAAAAAATCAAAAGGTATTAATGATGTCTTTTATAGAAGTAACTTCTAATTGCTTTGTATGGCCTTAAATAAGGCAAAACAAAGTAGATTAGAAAAATAAATAATATATGCATCTTTATAAAAGAGTTGAGAGTAGGTTTCAAAAAAATTTATCATAAAAATCTCAAAATAGATACCCAGAGAGGACCAATTATGAGCCGGGGTTGGAATCAGATCCAAGGCACAAAACCATGTATCTACGGTAGATCAAAAGTATTTTGGCAAATTGGAAAGTGGACTTAGAAAGTAAATTTGAGAGGTTTTGCATAAGATTTGATTTGAAGTGATTTGGATCAAAAGTGACTTTGTAAGAGCTTTGCAAAGTCAAGGTTGTTTTGGGTGACTTTGGATTTTGTGAAATAAAATAGGATTTATGCTTTGGGCAATTACAAAAGTTCTATAGCAGATCTATAGTTAATTTTTTGTAGATTAGTTGGTATTATTGTTGTCAATTTGTGCTACAATTTTGATCTTAATCTAATAGTTTAATTGTAAGTAATTGAGGTCTAAGTGGGTTAAGGTCTCAAGAATTGGGTTTTGAAGGTCAGTTAGGATTTTACAGATTTTGAGCAATTTGCTAGTTGGATTTGAGTGAAATTTGTGTCTACGAATAGAAGATTTTATTTTCTATATAAATATGAAATTTAAAAGCAATTAAATGGTAAGAACAGGAGGTTTAGGCATTGGATTATTGGCATTAAGATTGGAGAAAGAGGCCGGCCAACACCCAAGTAGATTTATAGATTTTTTTTCTTTTTAGTAAGTTCAATCTTCTTCAAACTTGATATATTTGTTGTCAAATTAGTTATTAAGGTATATGTAGATTTTTAATCAAAATCAATAGTTTATTTGGTAGTTATTGAGGTTCTAAAATTGCCTTAGGAATTGGTTAGATTTCGGTTAAGGTTTAGGGTTTGGATTTAAGATTTAGTGTTTGATTAGGATTTGATTAGCATTTCATTAGGATTTAGGATTTGGATTTAGGATTTAGTATTTGATTAGAATTTGATTAAGATTTTATTAGAATTTAGGATTTAAATTTAGGATTTAGTGTTTGATTAGGATTTGACTAAGATTTGATTAGGATTAGGATTTGATTTAGATTTTGATTTAGGATTTAACCAAGGTTTGACTTAAGGTTTGACTTAAGGTTTGACTAGGATTTGACTTAGGATTTAATCAAGGTTTGACTTAAGGTTTAATCAAGACTTGACTCAAGATTTGATCAAGGTTTGACTTACGATTTGATCGAGGTTTGACTTAAGATTTGATTAGAGTTTAATTTAGATTTTTAAGATTTCTATTTTTAGTATTTTCTAAAATTATTATCATATATATTATTTTTTTTATGATTAATATATGATTCATTTATTCTTCTTTTTATAATTTCTTTAAGATTGGATCAAAGCTTGATTAATATTATTAAGGTTTAATGGAAAATATTTAGGATTCTATTAGAGTTATTAGGATCTTCTTGTTGCGTAGTTTCTTTTTATCTTCTACAGCTAGGTGCATGGAGCATTCTCAAGCAAGACTTCACATATTACAATACTGTGCTAATATACAAAATATTCCAACTGTCCTTGCTTTAGCCTTAAATCAAGTATTTCTTCCAATTCAAATTTTTTATGGCTATTTACTTTAATATAAGGCAATTATGGTTGTATTTTTCTTGATATATTTGGTTTTCTATAAGATTTTAAAAGAGATGTGTAGAAAATAGGATGTACTTTCATGGATGTTGATAGTTCTAATCAATAAGGAATAAATTTATTTTTTAAAAAATAGAAAATAGTCTCAACTTTTGATAGTCCAACTTGTTAAATAATTGAATAGTCTTTATATTATATTGAAGCAATTATAATTTATTGCCAATGTAAAATAGAGGTTGTTCCTTCCTTTGTGTGTTAATTGGCTTTTTTGAGCGTACTTTAGTTTCTTCCAATTGAAGTTTCAAAGTAATTTAGATATCTAAAATTTGGCTTTTAAAATCATCTGCCATTGGATTTTTGGATCTACCAATAGATAACATATCTAATTTTAGATGGTTTCTATAATTAGAATATAGTGGAATTTATTGAGTAGATACATGAATTTTATTATTTTAAGTAAACTTGGCTAGAGACAAATAAGATGTCCAATTGTCTTCTTGATAATTGATGGTATATCTTAAATATTATTCTATAATTTAGATAACTTGCTAAAATTAGCTATCTATTTATAGATAAAATATTAAAAAAAAGTTTTGTCTACTTGAAGAATTTTAAAAAGTGACTTCCAAAATTTAGACCCAAATTACAATCCTTAATCTAATAAAATATCATCTGATAATCTATGATATTAATAGATATTATAAATAAAGAATTTGGCCATTTTTTTACCAATAATGATCTTTTTATAAAGAATAAAATATACTATCTTGATAAATTGGTAGATAATTATATATAAAATAAAAAAAATTATATAATAGGAGATTTGTGATGAAGTCTATAGAAATAAAATACTATGGTTGTTTCAAAATTGATAAAGGTTGAAGAAGTCTATATGGATGATATTAAAGAATCTTTGATTTAGAACATGTGTTATAAGAGAGAAAAAATTTATTAATAACTTTTTATTTTTGATGCCATAAAAAATCATTAAAAATAAATTTTAATGTCTTATTGAATCTAAAGTATCTTGTAATTGAAAAATTATGATGTGTTTGAAGAATAAGAAGGTACAATGGTCCTTCTAAAATATACAAAAATTCTTTAAAATAGAGCAGATTATCTTCAAACTTGAATTTACTTGAATCATTCTAAATATTGTTGGAATAATATTTAATATAAAAAATAAGATAGTCTATAGTCAAAGTTATACAAATTTGATCAAAAAACAAAGAATCTACTGGAATTGATATAAAATTTGCTTAAATATAAAATTTCTTGGATTTCAAGAGTGTTGTTTGTTGTTAGTCATATGTTACCTCTCCTTCTTTTGGCACAAGGTATAATTATCTTAATAAAGTATTTGAAAATCCTTGTTGCTTCTTAAATCAATATGTGATGTTGAAGTCCAAACAAAATAGAAATATGCTCCAACAAGCTTAACAAAAATTTAAAATACAAAATGATATAAAATATTCAAGGTTCTTTTGATTTGTATACATAGTCACTAGATATGAAGAACCTTCAAGAAAATTGTGTCATTCTTAGAAAGAATTTATAATAGCAAAAAAATCCTTATTATAGATTTTATAATTAATTCCTATAGCCAAGAATTTTTTAGAATAGAATACATTTAAATTTAGTCTCTCTTCTCTTCCAGGTTACAATAAGAGTATTTTTAATATAAGATTTGAAGCATTGATTTCCATAAAAAATAGCTTAAAATTTTTTTGGATGAATTAAGATAGAAATTGTGATAAATGTTGTCTTCATATATTCAAAGGCTTTCTTAGCTATTGATCTCCATTCAAGCTTATCCTTATATGTTAGTTGTGTAAGCAAAGTGGCTATTTGAAACTAATTATTGGTGAATATCCTATAGAAGTTTATAAATTGAAAGAAGTATTGAATGCCACCTATTGATTTTGAAGTTGTGCAATTAATAATAGTCTTAATCTTCTTTGGATCCAATATTAAGTCTTCATTTGAGATGATATAGCCAAAAAAATCCATTTAGGGCTCATAAAATCCAATTTGGCATATTGTCCAATATCTTGTAATCTTTATAAGACAAGGTAGATATGTCATTTATGTTCTTTTACAATCTTAGAATAAATCAAGATGTCATTTAAATAACATATAATAAAGTTATTAAATAATTTATGAAATATGTTATCATGTTATAACAGAGCAATAGGATAAAAGAACAAAAGAAGACATATATTATAAAGAAGCATAATTGAAGATTAAGTAATAAAATTTCTTTAAAAAAAATAGGTAAAAATAGATAAAAATAAAAAAATAAAAAAATAGAGAGGTAATAAAAATATTTAATATTAATATTATTTTTTTTTATAAAAATGGCTTCTATTTACTTTGTAAGATTATAAACAAGACAAAACAAGGTAGATTAGTAAAAATACTACTATAGACATCTTTAGATCAAAATAGAGGATAATTTCTAAGAAAAATCATCTAAGAAAACCTTGGATTGATATCCAAATAAGGCTGGTTGAGAACCACGGTTGAAACCAGATCCCAAGGCACAAAACCATGAGCCTATGGCAAATAGAGAGTTTTTTTTTTATTAATCAAAGAACAAGATTAAAGAGAAGATTTAATAAAAAAATTTTGAATATTGATTTTAAGATTTTTTAATTTATAATGACTTTGTGAGAATTATGTAAAATCAAAGTTTTATTTGAATGACTTTGATTATTGAAAATAAAAGTAGATTCATATTTTGGAGCATATTATAAGTTTTATAGCAGATCTACACGTAAAAATCTATAGATTTGTGAATATAATGTGTTGAATGTCTATTATGAATTCAAGCTTAATTTAATAATTAGACCAAAGGTTATTAGAATTTAAATAAATTAGGATCTTAAAATTTTGATTTTAAGTATTAGTAAGAATTTTTGTGATTTTAAAAAATCTTCTAGTTAGATTAGAATAATTCTTTTTTGAGCTAGTGGTTAACTTAGTTTTCAATAATTTTATAAAATTTGAAAATATATGAGTGGTGCAAAAAAGACATATTGATATTGGAAGATTGATATCAAGATTGGAGAAAGAAAATAATCGACATTTGAGAGAATTATGAGCTTTTATTCTCAATTTGTATATTCAAATCCTTTCAAATTTTATATATTTATTTTTATTTAGCAAGTTAAGAAGTATATAAATTTTGAATGAAGATCAATGGTTAATTTAGTTATTATTGAGGTTCTAAATCTACTATTGAATTTGATTAAGATTTTATTAAATTTTATTGAAGATTTGATTAGGATTTGATTAGAATTTGATTTAGAATTTGATTAAAATTTGATTAAGATTTATTTAGAATATTAAGATTTGATTTAAGATTTGATATAGATTTGATTAGGATTTAATTAAGATTTATTTAAAATATTAGGATTTGATTTAGGATTTGATTAGAATTTGATTAGAATTTATTTAAGATATCTTTAGGATTTTATTAAAATTATATTAAAATTTGATTAAGATTTGATTAAGATTTGATTAAGATTTGATTAGAATTTGATTAGAATTTGATTAAGATTTGATTAATATTTTATTAGGATTTGATTAAGATTTGATTAGAATTTGATTAATATTTTGTTAGAATTTAATTAGGATTTAATTACAATTTAATTAAAATTTATTTAGAATTTCTTTAGAATTGACTAGGATTTCTTCAAGGTTTCTTTATGACTTCTTTAAAATTTCTTTAGAATTTCTTTAAGATATCTTTATGATTTTATTATGATTTTTTTAGGATTTTTTTATAATTATTTTAGGATTTTATTAGGATTTTTAAAGATTTAATTGGAATTTATTTAGAATTTTATTAGGATTGTTAGGTTCTTGGTTAATTGCAATATATAAGTTTACTTTCTACAACCAAGTGCCAAGTGAATTCTTAAACAAGACAACACATAATACAATAACATTGTTTATCAAATGCAAGAAAATAGTTGGTGCATTTGTAAAGCCAAAAGGCATGACATTATACTTGAAGTGTTCATATCTTATACAAAAAGCAATCTTCAATTTGTCTCTTTCTTTGATACATACTAAATTATAAGCTCCGCAGAGATCTATTTTGGTATAGATCTTAACTTAATTCAATTGGTCAAGGAATCCAAATATCAATGGAAAAGGATAATAATTTTTTATTATTACTTTATTGAGGCCATTGATCTTTATTATAAAAATTTATTTTTTTTCTTTTCAAAGAATATAGATGCACTGGCAAAAAAATTTAAATATGAAATAAAATTCTTTGTTAAATTATTATTAATATATTCACTCAATGCTATAAGCTTATTTTGAGATAAGTTATAAATTGGGCCAAAAGATGGTTGTGCACCATCTTAAAAATTAATAGTATAGTCATATAGACGATATTTTGGGAAGATATCTAATGTCATATTATAATACAATTATATGATGAAAGTGTGAACAAAAATGATATTATGATTCATATTTAATCATATTGGTTCAATAAAAATTCTAGACATTTAATAAGGCTTTTATAAAAATCTCTCAAATTATTTTCTTATCTTTATAGCTAGTAGATTAAAGATTAGTTAGCAATTTATCTTCTATGTTGTAAAAATTCTTTTAGCGCCTTAGAAAGACCATAAAATGATAAAAATGAAATGGATTAGATAAACAATTGATATGGTCAATTCTAGGATAAAGTTGAAGATAACATAATGCTAAAATTTTTTTTAAGATAAGTTGGATTGATATCCAAGGAACAACCGTTTATAGATCAGAATCAAATTCAGACCTCCAACCACTAAAACAGCCACGTAGAGCAAAGTATAGAAGGTTTTTATTAATCATTGTTTGAAGTAATGGTTTGCATTGGTAGCTTTGAATTTATACTATATAATTAGTGCCAGCAATCTTAGCTAGTTTGTGCAATTGATACAACATCTATAATTTAAAATTTGTGAGTATTTGATTGATTAGGTGTGTTAAGTATGTGTAAAATTTTGTATTAATCTAATAATGCGGTTGAAAGATATTCAATCATATTATGATCTAATTATAATAGTTGGACTAAATGACGGATATTTAGAAGGGAAGCCCACGAAGATCAGTCATGGATTTATGGTATTTGTGGAGGTTGAGAAGAGCGGTTATAAACACAAGGTATTTATATCATCTCACACAAGCTAATTATATTGGTTATAAATACAAGGTAGTTACGTCATCTTATACAAGGTAGTTACATCATCTCACACAAGTTAGTTATATTATCTCACACAAGTTAGTTATGTTGTCTTCTTAAAGTTAAGTGAGAGGGGCTTTGTCTCTCACGCAATATTTCATGTTGCATCTGGACAGTCTACACTCACAAATTTTCTTCCCAGTTGAATAAATCAAAAATAAAAATGTACACACTGGATGCTGAAAAGAATAGTCAGTCTTAAATTACATCAAACTATTGAACTGCGTGAGAGTTGGGCATACCTGTGTATCTAAACCTCTCATGCATCTAATAGTTTATCATGGCATACAAAATTAATTGAGACAAGATTCTTCCTTTGAGACAAAGATGGATCAAAAAAGGTCCGCTATAGGTGTGGGATAGCGAGTACAAAAGGAAATCAGGTGTGAGTTAGTTGCGTTCATCCAAGTTCAAAATGTATTTCAAGCAACAATTTTCTATATTATGCAACAGATTTTGGAACGAGCATTGGTACCGCCATTGCTGACACCACCTTTGACAACTGAGCAGATGGTTGATCGGGCTCCCCATAGGATGGACAAGTATTGTGATAAGACATTCAATAGTAGAGAGTCAAAGGTGGCGGAGCCCGAAAAGTTTTTAGGCAAGAAGTGCAGGGAAGTGTATTAATGGTTTGCCTAGCTTCATCTCGTTTTTTGAGATAAACCATGTACTTATCATTGTGATGAAGATAAGATAGCTTTTGTGCTCTCCTACATGACTGATACAACACAAAATTTAGCGATGCCAATTTTTTAAGATTTGAATGAAAGCCACCATCATGACTTGTTGGTTGATTACAATTGTTTTAGAAAAGCGATTATTGCTGTTTATGGTGATATGGATCAAAAGAATAATGCTAAGGATCTCTTTGGCAAGATTAAGCAAACCAGATTAGTAGCCACATATATCTCTATATTCAACGAGCATATGGTGCAAGTTGATTAGAATGAATCGAGCTTAATAGCGCATTTTCGTAGAGGGCTCAAAGATGACATTTTGGATTCAATAGCCACTGCAAAAATACAACCGCGAGGACTTCAAGAGTAGATGGCAATAGCCTCAAGAATTGGCAAAAGATTATAGTTAAGGTATCAAAATCAACACCACCCAATTTCCATGTTCAACTTCAGGGATCATGTTGGATAATTTCAAGTAACTTTAGGAATATCAGGACCTACTTTGATGGAGCTTGATGTGACTCGCAAGATGGCAGCATTGATAAAGATGGCCATTGAGCGACTGAAATATCAACGACAAAGAAAGTATTGGGGTTGTGCTAAGTCAAGACATGTTTGGACAAAGTGTCCAACTAACTCTTCCAAACCATTGTCACTTGTAATTTGGAAGGAAAATAGGTCAACAAATTGGGAAAAGACAAGATTCAAAATTGAAGGCGTCAAGTCAGTACTCGGATATACCTCAAATTGCAGCAATTATGACTCCTTGGTAAAAAATGATTGGAGATTACAGTGGATTGCTAAAGTATCAAAACGAAGATGCAGCATTATACTTATGCGCCACCATCAACTCAAAGGCACATCTAATATTGAATGCCCAGATTAATTCTCTGGCGGCTATTATCCTTGTCAACTTTAGGGCTATCAAGGTGTTTATGCATCCATATTTTCCTTAGAAATGCAGGGCAGAGATCAAACCAAAGGTGACTCTCAAGAAAGTTTGAGTTATTGATAGCTAAATGATCGATTTGGGACTTATCACCTATAAAGCTACAATCAAATTTGGAGTGGAAGATCACAAAAAAATATTGGTGGCTGAAATTATGAATATGGGGTGCTATCCTTATATTTTAGATACACTGTGGCTTGTACGCCATGACCCAACTATTCGGTGGTTTTGGAAGGAGGTATGGTTTGAGTTGGCATATTTCCATGAAATTTTCTTATCATAACTGTCGGAAATCAAGGATGCAATAATGGACTACAATGCAGGGGAGTTGTGAAGGTCCAACATTTGAAAAAGGATTCCAACTAGTAATACCACATATGTCCCAAGGAAGGCCAAAAAAAATTGTCTCGACTGTACCAAAACATGTGATGGTGTCGACGACAGCTTTTTGCTTATCTAAAAGGAGAGCCAAAGTATATGCAATAGAAGTATCAGAAATAACCAAGGAAATAATGAAGGAGCAAATTACGATAGAATATGAAGATCTGCGTAGGGCTTTCAACAAAGAAGCATCAAATGAATTACCAGACCACAAAATATCAAATATGAAAATCAAATTTAAAGATGGAGAAGAACCTAAAAATACCAATTTGCAACCTATGTTTCCGTTGGAGTTGGAGGAGCTTTGGCAATATCCTGAAGAAAATTTGAGAAAAGATTAGATCAAGGAATTCAAATCTTCCATAATGGCTCCAATTGTGTTTACTAAGAAGAAAGATGGATCAATTTAAGTTTGTATAGATTACCAAAATCTGAACCAGGTCACTATAAAAAAATCGATATCCATTATCCTTAATTCTTAAACTTACTATATGATTGGTAGGTGCTAAAATCTTTACCAAATTGGATGTGAGACAAGCTTACTATTGGATATAAATGGCCCCTGGTCATGAATTTAAAATGGCTTTTAAGACTTGTTACGACCTCTTTGAATATTTGATGATGCCATTTGGATTAATAAACATGTCAGCCCAATTTCAAACTCACATATAGAGTATTTTCAACAATCTTTTGCATATTTTTGTAGTAATCTATCTAGATGATATATTCATCCTTTTAGATAATTTAAAAGAATTTCATTTACTAGTACAAGAAGTTCTTTAATGGCTACAAAAATATGGCTTTTATGTCAAAGAATCCAAGTGAGAATTTCATTGGAGCTCTGTAGAATTTTTAGAAATGACTATCTTAAAAAAAAGACTAGAAATGTACTAAGATAAAGTTCAAGCTATCCAATAATGGCCCATTCCAAAAACAATTAAAAGAATCCAAGCATTCCTAGGATTTATAAATTTTTACCGCCCATTTATTCAAAATTATTCAAGAATAATGGTACCACTTATGGCATTAATCCGGAAAGATCAACGATTCGAATGAATCCTTCCAATATAAGAGGCTTTTGAAGAACTTCGATCCGAATTCTTTTAAGCACCATTGTTAATTCATCCTAATTTTAAATGATTATTTTTAGTTGAAATCAATGCTTCAGATATTACAACAAGTGACATTCTTAACACGGAGATGATGGGCATTTGCATCCTTATGCTTATTGAAGTTTGAAAATGTCACTAGCAGAGTAGAATTACGATGTTTATAATAAAGAATTATTGAATATTATTTTAGTTTTTTAGGACTGATATGTTTATCTTGAAAGATTGCTACACCAAGTTAGAATAATTTTTGATCACAAGAACCTTGAATAATTTTTAATTACCAAATAACTTAATCAATGATAGATCTAGTGGTTAGAGCTACTCTCAGGATTCAATTTTGTCATTTAACATCGCCCAGGATTGCTAAATAGACAAGCAGATATACTATCCAAGTGGACGGAGATGGTTGTGGATCACATAGATATTTTAAAACCATTATTGACATTAGCGATATTGAAATCCTATGAATCAATTTGGAATGATATAAAAATTATTAAACAAATTAAGCTTGCCAACATTAAAGATATAACACTTGAGCCAGTATTGGCATTTTTTATGAATGATCTCAATTAGGCTCCAACAAATATACGTCAATGGTTTCAAGCCTATTGTTTTAGCGATGGAATCATCTATTTTTACGATATAATATTGATATCAAATGACGAAGAATTGTGCCGATAAATATTGAGATCCTAATATGATGCCCCAATTGCAGGCTATCTAGGGCGGGCGAAAATTCTCGATCTCGTGATAAAAAAAATTTATTGGCCGATATTACACTGATATGTACACCTCTACATTGATGGATGCGAGTTATGTCAACATTCTAAATCCACATGTCACACCCAATACAGCTTATTGCAACCAATTCTAGTGGCTGATATACCTTAGAAATATATATTGGCTGATTTTATTGTAAAATTATCAAATAGTAGTGGCTTTGATTCAATTATGGTAGTTGTTGATAAGAATACAAAGTTAACACCCTTCATTCTCACAAATGAAACCATTGATTCTAATAGAGCAATCATGTTGTATTTCCATCATGTTTGGAAATATCATCAAACACCTGAAGAGCTTATATCTAATTGTGGTTGAATTTTCATCTCCAAATTTATGAAATGCTTGTGTGAGCTCCTCCATATTCAATCCTCTTCAACTATGGCATTCTATCCACAATCAAATGGATATATGGAACGAATTAATAAGGTATGGGAATAAGTTTTATGGATATTCACTACTAGACAATAAGATGATTGATCAAATCTACTTTCCATAGCTGAATTTGCTTATAATAATGCACTTCACTTTGCCACAGGTTTTTCTCCAATTTATCCTACCTACAGCTATCATTCTTTAATATCATTGATGACTTCTATTGCTTTGATCATTCTAGTAGTTGAAAAGAGGATTTGACACTTACAAGATGTACATGAGGAAATCAAAACTATGATTAAAATTGCCAGCGAGCAAGCCAAGCAAAATTACAATTGAGGTTGTCAACTGCAACCAAATTTTCAAATTGGAGATAAAATATTCTTTTGGCATGCAAAGATAGCTACTACAATATCATCTAAAAAATTGACTTCAATATTTTTTATCACACCTAAAATATCAGATCTGGTGTATCGACTAAAGCTTTTAAAAATATTATACATTCATGACGTTTTCTATATATCACTCCTTGAGAAATATTGCCAAGATACGATTCCAAATTGCTGATAGCAACTACCACCACCAATTATAATACCAAAAGGTGATATTGAATGAGAAGTTCATGACATTCTAGATTCCAGATTTAATAGATGCAGGAGGAAGCTCTAATATTTGGTTTCGTGGGAAGAATATGGATCTAAACAAAACTCTTGAAAACTAGCGGCAAATTTGTAAGACGCTCTTGCCATCATCAAAGAATTTTACTTGCTCCATTCCACTATGACAAAGCCAATTTCATATAATTAGACCATTAGATACTACAAAGGGGGTAACATTATGACTTGATCGTAACAGTTGGACTAAATGACAGATATTTGGAGGAGAAGCCTATGAGGTGGTCATGGACTTATGATATTTTCAAAGGTTGAGAAGAGCAGTTATAAATATAAGGTATTTATGTCGTCTTACATAAGGTAGTTACATCAATTTAATATGGTATTAGAAGATTTAAAGGCTTAAGTGCATACAAATTTTGAATAGGAATTAAAAGTTGGAGAAGGAAAAATTGCTATTTGAAGTTCATCATCAACTTTCAAGGTAGTAGCTAAAAGATAGCAGTGTGGTTTTACAATATTTTTTTACAATCTGTAAGTTGGATTAGATTGAAACTTCTTAAGTATATAGAAGACTTATAGTGACACTATTGATCAAGTTTTTGCACCAATTAGATAGTTAGATTAAGAATTATAGTTTGCTGAAGCTCATTGTCTAGTGTTATGATTTGAAAAACAAATTGAATGGTGCAAAGAGATAAAAGTATCAAAGAAAATTGAGTTTGTACTTACTTGAAGTTACTAAGAAGAGTGTTTTCAAACACTTTGTATTGGCTTTAAGTCTTTTGCATCAAAATTCAAATTACTTATATTTAAACAAATTAAAATCTATTAGAGTTTCTTAGATACTTACAAAATATAACTTTATCTTCTACATCCAGGTGCTTGGTGCATTTCCAAACAAGACAACATATTATATAATATCGTGTTCTTTTTTAAATACATCTTAAAAATATTTATATTCTTTTGGAAGGATTATTGAAGTACTTAGCACTTAAATTGTTGGAGTTACATAAACAACAAAAAGAATGCTTTCCTTGGTTGCTTTTGTAAAAGCTTTAGTTCCAATAAAAAAAAGCTTTATGATTTTAGATCTATGAGGTATATGATATTTTTTATTAAAATAAGAAATAACAAGTTATAATATTTTAAAAAAATTTATTTTATGGGATATCCAATCTATATAAAAATTATATCTTTTAAGCAAAGAAAATCCTAAAATAATAGAATAAGATGGAAATCTAATGATATTAAATACAACATCACTACTATGATTCTTTGATATTATTTCTAATAGATCAATTTCATGAGTAACATTTCTAAAGGATAAGGATCAACCATCTATGACTTTTACATGAACAATCTTGGATTTCTTGATTATAAGAATTTTATAGATTTTTTAATATTTTAAATCAATAAAGTAAATAAAGGCTTTTGAATCTATTAAAGAAAGGATTTTGAGTTTTTGGACATTTAAGCATATTGGTATAATAAAGCAACAAGTAAGGCTAGATGATAATATATGATCTTTTTTTATTTTGAACAATAGAAGAATTCAATCACATAGTGTTGTATTACAAGTTGTCTTATTTTAGAATGCACCAAGCACTTGGCTATAGAAGGTACAATTATATGTTGCAATTAACCAAAAATCTAACAATCCTAATATAATTTTAAATAAATTCTAATTAAAATTTAATCAAATCCTAAATAAATTTTAATATAACTTTAATCAAATCTTAATCAATTTTAATCAAACCATAATCAAATCTTAAATCAAACTTTAGTCAAATTCTAAATCAAATTCTAATTCAAAATCCTAAGTCAAATCTTAGTCAAATCTTAAGTCAAATCTTAGTCAATCCTTAGTCAAATCCTAAATCAAATCTTAAATTAAACCTTAGTCAAATTCTAAACCAATCTTAGTCAAATCTTATATCAAATCCTAATAAATCCTAAATTAAATCTTAAATCTTAAATAAATCCTAATGAAATCCTATCCAAATCCTAAATCTTAAATAAATTCTAATCAAATCCTAATTAAATCTCAAATTCTAAATAAATCCTAATAAAATCCAAACCAAATCATAAACCTTAAACAAATCCTAGCCAAATCCTAATCAAATCCTAATCAAATCTTAATAATCCTATAGTAGATTGAAACCTCAATAACTAATGATTGAATTCTTAATTTCAATTAAAAATTTGTATATCTTTCAACAACTAAGTTGGCAACATGCACAAAATTTTTGAAAAAGATCCAATTACCAAATACAAGATAAGTCTAGAACTCTGCTTGGATAGATGCCGGCTTTCTTTTCCAACCTTAATGCCAATCTTTCAATATCAATATCTTCTTTTTATACTATTCAATTACTTCCAAAATTCACTTACAAGTAGAAAATCAAGTCTACCATCTATTCAAATAATTCTCATCTCAATCCAATTAATAGATGGCTAGCTATCTTAGAATTCCTCACTAACCCTCAAAATCTAATTTTTGAGATCCTAACCAACTTAAATTTCAATAATCTTAAATTGAACCGTTAGATCAAGTTCAAACTTGTAGCATGCATTTAGCACAATTGCAATCACAAATCCAAAAAAATTCACTTATTGATCTATATTCAAAATTACAAAATAGTCAAAAATATAAACAACTTTTCATTTCACAAAATCCAAAGTCATCCAAATCAACCTTGATTTTGCAAAGCTTTACAAAGCAAATATCTATGTAAATCATTCAAAATCAATACTTAAAAAAATCTTCTAAAGTTTGCTCTCAAATTCCATTCTTTAATCAACCAAAGAAGTTCCTATCTACCATAGGCATATAATTTTATATCCTATGGTCTAGTTTCAACCCTGGTTTATAACTAGCCCTCCTCAAGTATCAATCTAAGGATTTCTTAGATAATTTTTGCTGGGAGCTACTCTTTATTTTAATCTTAAAATTCTTATAGTATTATTTTTATTAATCTATCTTATCTTTTCTTGTTTATAGCCCTATAAAGTATATTAAAGCCCTTTTTATAAAAAAAATAATATTAACACTAAATATTTTTAATATTTTTTTATTTTTTATTTATTTATTTATATTTTTAAAAATAATTTTAAAATTTAGTCTTGAATTAAGCTTCTCTATAATATAAGTCTTCTTTTATTCTTTCATCCTATAGTCATATCATTATCAAGGATATACTTCAAGTCACCACATTCTAAAACCTTCCATAGTCATTTAAAATCTTTTGTAGTCTTTTAAAATCTTCTATAGTTTTTTAGAATCTTCCAAAATCTTCTAAAACCTTTTAGAACCTTCTTCAATTTTTTAAAATCTCTTGTAATCTTTTGGAATCTTTTAAAATCTTCTTTAATCTTTTCAAACTTGTCTCAATTTTCTAAAATCTTCTTTAATCTTTTCAAACTTACCTCAATTTTCTAAAATCTTCTTTAATCTTTTCAAACTTGCCTCAGTTTTCTAAAATCTTCTTCAATCTTTTAGAATCTTTTAAGATACTTTTAAAAGGTTCAATAGAACATAGGCCTTGTAATATAAATAGGAAGCAAGATCAAGATATATCTCGGTTATACTAATACAAGTCTTAGAGCAATTCAAAGTGTTATCTTGTTTCTTCATATCAATCTAATTCTTTATTCTTATTAATTATCTAGTTGTTTGTTTTTGTCCATCTAGTTCTTTGTTCTTAAAATCATTCTAGTTTTGAAATCTTTTCCTTATCTCTTTACTAATCTGCTATCCTATATTCCTGACAGTTTGGCAAGACTATTTAAATAATCATATCAGAGCTTTGATCTCTTGATAGAGAGTGGATTATCCCTCCTCTTAAAGATACTATTGCATTTTAAAAGAGTGTGGATTACCTCCCTTTAGATTGATATACTTACTTATTGTAGTTTGATCTTTTTTTAGAGAGATTAGATTATTACTTTCCTAAGATATATCACTATATTTTTGAGGTTGCAAATTATCCTCCTTTAAATTAATATTGTTTAGAATTTTTTTTTTTTTAATCTAAAAAATACTACACTAACAGCTTGTTGATTTTTTTTTGTCAATATGGAAGTAGATCAAGTCATGCAAAATGCATCTTTACAAATAAAGAATAGAATAGTGATTCTTGTAAATCTTCAAGTTCTTTTAGATATTGTATGAAAAAAAATGACATTCTTTTGCAACCAAAAAAAAAAACTACAAATAAAACAAGTATCCAAAAAAAACTAAGCGAGAGATTCATAGTTTGCAACAAGAAATTATTCAATTGAGAAAAGCCAACGGTAGACAAGCTATGCATGTAACTTCTCTAGAAACTCCAATAGTTGTTATAAAGGTGCCAAAGGCTAGTATGCCTGATAAATTTGATAGAATAAGATCCAACTTTCAAGGATTTGTACAACAAATATGGCTTTACTTCTGATCATATCCTTCTTGTTATTTGGATGGATTTATTGAAGTTGCTTTTATAAGCAATTTTTTATCAAAAAATACTTGATCATGGTTTATTCTACTATTGGAAAAGAATTTTCTAATCTTATGTAATTTAGAGGCTTTTATAGAAAGATTTATTACTGCATTTAGAGATAGTAATTAACAGAGGGTGGCAGAAAAGAAGATTCAAAACCTTTGATAAAAATAATGTTCAATTGCAATTTATATTACAGAATTTCAACAACTTACTTATAATCTTGATTGGAATAATAAGGCTTTTATAACTCAATTTTGTTGTGATCTAAAAAACAATGTGAAGAATTTATTGATCACAATGCTTAGAAGAATTTATATCTCAAGCTATTACTTGTGACAATTGCCTATTTGAGTTACGACAAGAGAGGCGATCAATTTTTAGCAATACCTATCAAGGTATATTTGCTACATCTTCAAGAATATCAGACAAGCTATTAATATATCTTGAATCCATACAGATTGATATAACTTAATTTAAGTCATTAATATTAACAAAAAAAAGATTAGATGTCAGTAAGAGAATCTATATTTATATTGTGGAAGATCTAATTATAAGATAATAAATTGTCCAAACAAATTTAGAGAATTCAAGGCACGAGGTATAACATCTAAATTAGAGAGGCCAAAAAACAAAGACATTCAACTATAATAGGGACCTTGCAATTGGATACCTTCAAATCTAAAGTATCAAAAAAAAAAATCTCTTTTTATCTCTAGATCCAATGTCTAATTTTATACCACTTGTACATATAAGAATCTTAAAACAAGAGATTACTATTAAAATCCTTTTAGATATTAGAGCCTCAACATACTTTATGGATAAAGATTTTGCAACCAAGTACAACTTAATACTTGTAAAGAAGACCCATTCCACACTTGTTGAAGTCATTGATGGACGAAACCTTGTATCAAGGAATATTATTGAAGAAATCCAACCATTGAAAGTAGTACTAAAAGATCAAGTATCATGTATTGTCTTCAACATCATTCAATATCCAAAAAATCCTATTGTCATTGGACTCCCTTGGTTTGAATTATACAATTTTAATATTCATTGGAATTTGTGAAAGATTTCTTCAAGATCTTAATATCAAAAGAAAAAACAAGATGCTACTTCATTTTTTAGAGTTAAAGCATTTATGCAGACAATAAAGAAAGGGGCTATATTTGTATTATATGCTACTTCAATGAAAGATCCAATGGAGCAATTGAAGCAAGATATTCTTAGTCAATATTGTGACCTTTAAGATATATTTAGAAAGAAGAAAGCAGACATATTATCAAAATATTGATCTTATGATTGTACAATCAAATTATAAGATGGAACTCAACTTCTATTTAGTTCAATTTATAATCTTTTACAAATAGAGCTTACAGTATTGTAAAAATATATTAATAAAAATCTAGATAAGAAATTTATTAGACATTTAAAATTATGTGCAGGAGCTCTTATCTTATTTGTAAGGAAGAAAGATGGTTCTTTACATATGTGTATTGACTATTGAAGTTTGAATTAAGTAACTATAAAAAATCGCTATCCATTATCGTTAATTTCAAGATTATTGGAACAACTAGGATAGGCAAAGATCTTTACAAAGATTGATTTGAGAGGTACCTACAACCTAATTAGGATCAAAGAAGGAGATCAATGGAAGATAATATTTTATACAAGGTATAGATATTTTGAGTATAATGTTATGTCTTTTGGACATACAAATACATTTATAATCTTTCAATATATGATGAATGACATCTTATGGAAATATTTAGATGACTTTGTAGTCATCTACTTGGATGATATTTTGATCTTTTCTAAGAACGAACAAGAATATAAATATCATGTATGTATGGCATTGGAAAAAATAAATTATATACTAAATTAGAGAATTACTCTTTCCATCAGCCATCAATTAAGTTTTTGAAATATATTACATCTAAAAATAAAATTTCTATGGATCCAAAGAAGATGCAAATTGTTATAGAGTGAAAACAACCATCATCAATTAAAGATGTATAATATTTCTTGGAATTTGTAAATTTTTATAAAATCTTTATCAAAGATTATTCCAAGATTGTAGCTCCATTAATACAACTTACAAGCAAGGAAAAATTTATTTGAGACAATAAGGCCAAAGAAGCATTCAAGAAGCTAAAAGAATATTTTATTTCAACTTTTATATTTATCCATATAGATCTAACAAAACCATTCATTCTAAAAATAGATACTTTAAATTTTACACTTAAATTTATACTCTCTCAAACTCGTGATGATAGTCAACTTCATCTAGTAGCATTTTACTCTCAAAAGTTTTCAATTGCAAAAATCAATTATAAGATCTACAACAAAAAATTATTGGCAATTATTGATGCTTTTGAAGAATAGAACCATTTGCTAAAAGAGACTCAATACAAGATTATAATATACATTGATTATAAAAATTTGGAATATTTTATGAGTGCTTAAGTTTTGAACTGCCGTCAAGCACAATGGAGCAAGTCATTATCTTAGTTTGATTTTGTGATTACATATTGTCCGAAAAAACTTTAAAAGAAATCAAATATCTTTTTTTGACAGTCATATCTTGCACCAAGAATAAAAAAATATTATATTAGATTAACAAAAATTAGTCATGTTGAAACCATCCAATTTATAGTTGGAGACATTGACAATATCTATCTATGTAAATATAACTCTCAAGACAATAATCCAAAGAGCAATAAAATCAGATACATTTGTAGATAACATCCAATGGTATTTAAAAAATTCATTAATAGAAGAAAATAATAATTTCAAGTTTAAAGACGGATTGTTGTATTTCAAGGATCTCTTATATGTTCCTGTCATGGACATATACATAGTTACCTATATGATCAGATAGAACTAGATAAAAGAAGGTAAAAGCAGGTTAATTCCATAATATCTTTAAAAAAACTTCCTAGAAACTTCATAGACGCTGCTTTGACTTTATAAATGTCCATAGTAGACTTTTGGATTAGAAACTTGGTCAATAAGTTAGCCACATGTCGTACATGTTGGTAGCTTGAAGACCAAGCTAAATACGTGGCGAACATATAGGAAACTTGCCCTGCAAGTTCGACACGTGTCTTGCAACTTGGACACGTGTCTTGTAAATTGGATATGTGTTGGAGGTCCTATAGAACGTCGCCACTTAGCTCTTAGGTAGATAGTATAAATAGAGACAAGAGTGAAGCCTTCTTCACTCTTGTCAACTCCTTTCTTGTTTCTAGTTTGATTTCAAGAGTCTCTAGTGTCTTGTCTTTTGGCAATAGCCATTCCAGTTTCTTTTAATATATACACTACCTTGTTTCTATTTTGTTATATTTCTTTGAGAGTGTTTTTTACTTACTTATTTGCTTCCGTTGAGTTCTTGTCCTTGACAGATTGACAAGAGTACACTTACAATATCAGAGCTTTGTCTTTTCTTGAGTAAGAGTGGATTACCCCTTTCTCTTGACAAGACATAAGCGTGTTAGAAGTTGCGGATTATCCACTTCTAAACTGATATTATTCTTAGCATTTTCTTTGTTATCAAGTCTTTCTTTTTCTTTTGCCTTGAGCAATATCACATAGTTCTTTTCTTCTTAGTGTTATTATGGCAGAGCTTATCGAAATGAAGACTGCAATGGCACAAATGCAAGAACAATTAAGGGAGTTAATGCTTGCAATGCATCAACTCAATCTACCACCACAAGGAAGAACAAGAATAGCAGAAAGTGGAGATGTAGAGATGATTGGAGCTGCTTCAACACCTGCATCAAATCACATTCCTTCTCCAATTGTAGAACACCCTGTAAGCGCCAGAGAACCAAGAATTGCCTTACCCGAGAAATTTGATGGTACGAGATCAAAGTTTCGAGGGTTCATCAATCAAGTACAATTGGCAATCAAACTTCAACCGCAAAGCTATCCAACTCCAGGATCACAAGTCAGGTTTATTGGAACTCTACTTTCTGGTTCTGCATTATCATGGTTTTCGTCTTTTCTTGAACAACGAAATCCCATACTGGACAATTTGGAAGCTTTTTTGGTGGAGTTTCGATCTATGTATGGTGAACACGATGCAGCTCGTGTTGCAACAAACAAGATCCGAATTTTACGACAAGGAAACCGCTCTGTAACAGTGTATGCTTCACAATTTTGACAACTTGCAATCGATATCAAGTGGGATGATGCTGCACTCATCAGTCAATTTCTTTATGGATTGCAATATGAAGTAAAGAAATTGATGCTCAATTTACCTGATCCTCAAACATTGAGTCAAGCAATCGATTTTGCTGTAAAGTGTGACAATCGACTTTTTGAGTTTCAATCCGAGAATCGTACAAGGAAAACTCAACGTTATTACTCAATGGCAACATCTTCACCAAATGTACATTCGGAAGTAGAAGACATGCAAATTGACGCAGTACATTTCAAACCTCTTACTGAGCAAGAAAAGATTCGTCGTCGCCAGGGAGGATTATGCTTATATTGTGGAGAACCTAAGCACACTGCTCAACATTGCCCAAAGAAACGACGCAACTATAAAATGAGGGGTACGGCGGTCAAAGGAGACAACATGTCGGAAAACGAATTTGTCCAGCTACAATAGGGACCGTGCAGCTGGAATCTTGTACAATTCCTAAAGAAGGTCCTATCCTCTCTTCAGAACCCTCTCTTTGTTTTATAATAGAACTATATTTAGGACCTAAAAACCACAAAGCCTCTGCTTTATTAGATTCAGGAGCCTCAGCATGTTTTTTAGATGAACAATTTGTTAGAAGTCGTAAAATACCTCTAGTACAAAAAACTAAACCTGTACATGTAGAAGTCATAGATGGTCGTCCATTGTCTTCTGGAGATGTCACTCATGAGACCCACCCTATAAAAGTAACAATAGACGGTCATAATAGTTACGTAACCTTTAGCATAATTAAATCTCCGTCTAATCCAATTATTTTAGGTCTATCATGGTTAGAAAAATATAATCCTAAGATAGATTGGAATTCTCGTAGACTTCATTTTTTTCAAAACGTTATTAACACTTCCATCGATCAAGTAAAAAGCTATAAGTCTAGTATAGTAAAACCCGTACTTATAGGTGCAAAAGCTTTTATGCATGAAGCAAAAGGAGGATCAACTTTTGCTATTTATGCCACACCCGTCTCTGATAGTAAAAGCACTTCAAGTGGCTTTCCAAGCCAATACCAAGATTATCAAGATGTTTTTGAGAAGAAAAATGCCGATATCCTTCCGGAGCATCGTTCATATGATTGTTCAATTGATCTCAAGGAGGGATCTCAACCTCCATTTGGACCAATCTACAGTCTATCACAAAATGAGTTGGCAGAACTCAAAGAGTATATTGAAGAAAATCTGGCCAAGAACTTCATACGCCATTCCAAATCCCCAGCAGGAGCTCCAATTCTATTTGTGAAGAAAAAAGATGGATCGTTACGAATGTGTGGATTATCGAGGGCTTAACAAGATCACTATCAAGAATAAGTATCCACTACCTTTAATCTCCGGACTTCTTGATCAACTGAATCAAGCTAAGATCTATACAAAAATAGATCTACGAGAAGCATACAACCTGGTTTGCATCAAAGAAGGAGATGAATGGAAGACTGCATTTCGAACAAGGTATGGACACTTCAAATATAATGTTATGCCTTTTGGACTCACGAATGCACCAGCCGCTTTTCAACATCTCATGAACGATGTTTTTCGTGAATTCTTAGATGATTTTGTTGTCTGCTATCTAGACGACATTTTAATCTACTCTAAGAATGTAGAAGAGCATGAAACACATGTTCGTCGTGTGTTACAAAAACTTAGAGAAACACGGTTGTACGCCAAGATGGAAAAGTGTATATTTCACACTACTCAAGTTGACTTCTTAGGTTACATCATATCGAATATTGGCCTCATGATGGATCCTAAGAAAGTCCAAACAATCATAGACTGGAAGATTCCAAGAACAGTAAGAGATGTACAATGCTTTCTGGGATTTGATTATTATCGAAATCTTCATCGAAACCTCAAGTTGCGGCCCTTACGTTTGACGGAATAAGCTTCAGTGGAATAAAGCGATATCATTTGAAACTTTGAAGATAGCTTTTACTTCTGCACCAATCTTGTATCGCGTTGATTTTTCCAAGGCATTCTTTATGGAAACAGACGCATCTGACTTTGCTTTGGGTGCAGTATTGTCACAAATGGGAATAGATGACAAACTCCATCTAGTAGCTTTCCATTCTAGGAAATTTTCGACAGCAGAAATCAACTACGAAATCCACGATAAAGAACTTCTCGCAATTGTGGATTCTTTTCAAGAATGGCGTCGTTATCTAGAAGGCGCTAATAATCCAGTTACCGTGTATACGGATCACAAGAACCTCGAGTATTTCATGTCAGCACGCATGTTGAATCGTCGTCAGGCTCGTTGGAACATGTCTCTATTAAGATTTGAGTTCATTATTACATATCGGCCAGGAAAACAACAAGGTCTGTCCGATGCACTTTCTAGACGTTCTTATCTTGCACCAAAAGAAGGAGATGCAGCTTTTGATCAACAAAAAACGACTCTCTTGAAGCCGGAGCAATTTTATCTTCGGGCAACAAAATCAACATTAACTATTGATTCAACTTTTCTCAAGCAAGTCCAGTTTAGTATGTCCTCAGATCCTCTTATTCATGAAATTAAGAATAATTCTTCTAAGTCTCATGATATTTCAAAGTTTGAGTTCAAGAAAAATCTACTCTATTTTGAAGGGCACTTATATGTTCCAGAAGGTGAAGCACGATTATGTGTTCTTCAAGCTCGTCATGACTTCTCGGCAGCAGGACATTTTGGATACAATAAGACTCTAGAATTGATATCTAGAGATTTTTGGTGGCCTCAAATGTGAAAGGGAGTCAAAGATTTTGTAAAAACTTGTGATGTTTGTTCAAGATCAAAAACTCCTCGCCATCGACCCTACGGACTTCTTCAGCCATTACCCATTCCAGAACAACCATGGTCTTCTGTGTCTATGGATTTTATCACGGATCTTCCAAATTCAGGTTCTTATGACTCTATATTCGTGATAGTAGATCGTTTTACTAAGATGGCACATTTTATATCATGTAAAAAATCTATCACAGGCGAAGAAACAGCTAAACTTTTCCTTGACAATATCTACCGCTATCATGGATTACCTAAGGATATTATATCGGATAGGGGAACTCAGTTTGTATCGAGATTTTGGAGAACTCTTTTCAAGATTCTAAAGGTGGATATAAAGCTATCTTCAGCTTTCCATCCTCAAAGTGATAGACAAATGGAGCACATAAATCAAGTCTTGGAACAGTATTTGAGATGTACCATCAACTACCAACAAGATGATTGGACAACTCTTTTACCATTAGCAGAGTTTGTTTATAATAATACGATACATTCTTATAATAATACGATACATTTTAAAGTTTAGAAAGAACTTATAAATTGCTTATAATAATACGATACATTTTAAAGTTTAGAAAGAAATCAATCTTTTATAGATGAATAAGGTATTGAAGTATTTTTTTAGTAATTTGAACATTTTGTACAAACTAAAGGGATTTTTTGGAAGCTAAGATTTTATGGACGTAAAAAGATGGATATATAGAGCTATAATAAAATTTTGATATAAAGATGAGTTTTTAAAAAGAGATTATGGATTTTCTTAGAAGTTATTGAGAATCTAACTTACTAATAATTGATTAGTTGTGATTTTATATAAAAAAGAATATTAAGGATTTTCTACATGCCATAAGAAAATTTTATGTACAAACCTACTTAAATATAAAAGATTTTTAATAGTAAAATATTTTTTAATAATAATTTTATATCTATTTGTCCTTTTTATTAAAGATAAATTATTTATTAAAATCTTGCTAATAGATTACAAGTAAATTTTCTACAACTAAATATCTAGTATATTTTCAAACTAAAAATCATGCCACATGACAACAATTCCTATTATCACTAGATGCTCTTATTTTTTTGTAAAGAATTTAATGATATAGTTGTATTTTTCATTCAATATGTGTATCAATGCTTTTTGTAGTAATTATTAGCCTTGTGGCTAGGTTCTCCATAATATAAACACAAGCCGTGTTCTTTTTGGCACCTCTTCTCTTATTCAAAAAGAAATTTAAAGTGAACCACATCAATTTGCATATCTTTTATTTTCAAATGTTTACTAAGACTAAAAGATGTAGACAATGTCAAGTAATTGATACAAATTCATGATATATATAGTGGATATTTTTCTTGTTGATGTTGAAATAGCTGATTATTATATTTCACAGCTTGACTGATGGCTTCATTAAAAGTTTGAAGATCAAATATAGATAGTAATAGATCCTTTGTACTATTTTGTAATTTCTAATAAAACTAAATTATGAATGTATCTTCACTCTAATTGATATCACATGTAAATTTTCAAAATTTCAAAGCATAAATAAATATAAGATAAATTCTTTGTTAAAAGACTTAGATTTTACTTATGGCAAAACAAATCTTATTATGTTCTCCAAAAGCTTTTGCAAATACCACCAAAAATGTTTCAAAGCTACGCAATATGAAAGAATTTTTCTTAAACAATAGAACAAACTAAGATAAAATTTTATTTGAGAGTAAGGTTCCAACCAAACCAACATAAGATGCTTCTATAGAATATTGCTAAGATTAGAATAAAATAATAAGTTGTATTTGGTTTATAAAGCCACAAAATTTTGAACAAGTTTGATCAAACTTCTCTAAAAGATTAATTCTCAATTTTTTTGTTATTGACATTGAATTGCTATTTTATATATATATATATATATATATATATATATATATATATATCTTCTAATAGAATAGACCTTAATGATGGAATTTTTAAGATGAATTGTGATAGTAGTTGAAGTGGTTTTATTCTTCAACCATTATATATGGTCATATAAAGTTTTTCATTTTACTTAGACAAGATTTTTGTCTTGACTCTCAATACTTCAAAAGTATTTATAATTGAATTTAATTTTTCTTCTTTAAAATCTGTCATATTGAATCCTTTACTTCTTGTCATAAAAATGAAATAAAAAGAAACAAATACAAAAAATCAAGAACAACATCAATCTAGAGGAGGGTAAATTGCAACCTTCAAAGCACTATAGTACTTTCAAAAAGAGAGATAATCTTCTCTCTATCCAAAAAGACCGAGCTCCAATATTATATTATGTTAAGCTCAACAAATTATTACAGACACACTATTTAAATAGAATAAAAATCCAAAAGTTTAAGGAACTACAATAGAAAGGATTTATTTTATATCACAAGCAACAAGATACAAGAACAAGACTAAAAGGTCCAAGCTAAGCTACAAGGGTTATGTTATTAAGATTGAAAATCCCTTTAGCCTTGATTCTTATATATATTATGTGCAAGAAAGCTCTTTGAGCAGTTTCTTTGATGTTTAGAAGTAAAGTAAGCCTAAGATCTTTCTGTGATCATATAAGATTCTTTAAAATATTTTAGGATCTTTTAAAGCCTTCTTGCAACTTGCTAATACCTATTAGGACCTTCTTGAAATCATTAAAAATCTTTGAAAATCTTCTAGCACCTTCTTTTATTATATATCCATGATATTTTATAACTTCAAGTATTTTCAAAAAAACATGTCATTGGAATCCAACTTTTGAAATCTTACCTATTAATTCTTATATAAAAAATATATAAAATTTATTTTAACTTTTGAAATATCAAAGTTTTTTTGAAAATATATTCTATTAATTTTAAGGAATCAATATATCATTGTAAAAAACTATTCATTTGTTCTTATATATAATATAATTCATAATAATAAATGTAAAGGTGGATAGCTTAATTTTGCTTTGCTTTTAATCATCTCTAGTTACCATCTATTGGATGTCTTAGATATGGTTGCCATTCAAATTTAAAAACCGGATAGAACTATATAAAGTATTAAAAATAAAAAAAATGAGACCAAGTGGCAAACCATTGCACAATTATCATCTCAAAGTCACCACCTCATAATCAATGTATGGCCCTCTTTATGTCTGTCATTGATTATCATCATAGATTCTTTGAAAAGAATTCTACTTATGGAGACTCTTTTGGTGGTCGATGTTGGGCCTATTCTCACCATGGTTGCAACAATTAGGATCAATATTGGACTAATTGAGAACAACTTGTCTAGCTCAAGTCAGTTTGTTCAATTGTTGTAATCTTGTTAAGTGAAGAATGTGAAATTCTACAATACCAATCAAAAAATATTGATTGTTTTTTGAGGTAGTAGAATCAAAGTAATTGTAGTGATTCTAAATAATTTTGTGTCAACTATTGCCAATAGTTAGTAAACAATTGACAATTAGATTTGCATCCACGTCTAGCCATTTGTTAATTTCATTGACCAAATAGCAATTAGAAATGAGTGGTTGTTTAGACATAAATAAGATGTATTTTCACCTATGTCGACAATATAAAAAATCCATCAATTGGTGGTAAAACTTAGTCTTAATAAAATCAAATTGACAATGTCCTATGTCTTCAATACCACAAGCTTTCTTCTATTGAAGGGCAAATTCTTATATTCTAATGATATAAAATATATCTTTAATTTTTTTTCAAATAATAAAATCTAATTTCTCTATGAATATCTAGCCATTCTTCACTTACAAGGATATTCATGTCATCAATATGGAATAATTGATCTTCAACTCAAACAACAACAATGTTGTAGACATGGAAAAGAGATATACAAACTTATTTGATGCCTAGGTGGATATTTACAAGAGTGTTGTGGTTACTATTGGCTATCTCATTTTTCCTTTTATCTTTAAAGAGATCAAATAGTCAAGTATCAAAAGCAACGCTTATAGAATCAACATCTATGATGCAAAGACATATAATAACAATTTTTTGAAGCATATCCTAAGTAACAAAGGCACTTAATACATCCCAACATCAAAGTACCGACATATATCTTTGTGCTCTTTAACAAGAACATAAAAGATGGTGAGATTGAGAACAATTAGAATTTGTACTATCCCAATATGACTCTAATCTATAGTATTAATCTTTGTAATGTATTAACAAATACTTACAAAGTTAGTATTTAATTACTATTTTAATTTTACTAAGATAAATTTAATATACAATAAGATTATAATTTATAAATAAAATATTTAATTTATTAAAGAATATATAATTTTTTTAGCTATTTTATCTATTATATGATGATTTTTGTATATTATTTACTATCAATTGCTATTGCATGGCTTTACACAATGATTTTATAATTATATATGGTATAATTGTAACAAAACAAAGGATTTTTTTTTGTAAGCATTGATTTATGCTAATAAAGTCTAAAAATAGATTTTATTACTAATCTTATTTATTAATTTATATATATATATATATATATATATATATATATATAATTATTAAAATTAGAATTTAATATAAAAAATACTACTATATATTATTTTTAAAATTTTAAATAAGATTAGAAAACTATATTCAACAGTTGTTCTTAAAAACCTTGTGATAGTTGGTTCTTATAGTTATTTTAGGTCTATGTTATAAATCCAACCTTACAAGATTGAAGTAGATAAAAGAATAGTTTGGATATAAATAAGATTTTAAGCTAATGACATAATTATTGCATGTTTTTTTGGAAGAACATGCTTCTCTAAGCAATTCTTATAATGGTTATTTTAATTAGGTAGATCCATTGAAAGATCAATCATTAACAAAATAAATCAAAAAAATCAAAAATTATTACTTTTATTAAATATATTTTTAGAAGAGATTTTATTTTTTATTTATTTTTTATTATTTTAAATCATAGCCAAAATTTGTTCATTCAATAATAAAATTTCAATTGTATGACTAATACAAAAGTACACTATGTAGAAGAATCTAAAACAAATCAATATATAGAAGCAATAAAAAATGAACATCTAAGCAAACTATTATTAATTATAATACATATAAAATTTAAAAATTTATAATAATAAGAATAAAAAACTTATTAAAAAAATAAACACACACAAGCAAACACACACAAGCAAACACTGAGAGAAAATTAAAGAAGACCAATAACTTCCAATCACTTTTAATTTATAAATATTAGTAAAAAAAATTGTATATGTTTTATTTCAAAAAATAGATAAAATTATCTCAAAAAAATTAGCTTAAATTAATATATATATATATATATATATATATATATATATATTCAAATCATATTAAAATTAAATAAAATATATTAATTTATGATAATAAAATTTTAAGTAATCCAAAAAAAATACTTCAATAATTTTTAACCTATATGTGCAAGCCCTTCTAATGTAGGACAATTTGCTTAATGTAGGACATTTTCCATAAAAAAATCAAAAATTGTGTCTTATATTAAAATAAAAGTTATGAGATAGTAGCATTAAATGCAGTCTAGTAGATTTCTCATTTGAGGGGGTGTTGCATGCTAAAAAATACCATTTGCTTTATTAGGAGAAAAAATAAAATTTACTTTGTTCTATTTGGGCATAACAATGATATCTATTAATGTCTTACATGTCTTTTATTAGTGAAAATTTTGTGTCTTATATTACTTAATATAAGACAAATAGAACAATTTTTTATATTAAAAGGGCCTATATATGTGGCATATTCATATTTTTAAAATATAAGCTTTGTAATAAAAGAATCTAAAAATTAGATAGAATCTTAGGGCTAGGTGCAAATTTCTACATATTAGAAGAAAAAATATTAATTTTATAAAATCTAAATAGAATAGATACATGAAAGATTTATATTTTATTTTATAATATATCAAGTACAATGTAGAAAATATGGAATAAATAATGGAAAAAACTATGTCTTATTGTTTACATTTGATGGAATTTTGGAAATAAAATTAGAATATAGATTTTTTATGCATCTAATAGTATTTATAAGTAAAGCCAATTTTGAATAAATCTTGCATATGATCTATTATAGATTATTCAAATCAATTGAAATATGACAAAAAATATTAAAATTTAATTTTAATAATTTGTAAGTAAAACATCTATATAAAAAACTTTATAGCTAGGCTAATACAACTATATGAATAAGGATTGAGAATTAAAATTATATAGCAAGTAAGAACAAGCTCTTATTTTAAATATTCTAAATATATATATATTAAATTACCAAAATTCAAGTATATACATAGATTGTATTTATAATTAATAATAATTCAGAAAATAAATATAAAAAATTATATTTAATATTATAAAAAATATATTATTTTAGATGTTGCTAATTCTATAAATTCAATGTTGAAATGTATTAATAAAAAATTCATAAAAAAATAAATTTATAATTGATTAAATTATTGTCATAAAAGACACTACAATAAAAAATTAAAGTAATCTCCTTAATATCCTATTAAACAAGAAATTTGACAAGATTTTACCATAGCTTTTTTTTTATTATTTTTTTATCTTTTTATTTCAGTAAAGATCTTAATTTGAAAAACAATGTTGGATTAGATCACAAATGACAAAGAACATTTTTAAAATTAGATGACACACTAGAATTACTTCTAAAAGCCAAATCTTGTTTGTATTAGATAGAAAATAGAAAGGTGGATGGATGTAAATAGTATCATGGTTTTTTGCTCTTGCATTTGCTTTACTATTGATATTTTTGAACTTAAAATGCTTTGTTTGTTGGATCTAAAAATAAAATAAAAATTAATGTAATAAGTTTATTTTGATAAAAGTAATATATAAGATATAATTAATAAGAATAAAATATTATAAAATATTATATTATATTAAATATATAAAATTAATTATATTATATTATATATATTTATAATTAATTAATTAATTATACTAAAATAAATAAAATATATAATTTTAATTTTAAAATATTATTTTTTTATAATTTAAAGTTTTTAAATTTTTTCTTATATAAGAAAATATTGATACTATTTATATTTATATAATTTTGTATCCAAAATTAATAAAAATTAATATATAAATATATATTTTTAATTTATATCTTATAATATTTTTAATTAAAAAATATAATATATCAATCATAAAAGTTTATTATTGCCAAAATAATAATACAATGATATACACCTTATGAAATGATTAAACTGCATGTATCTACTTTCTATTGTTTTTTTTTCTTGCTTTGAATATATAGAGATATTCATATACAAATTATATATATATATATATATATATATATATATATATAAAATAAACACCAATATCATCAATACATATACATAAAAGTTGCAACATATTCATACTAAACAATTACATCATACAAAGAAGTTTGTTGATTTGAGCAAGTAGTTTAAGATTCTGCTTAATACATTTCACCTTTCAATTAATTCTATATATATATATATATATATATATCTCAAGAGAAAGAGGATGTTGCTAATACCACCATAGTTTTTGCTATTGCCACCATAACTTATTCTTATTAATTTTTTAATTTTTTAAAATTAAATTTAAATTGATCTTCTACATATTAGAAATATTAATAATTTTTTTATTAAAATAAAAAAAAACTAAAAAAATATATTGAATGGCAGATTATAGTAGCAATAATTGTGATAACATGTGGTGGTAGTAGCAAAACTGTGGTGATACTAGGGTATTGCTAGTATATATATATATATAGAAAATCAATCAATCAACATTTCTTTTTTCACCACTTGGAAATAACAAAACAGTCGTTAAAGCATTCGCACACGCCAAGGGGGTCATCGCCAGTGGTCATAAGTGGCGTCTCAACCCTAGGGAAGTCGCGCACGGTCATAGGGAGGGGATCAAGTGGGGAAGGGGGTGCGACCGTGCGCCGTGTGAACGAGAGTGTTGACTTCTGGGGGCGTCGTCGGGGGGTCTCCCTCCGGCCTCGGGGCCAGAGCCCAAAAACATATTGACGACGAAAAGAAGTGTTTGGTGTTGTCACAGCTTCTGTGTCTGCATTATGGTTCAGTGGATTTCTGCGCCATTCGAATGTTAGCGAGATGAAATTTTGTCGTCTGACAGTAGTCGAATGAATCGAAGAAAACGCACGTAATTCCATAATATGCAGGGTTATTTTTGGGAATGGTCTCCAGGTAGCTTCAAAACCCTAAGCATTGGTTAGCCCCGTCGCGCATACCGTATGCAGTATTACAGAGTTTCGTGAGGATCGAAAGGGCATTTAAACGGAGTTGGAGGAATAGGAAGCTGTGGCATCAGCAATGGCCATCGCTCTATGTCCGGCAGGCACAGCGAGAACTATGCAACCGTACGTAGGTGGCTTTAAGTGTGCGAACCAGTTAGAGGCAGCAGTTTGCATCTCAAGTGCACTGATCCATCAGAGAAGACAGGGAGCATTTGCCAACAGTTTCAATTGGCGAGAATGTAGCACACTAGTTGTTCGGGGCCGCGGTTTACTTTATCCTACAATTACCGTCTTGAGGCGGGCCGCAGGTTGCGTAGGTCGGAAAGGTGTGCTCGCTGTCCAGGATGGATCTTCTACTCATGTTGAGGAGGAAAAAGCCGAGCAAGCCTGGGATAACGCAGGCAGTCCTGACGCTCCAATTGTTCCCACGAGTGATTTAGTCAGCCTACAAGTTCCAAGTAAGCACAGTTGAGATATATCTGTCGAGCTGAATTAACCACTAGGATAGTCTAATGTGCTGTCTTATTCATTAGTACTGAAAAGGCACTTAATACAGGTCTGTTGTAATGCGCCATTCTTCCAGTTTCTGGCTTCAATCTTCAAACTCATGCTTTTCGTCACTTGCCGAGAGCTGAATGCAAAATAATGTACTTGCACGGAAGTTTATGGAGTTTTTCTTAGTCTTGTTTTTTGTTTATTTTGAAATGTGTGTGTGTGTGTGTGTGTGTGTGAGAGAGAGAGAGAGAGAGAGAGAGAGAGAGAGAGGTCTGTGTGTGTGAGATAGAGAGGTCTGTGTGTGCAAGATAGCAGCTATTGGCATCGATACTGTTTTCTGTTGTATTATCTTGTCATGAGTTGGTTGATTTTCAAGCTGGCAGCACGATTATGGAAGAAGAAACGTACTTAAGTTATCCTGGTTCGTCATCATCTAACTCAAGTTCTGGGGTTTGCCTGAACAGAGCCCTTGTCTATAACCGATTTGGCTTTGCCACCCAGACATGGGTCTGATGTGCGTGTAGCTTATCAGGTATTTCTTGAGGGTCATTTCTAAGAGCTTTAATACCTATATTTTAGTTAGTTTTTTCAGTTTTAATTTTTTTTCACAACCTTTCTCTCCGGTAGCCGGATCTTGTTGTATTTGCTTGTTATTTGCAAAAGTTGCTCCAGCCACCCGCAATTTGTTTGATCAATACACTGGTTTACTATCCAGGGTGTTCCCGGAGCCTACAGTGAAGCAGCAGCTGCCAAAGCTTACCCTAGGTGTGAAGCTGTTCCTTGTGACCAATTTGAAGCTGCTTTTCAGGTACAGCGTACGTTCTGCGCTTCTGGGAACAGATTGTTAGATTTGAAGTGGGTGCTGTTTTATTGTTGCAGTCGGATATCAAGGATGTCGCAATTTTGCTAATTTCATGCAACGTTGCCGTTAGTGAATATTTTTTCTCTCACAATGTTTGCAGAACTTCTAAGCATAAGCACTTTGATGTGATCTTTTTCTGCATAATATACAATCAATACTCTTCTGTTTGTGACCTAAGTGATGAGCAAGTTATTGACAATGTTTGCTGTAAGAATAGTGCCTTGTTGCTTTCCAGTTCTTGTTCACCAATTTTTAACTTCTAGATTCCAGGCGGTGGAGCTTTGGTTGGTTGACAGAGCAGTTTTACCAATAGAGAATTCTCTAGGGGGAAGTATACACCGCAACTACGATTTATTGCTACGTCATCGACTCCACATAGTTGGTGAAGTTCAACTTGGAGTTCACCATTGCCTCTTAGGACTCCCAGGTGTGAAAAAAGAAGAACTGTTGCGGGTTGTCAGTCATCCACAGGTACTTGGTGCTTTCTACAAAGATGTCATGTCCGTCTTTTGTCTTTCTATTATAAGTATTTTACATTGATATGATTAATCCCGATGGGCTGCTTTTATAACCGTTGCCGACATATACTTTTCTAAATGATAGGTGCCTGCTCAAGGAAGCCTGGCCTACTGGTGATTACTGAGCTTCACATCATGCTGATGCAGTAGTGACTGCTTGCGTAGTTGGAGGGCCTTTTTCTGGTTGTGGTCATGTTTGACTTGACGTGAGAAAGATAATGTTTTGTGCTTGCACGAACGTTGTAACTTAAATCATACAACTTTTAATCTTATTTGCAAATCGCAGGCTCTTTCTCAATGTGAGCACACACTGGTAAAGCTAGGTGTAGCTCGAGAAGCTGTGGATGATACTGCTGGAGCTGCACAGGTAACCTAGAATGTATACCCGTGGATTTTTCCTTCATTGATCATTGCTAAATCATATTAAACAGTATATATGTGGTTTGTCTCTTTTATCCTTCTTTATTGGTACACTGTTCTTTGATTTCAACACTCTTTACTCGAAATCTCTGAAGAAACGTCTCAATCTGTTCTTGTCACTTATGCCAACAATTTGCTGGGTTAGACCTGCAGGAAAGAGTATCACCCAGATTTTAAAAAATTGTTTCAATTTCGAACTTCGTCCCCCTGTGTCTATCTATCTATCTATCTATCTATCTATCGATGTATACATACACAAAACCTTGATGGTTACATGTTGATTAAGGTTGGTTGTGATTTTCATGCTGTAGTTTTTTGTATCCTAATTGTGTATGTAGTTGTGATCTCTGGTATATATCAAGCAGGTCTTTTGTATTCAATGAAGCATATCAATCAGCTTATTTGAAACTGCTTTCTGCAGTTTATTGCTGCTCATCAACTCCGAGATACAGGGGCTGTTGCCAGTGCACGAGCTGCAGAAATTTATGGACTTGAGATCCTAATGGATGGTATCCAGGTAAAACTCTGCCCATGTGGACTCTGAGCTTTGAAGCTGATTGGGATGTTGAATTTCAGGGCTATCGGTAATCTTGTTTATTGGCCAGCGTGGGATGTAATGACTGATGGGCGTCGTTATGTAATGCTTCCTTCAATGAATAGAACAGGTGGCCCTAGATCAAAGATTGATGTCTTATGCACATGAACTTCCTCATCATTGAGGGCATATAGTCGTTTTGACCTGAATCAAGGAACTCACGATGATGACATTTGCAGGATGATCTGGATAATGTCACTAGGTTTTTAATGCTTGCCCGTGAACCTATCATTCCAAGGATTGATAGACCATTCAAGGTGGGTAGTTCTTCTCTTCCTTTCACAAAATCCTATCTAGTGTTTGGTGGTTTAGCTGTGAGGATCTCTGCCAATGTATCCGAATGTGATAAAAAGTTACGTTGGTATGTGTCGGAAGTGATTACATTTTTGGGTTTGAGCTGTTTAATCGTTTTGTCCTCACATTCTTGATTTTGTTTTCTTATAAAATGTGTTACGGCACATGTCATGGTAGTTTATTTCTTCAATCTCCTTGTCTTGGTGGTTTTCCTTGGTTCAGACCAGTATTGTTTTCACACTGGAAGAGGGACCGGGTGTTCTGTTCAAGGCACTAGCTGTCTTTGCGCTGCGGAGTATCAATCTCACCAAGGTATTTTTCAATTTACTAAGCTATGAAGGCTTGTGCTTTGGGTTTATTGACCATGATGATCTTGTATCTGGAATTCTTACGCTGAATTGACAGATTGAAAGTCGTCCCCAAAGAAAGCGACCGCTACGCGTGGTTGACGATAGCAACAATGGAACTGCCAAGTATATTCAGACTCTCAATTGCTTCGTGTGCCGCACATATCCTCTTTAGAACTGTGACAAAGAATCGGTCGATTCATCATTTATTATTCTCATATATACTTTGCATGCATAGTATGTTTTATGTTCAGCATCACCGGAATATTCACGAACTTTTCGGCGATGGCGTAAATCCCTCATTGGATCCTGATAATATTAAGGATTGATGTGCAGATATTTTGATTATCTTTTCTATGTGGATTTTGAGGCATCTATGGCTGATGTGCGAGCACAAAATGCGCTTGGGCATCTACAGGTACATTAAAAGGCAGATGTATTGTAAAGCATTCCATCAGTGGGGGTTATATTATTCCACACAAAATGCCATATGTTCACTGTCTCAGAACTATTGTAATTGCAGTTCGGTTTGTGTTGATTGTTTGTACCTAGCTTTTCAATGAGGTTCCAAGTTATTACAACATCTTCAAGTCTTGAATTAGTGATCACTATTTCTGCCGTCTATTGAAGCTAACAGCACCATGTTCTGTACTTTCAGGAGTTTGCGACCTTTTTGAGAGTACTAGGCAGTTATCCGATGGATGTTAGTCCAATGCGAGCTTGAGGCGACTACTTCAACCTGTAATCCGAAGTCGACCTCAGTGCTATTTGTAGCAACTATATATATATATATATATATATATCCATGTATATATATTTGTGCGCATTGTTCAAACGTCATATCTTGGGGTATGGATTGTTTTTAGTGCAGGTTTTTACTCCTTGAAATGATGGGTATTGCAATATTTTTACTCCGTACCTCCAAGATTGTTAATAGACATGTTTAGTGGCCGACTTTTATCACATTAAACAGCTTAGACGGACTTCATGGATTACATCTAAAGCCAGCTTATGAACAACTGTGCCAAATAAAGAATTTTTTGTCAAAGTAGGGCACTTTTTCATTTAATGATTGCAGTCACGAGAATGATGCTACCGTAGGGAAGCTTCACTCTGCAGCTCAGCCAGTGTATTAAGTATGAAATCATCTTTCTTTTTTTCTTTTACCGTGGCATTCACTTGGCACTGGAGAAATAATGGTCTTCTTTTCTTGCTCTTGCAGAAGCTTCGTGGCTGGAAGTCTTCCGATAATTGTAATCTTGGAATGACTGGGGTTCGGTAACTAGTTTACCATGGACAATATTGCAAATCAACATGAGTTATTTTTTACAAATTTGTGTTGTGTACTCGTTTAGTAATTTAGGGGACCTTTGGCTGTTAGGATAAGCAAACAGAACATTTCTACAAGCCATTCTATAAGTCCGAACTAGAGATTTCACGAATTTAACTAGAAACCTATGATCCAAGTTCAAACATTCAACTTTGGCTTGACAATTTAAATTTTTGTTAAAATGAGTTTTGTTCATACCCAATTGGTCAGAACAAACACTTCACCCCAATACAAACTAAGTTTCTTCACATGAAATTACATCTTGTCGGGGAAATTCTTTTTAAAAAAGAGCAGGTGAAGAATTCGCATCACGTCTTCCAACAGCAAAGTTATCTACACACTCACCTCCTGCATGCATCAATTTTTTCAACAACAAAGGTATCTACACACCCACCTCATGAATGCATAACATTTTTCAACAACAAAGTTATCACTTTATTGACGAAGGCAGACACACGTTGAAATGCTTTTACATTGAAGGTGATTAGTGATCGATTTCCCTTCAGTCTCCACTAACTACCATACCCTGAAGTAAAGATTTAGAGTTGCGTACATTGACACCTTGTCAGTAGCTAATTCTCCTGTGGCTAATTTACATCAATGTTACGTTTCCTGCGATCATCGTAGCAATGCTCAGAGACACCTGTAGGTTTTTAGCATCAGCGTCTGGTCACAAACATCTTCACTCCATTCTCCATTGCTAGAGTGGCCATGGTGCGATACTTCACCGGGTGGCCTGGCACCAAATCAAACTTGAAGAACCGACACAACAGTGCAGTAGCCATCTTCATTTGCAGGTATGCCGAGTCTTTCCCTAGGCAGATCCGGGGGCCAGCCTATTGATTTCAAACATCACAAACAGCTGGTGGATTCAGTGGACCTTGACCGTCGAGGGATTAGGTTTTGGAAGGAAGAATTCAACCACTGGTTCAGGTTGTGAGAAGGGGAAAAGCACGTTAAGATTACTGAACCTGGAATGCATTGAATTTGAATGGCGACACGGGGATGAACACGCCGTCCTTGATCCAGCGTTCGGGCCGAAAAGTCTCGGCATCGTCACCCCAAATCTCCTTCGCCCGGCCCTGAGCATATGGAACATAACTGACAAGCCCTCCTTTCTTCAGCACTGTCCCGTCTGGAAGAACATCATCAGCCAATATCCCTTTCGGATCCTGTATACTTGCCGCACAAGTTCATCAGTTTTCCAGCATGCGAGGTAGCACAGTTTATTTCACCTCGGAACTTTTTTGAAACGATTTTTAACAACTTCTTGAGCCAGGATATTAAAATGCACAAGTTAATTAGTGGTGAATTGTTACTTGAGGCACTGCTGGGTAGAGTCGGATGGTCTCGGTGATGGCAGCGTGTAGGTATTGCAGCTTGGTGAGAACATCGTATGAAAGAATGGATGCGTATTCTTGCATCTTCTGGCTCAGAGTTTGGCTGGCATTTATGTTGGCATCTTTCTCCAGAGCATGAAGCTCGTCATAAATTTTGTCAGCGACGTGGGGATAAATACTCAACAGGTAAACAAACCATGACAACGTTGCTGCCGTCGTATCCCTCCCTACAATCGCCAAAGCAGAATATCAATTCGAAGCTAGAGATAATGTTACTCGCTGTACCATCATCTTCAAAACTACTCAATTCATGTAATCAGATACATCACTGCTTGAGATTTTTACTGAGATCAAAACTGATTTGTGTATATGAGCTGCAAATAGCGAAAGGCTGCAGGCTCGTGATGCTTCTAGATTACTGAGGACTGTTTGACGCAATGTTAGCCGCTCACCAGCTATGATGAAATTTAGAATAATGTCTCGCAAAGTCTTGTCCGTGAGGTTCTGCTCAGGATCCTTTCCCAATAAGATGAAACGAGACAAGAGGTCTGCTTTCTGCACATTAAACCAGATTTTTGGCAAATTCAATACCGGTCCGAAATTTTACTAGACTTCGCGGTTTGTGATCATTCTAAACACACATATTTCTGCAAGATAACGAACCTTGTCATGGCCCTCGGAGGTGGCCAAATCCAACTCGGAACGCCGAATTTGGATCACCTTGTATGTGAAGTCGTCCACCACCTTCACGCTGCGTGACAACACCGCCTCATTGCCAATGTTGAGCATCTGCTTCAGTGGCCAGAAGGGGTCGAAGAACCGGTAAGTCACTGCTTCATTGGCGTTGTCGAAATTCGTTGCAAAGGGCACCACTGGTAAAGACTCGGACAATGTTCCAATCTCGACTCCGAACCCCACTTTGCAGATGCCCTCCAGTGTCAACCTCATGAAAAGATCCTGCCCAGAATAGTTAATCAATCAATCAATCACGGCCTTCAAAACTATTCATATCAACGCGTCGAAAAGGTTCAGCTCTGATTCCTTATAGCTACGACACAACTAGGAAAAATCTGCATGCAAGGGGGAAAGTGATTTGGCGAACCTGCATGTCGATGGGTTGATGCTTCTGACACACCGATGCGAGAATATCCCCAACTTTGAGCGCATTCTCCCGGAAGACCACGGTGCTGTAGTCGCGGAGAACCCTAGACGTAAACTCGAAGCTCGCCGTCTTCCTCTGCTGGCGCCACGCTTCCCCGTCGCTGTTGAAGATCCCGTCACCTAGAAGGGCCTCCATGTGTCTGTGGTACAACTCCCCCTGCACAGGCATGGAGGAAGTCATGAGAGCATCCATAGATTGCGTGTAGACTTTAGGTGCGAGTCTGAGATCAAGTTATCCATCGATTTCCTCTGCTTGGTGGATACCCCAAGAGGGAATGTTTTTGAATTTTACCTTGGGGAAGTTTGCGAAGTTAGTCTTCAGGATGTACTCGACATTGTTGGGGTCGATAGTGTAAGTGTACATGATCCAGGGGTACTTGAGCTGAAATGTTTTGAGCCCTTTGTTGAAATACGACAGAATCCAGTCGTGCATGTCGTCGAAGTGCTGAATTGTCTCCAGTGCTGCACCAATGATGGGCCATTCCTTAGGCTCTATCCGGTGCCGCTGCTGCCACCGAAATATCCACAGCCATGACAACGTGGCTATAATCACAAATGCGACTACTGATCCAGAACTGAAGGACCCTCTCATGACTTCCTCCATGCCTGTCAAAAAATTGACAATCTGTCAGTGGTCAGGTAGCATGCATCGTTTTCGCAAGCCTAAATCTCGAACCAGTCATCATCTGGTAAGTAGATTGGAAAATTGCCTGCATCTAGTATTCTCCGAGGAGGTAAGGAATCTAGTATTCTCCGAGGAGGTTTAAACGCATTAAAAACACAAACACACACACACACACACACACACACACACAGGAATAGTAGAAGCGTGGTCGTCAGGGGATTGCATCAAGGGTTTATGAGGATCGCGTATTCAAAAACTGCGCTCATGGATTTTACATCAGTATCATATGACTCAGGCGAACTAGACGAATATCATGGGGAAGTAAGTGCTTCCCCTTCACTGCAGCACTGGATGATCCGAACATGCTGAAGACGAGGTCTTTTTAACAATCGACTATTGCATACCACAACATCGAAACTCAATGATCGTACCTTTCGTGCACGAATGCCACAAGTTTTAATCGCCTACTGCGGATCAAGTGGTGCTAGATGATATCCAGAGAGTGCGAGTGCCGAAAAGTCACAACAGAAAGCGATTCCACCTATCATACGCGACAGGACTGCAAGACAGTGGTGATGTTGGCGTTCTCCGCGATGATTCTCAGACGTATGTGCACACAGTGACATCTCGTATCTGTAGCTATATCTATCCATGCACGCCCTAGCACACCACTTGTATTGCCAGGAGTCTGCCACATGCACGCAATGAACAATCAAATAGTTTTTAGGAGAACGTCGCATTCTCATACTTATGACCCAAACAGAATATACGATAAATTGCCGAACTCTTTCCTCAACCTCCGAGCTACTGCAGTCACTTTTTTTTTTTTTAATTAATTCCACCTCAGGAATGTCTTCAATCCTAAAGTTCTCAACGGCTAGAAAGCTGCCGAGGTGGGTGGAGAAGTTGACGCGCAGTTTCCAGGTGCCTCCGACAGGGACCGCTGTGACCAATCCCATGAGGAAAGGGGAAATGACAGGTGTTTTCTAGTTTTTTCTTTGCTTTTGCAATGCTTGCTGCGGTGCTCTTCGGATGAACGAAGCTGGTGAGAGTGGTTCGAAGATGCGATTTACCTTTACACCACAAGATTTAACAAAAAAAAATATATATATACAGATTCATCACTACAAAGTTAGATGAACATATATAATATAATAAAAGCAAAACAAACATACAAACAAACTCAAAATGCTGCTATTGTGAATTCACTCTATGGGCAGCTCAAAACCAAAGCTGTAAATACAAGACTCACTCCACAACACAAAAGTCTTTAAGAAGCACACTTCTTTGTTATTCCATTCACACACAGTTTCTACCATTGATGCTTTTCTTGCAATATGCAAAACCGGCCAAAACTTCTACCACACCTTAAGTACTCCTTTGCTTTAGCAACTTTATATTTAATAATACTCTCTTTTCTGTTTCCCATTCTACGTAATTGAGTAAAGATTGTGGTGCAAGTCTTGATTCCTGTTTGTCTGTCTGTCTCCCTATTCCCGATAGTTTGTTGGTTGGCGGTAGGTGGTGGTGGTTGCGGTGGCGGCATTTATATCACTGTGACGATGATTGAAAAGCTGTAATCCTATACGTATGGTTGAAGCCCAGTAGGTGTCAAGACCCATCTAGCAACACCAGTTGACTACGATAAGATCGCAGCAACTCAGTCTATGACAGTGCAGAACGAGCCACCGACCCACTCTATAGTGCAGTTTAATTCAACAAGGATAGCAAGGAGATGAGATCGAATATTAAGCTCGCGACACACAAATTCGTTGCAGTTGCTTCACTCAGCTGACCCCACATGTGGACAGACCAGTCGATCTGTCTCCTGCTTTCGTCTTCTGCGATGTGGAGGAGAAGACTCTGATCTTTGTCGGTGACGGGTCGGTTTTCTGAGTAATGCATCTAGAATCAAGCATCGAACATCTTCAGATTCAACCCCAGCTTGGCGTCTGCACTAGCAGCATTGGAAGAGGCTCCACCGACTTGTCACAGCTGACTTTCATAGTAATTGCTCACTATCCAAATGTCCAAGAGCGAATCGGGAGGAAGGTGATTTTATGAAGAATTTTTGAAATCTTTTTGATGCCGCTCTTGTAGGTCACCTAGAATCAATCTTTAAATTAGACATTGGAAAAAATGAATATTTGATTTTAGTGTTTATTCAAGTGATATTACTGTAATTAGAGTAGCCAAGTTCAAAAGAAAGTAGATGAAAGTAGCCTAAGAAAAGGTGGTGAAAAGGTAAGAATAGTCTACAAGAAAATAAATGATAAAATTTTATACTAATGCCATTACTTGGTTCAAATCCAAAATCATTTGTAAGTTGGCAAGTGATACCAATTTACATTAATTGGTATACTCCATTAAGTATACCAATTATCTTTTACATTATTCTAAAGTATATATACAAATATTTAGTTAAAATAGAATTTTATTCTTTAATTGATATTTATTCATTATAAAGCAACAAAAGAGATGACAACACTTGTTCTAAATTCAACCTTCATAATTAATAATTTATTAGACATCACTTATTCAAAGGTTGAATTTATGAGTTTCTTATGTTAATAGTGTATTCTTTAAAATTAAACACAATAGCAATAATAATGTTTCCTTTGGATAAATCAATTTTATGAAAATAATATTTAATTTATTTTTTTGATTATTTATAAATATTTTATAAAAATTAATTTAAATAAAAATAGGTCTCTAATTTTTTATTATAATTTCATGTGTTTATTTATGAAATAGAGGCATATTATCTTTTATTATATTTTTGGAAGATAAATTTACTTTATAAATTGGTCAACTATGTCTAAATAGTTATTTTTTATAATATATAAAATATACACATATAATCTAATTATAACTAAGCTAAGAATTTTTTTTAAAGTCATTGTTTTTATGATATTATATAATTTATCTATATACAAAGGACTAATTAATAGAATATCTATATTTTATGTAAACTTTCTAAAAATATTATTTAATATAGAATTATAATTTATTTTAAATTCCAAAGAAATATTTATCTAGGTATATTTGTTCAAATAGTATTCTTTGTACAACTCTTTTAATTATGTTTAATCTCTTATATCCTTATCAAACTCACCTTAAAATTCAAAGATATAAGATTTGGATTTTTTCAATTGCATATAAAAAATTTTAAAAATTAAAAAAAAAAAAAAAAAAAAAAAACTAAATTAAATTATATATATATATTCATTATCTAAAATATACCATTTAATTCTTATTCTTAGTCTTTAATCTTCTAGATGCAAATTTTTAAGTTACTTTAGTTCTTTTATACATCTTGTAAGCTTATTTATGTGTCATGGTCTTATAAATTTTCTTGTTGAAAGTCATGATACTTCTTTGCAATTGTTTTTATAGTTAAATAATATTATAGTGATTTTTTAAATTTATAGTAGTTTTTTTCAAATATAATAAAAATCTATTAATTTATATATAAAATAGTATTTAAGACTTATCTTAGTCTATGTTTAGACTAATTTTATATAAAAATTAAATTTCTTTTATAAGATTTTTTAAATTTTTATTTGATATAAATTTAGATTTTTTTCTTTGAATTAGTTGGAGATATATTGTAAATTCAACTAGGATATGGTTCAATTAAGCTATATCATTTAAAATTCTATATACATATACTTTGTCTTAAAAGTTGATATTCTTGCTTATTTAAAGTTTATCTAGTCTAACTAGTACTTGTATTCTTTCTTTTATATTGATCTACCAATATTTATGTTGGTACTTAGGAAAACAATAATTTTTTAATATATTAAAATTTTCAATAGGAACCAAAATTCTTCTTTTATTTTTTTAGCTAATAGCTTCCTACAATTATAAGACTTGATTGTTAGATTTTCTATCATATTCCAATCTCTTTTCATGACCTATATAGTCTCTTCTAAAAGAATATTAGTTGAATTTTTTCACAATTTATTTTTTTAACTATTATTTTTTTTCATGATAAATATATTAAAAATCATCTAATAAATATACTTTTCTATTGAAAAATCTACATTATTTGCTAAATGTTTCATATAATGAGAAATAAGAAGATGAATACTACTTGCTTATGTTCCATCTAGATTTATAACATGTATTGTTGTAGCTTTTAAAATATAAAATTGTATATTTGGCCATAAGGTCTTCTAAATTCTTATACTATTTAAATTGTATTTTTAAAATATTAGAATATTTTAATATAATTTTATTAAAATTATATACTTGCAATAATTTTATAAAAAAATTGCAAGTCATTTAAACTTCTAATAGTATAAGTTATAATAATAAATTTTATTTATATAAAATTATATATAATAAAGAACTTATTTCTTTCTAAATTTTGACTTTTAGATAATCAAATTTTTTTTTCTTGGAATATATGTCAAGCCTCTATAAAATGACATAAGTTAGAAGAAGGTAGTAGAGATGTATTATCTCTACTTAAGTTTAAAATTTTATCAATCAATATCAAAATGATAAGATTATTTAGATCTAAAGGCAAGTAGAAGAAGAATAACTTGACCTAGTTTTTTAATAATAGAGGTAGAAAATTTTAAGATTAAAGTTATTATTGGATGATTATATTATAACCTTAGACATGACTATTTAAGTATTAGAGGCCAATTTTTAAAAAGAAAGGTACATGGTACTATCTTATGTCCTATAAGAATTGGCATTTGTTAGATGTCTACAATAATCTAATCTCTACCACCTATTTGATCTTTGTTGGAGTATTTTTTTTCACTCCTAAAAAAATTGATTAATACAACTAATTATATTAAACATCTACAAGTAAATGTAGACTATACAAACTAAGCAATCTTTGAATATAGTTGCTAATTTGAAAGAAAATCAAGTTTTGTTGCCATCAAACAAGTACTTGTTTGGTAGAGTGACTTTAGTGCAAGGCATAAATCTCTTACATGTATTATTCAATTCAAAACAATCTAAAGAAATACTTTGCTTTGCAAATGGCAATCTATTCTATAACTACAATTGTTTATGGATTGTCTAATATTTAATTAGGCATCACCAACTTGTGATGGTATATACTTTTTTTTGTTAATACTAAGCCTAGTACCCCTATTAATGATATCTTTGCGTTAATGTTGATGGAAGGTTGAGTATTGTTGCAATATATTCTTTGCTAATAACTAAGTTAAAGAACTTGTTCTGTGACTTGATTTAATCTTGGTAATCAATCTTATGCCCAAAAAATAATAATAATAATAATAAAATATTTTTATTGATTATCATAGTTTGACAATATGTAGTAGGTTTTGTCTAATATCCATTACAAAATAAAATATTATAAATTTCTAATAGCAATTGAACTTAAAAATTAATGTACTTCATTTTGAAAAAATAGCGGCACTAATAAAATTAATTGTATTTATCAACACAAATTAGATAGTATAGATATTTATATTAATAAATATAATTAATTAGATAATAATCTTAATTAAAATATAATTAGATAACCTTTAAAATATATAGATTTAGAAGATTGATGTTTTTTGTATAGCTTCCAAAACTTTTCTAATGTCAATTATAACCTACAAAACAACCTTCAAGAATTTGTCACATAACTAAGTATGTTCTAAGTGGGAATTTTAATTGCCTTGATACCCTCTCTTATGCCAAGATTCTATATCTCTTTTAGATCAAAATTAAAATCTTGTGCTTAAAATGTGCACATCTCTATTGCAATGCAATAAGAAGAGAGCATCAATGGTATTTGAATAATTTATTATAGATTTTTTAAAAAACAAAAATATCCCTTGTTAATATTTTTGTCTCAAATGAGCTAAATGTTAACAACTAATTGACAATAGTTTTGCAAACTAATTAGTTTACATGTTTGCCAATTAATAAGACAAAAACTATTTAGACTATATGTATGCTCATTAATAGGGTAAAAATGTTAGTTACATATAGGATTAAATAATCCATTTTCTCTTTATCTATAACATCATTTATTTCAATGACTTAAAGTGAAGTGTGTACCAAACATGAAGTATATTTGTATAAATATCTAAAAAGTAGTAGTTCACCAAAAGTTGATATGATTGAACCAACAAACCAAAATTACTACCATGCAATCATAATAATTGTTAACAAACATCCAAACATATTTATACATCAAATACACACTAATAAATTATTTCATTTGTATTTACATACCAATCAAATTTAAAATGAAATGTTTTGTTACTTTAAACAATCTAATGTCTTAATTCAATAAAAAGAGCCTTTCACCACACATTGTTCATTGATCATATACTTAATCATGAATATGTTCCATTTAAGCAAAAAGTTTCATAGAGTGTACTATCTATCTAAGCTATAACCTACTTTGATTAAGGAAAATACTGAATTTTCTATTTTCCATGCCACTACTTGAGACGGTAAAAAATACCAAAGTTTGATCTAAACAATTTTCCGAAATAGTATATGATTTTTTTAATGTATACTTTCCACCAAACCAGTACTTAAATATTTTCTCCTCAGGTAGTATGTTGTAGGAAAGTTGAGGATAGGGCCGCTGCACCTTTTAATGCAAGGTGTACTTTCGAATGTTAAAGGAAGGGCGATAACTAAAAAAGCAAAATGAGCCACAAATGTGTCACGATGACCACAGATCTGGGTACGCGGGGCTACTGTCAGCTCTGAACTAGGTACGATTACTGCCTAGAACTACGGAAGTCCTCAACCCATCAAAAAAAATGAAGCACCACATCTACGTCATACTTAAAGCCATCACAGAATCTGAATACTATGGTAAGCATAATTTGTCAAGATAAAAATACTCGACAATAATGCAGCCGATAGTAAATCCGTGTTGAAAACTATGAGGATCAGAGACAGATACAGATGCACACTAAGCAAAAACTATGTTCACTCTCCAAGCTCCCATGTCCAGGGATTACAGACCTAATAACCCTTCTCTTATCCTTAGGCTTGGAAACGCAAAACTTTAGTACTCTTGAAGATCAAGGAGAACCTGAATCTCAGTAGCAGGATAAAGATGACGAAGCACCCGTTTGCAATGCTTTAGCCACTTCTTTTCAGAGACATCCGTTCATCGTCATTGTGCTCCCTAACATGCTGTGGCGAAAATCCAGTAACGAAATTACTGATCTCTCACGGATGTCCTCTCATCTGCCAGGTTGAAAATTTGGCATCGCAGATAAAACATTACAATCCCATCAGCCTACTCAATCTTGGTGTTGACGTGCTAGCCCATTACAGCTGCAGAAGAAGGTCCAGAATACCCAGCGGCATCTAAATTAGCGGAGGTAAGCATGCGTAACAAGATACTGGCCAGCAGACGACCAAATTTATCCTGCACAATTTCAGAAGTTCTTGGTTTAATGCTAAGATCGCCTTCACGTCAAGAAATAAGAGGTGTTGACCATCCCTTACATATCAGAGATATCAGCATTGAGAGAACATACAAAGTGCAGACTAAAGAACACAAGACCAAGAGCACTGCAACATGAAAATAAACTCCATATAAGTTAATGGTTTCCTGCAAGAGAGCAGCAAAGGAATAGGTTCCAGTGGCCAAATTTTGAAAATTAACAGGACAACTAAGCAATAAACCTTGTACACACGCTCATTCAGGGTTGAGGCAAGAGAAAAATATTCAATAACGTACCAAGCCAGCTGGGAAAAGGGTTATCCTCGTGTTGATGACTGATACTGCGAGGCACTGGTTTGCCAATCAAAGTCCTTGTTTTTATCAACTTCCTTGCTGCCTGAATGTTAGTCGACCTATTGTTGTCTGTTACTAAAAAGTGCTCTCAGCAACCAGCATTGTCTTACATGTACAAACCTGTACACTACCAGCTCAGAGAAGCTAGCGGCCTGCAATGTGCAGACAAAAAATAATCCTATCATTAAGAAAAGCAGTCCCCTACGCTGTAATTAGCCTCTTGGCTATCTTGTTCCTTTCATTCATAAGATACAGCAGAGATCTTTCCAAAAAAAGTAAGTGAAAAAAAAAAAAAAAAAAAAAAAAAAAGAAGAAGAAAGAAAGACTCAAAGAAATTGCACAACCTCATTTAAGGTGATAAGCAAACAGCCAAATATTCATTCAGCGTATTTGATCTGCTTATCAAATGAAAAGCACACGCTCTACACTTGAGGACCGAACTCCTATTGTGCTTAACACAGCCAGCAGAAAAAAGCTCCATTGGCATCAGGTGGCTTCGTGATTTTCTCCTCCATGAAAGCAAGGCAACTGTGGAAACGTCAGTAAAGAAATTGTTCAATGAAGATTAAAACCTCATTCGGCATCAACGTTGAACATTGCTTCGGCATGCCGTTGAGCTGTGCCTGCACCTTCCATATAGTACTCATCTTCAGATCCCAAGCTTTCTTGAGATTGAAAATGGGAATCACGGTCCCAAGGTGCTTGAGTGTTTATTCCCTCCCACCCCATTGGATGACCAGAATCTATACCAGGTAGTAAGGTAATGAACGGCAAATCCCCATCGTCTCTTGAGAGCCCATTATTCAACACCCGCGGACTGGTCAACGAACTACTCTTGTTATACACCAGCTCTGTTCGCCCAGCTGAGTAAATTGCAGAATTGTCCATAGACACCCCCAAGCCGTCGGGAGAGTGCAAGTCCACCAGCCCAGTCCCCGACGGGTCTTCAGCACCACTTGGAGAACCAGTCTCGTAAGCATTTGCACAGTGTTCAGAATTTTCAACATTGTCCTTCTTAGGCTTTTTCCAGCGCTTTGTAGAAGAAGTTCCGTCGTCCTCGAAGTCTTCCTCCTCTCGTTCTGTATGAAGATAAACCCACAGCTTACGATCGCCATCAAATCGTACACAAGGGTCACGCTCATAATGCAGCCGGTCAAGTGCCCCACTTACAACCTGATTAACCTGTTAACACAATTCCAAAACGCGCACATTATAGCACTGTGAATAACATGAAAAAAAAAGTTGAGCTCAAATTCATTAAAAATAGAAAATATTGGAAAATCGTACAATTAAAAGCGAAATAAAGTTAAGCGTGCACTTACGCCACTCTGCTATTTTGACCATATGAGTTATAAACAGAGAAACGCACAAACCAACATCAAGCCACAAGATCCAAAAACCTAAAGCAACTTGGGCCATCATAAAACATTAGTTAACCATTGTCGCCAAATCAACCTTGGCGTAATCCATATTGGACAAACCTGAGCATCAGACACATCCTCCATGATGAACTGCGAGTCTCGAATTAGAGCACAAACGTCTGCACGAGTGCCAATACTTCCAGGTAAACGAGCAGCCGCATCTCTCACTAAACACAAAATCGTCACGTGGGGAGGTCTGTCAGGCTTCAGCATGAAGTGATCCCTTGCCTTGGAGGTAGGTTTACCACCACCTCTTCTCAGCGGAGCAACAACAGATTTTCCTCCATCTGCTGTCGTGTAAGCAAAAGCTCGATCAGGTAAAGAATAGCGAAGAAGTTCCTGTCGGCGAAAATAAGTTCGCATGTCCTCCGAACTAGGCGCAATCGTCATCAGACTCTTCTGGGCTCTTAAGTCTCGAAATCGCTCCTTCTCGTCAACAGGAACGGGCATGAATGGAGGAGGTGGAAGTGGAAGTTGATCGATCTGCTGAAGTGTTTCCTGGCCGTGCTTTAGCCAACTTGCAAAAATGTCCTCCAATTTCAGCAACGATTTCTGTGAAATACCCCACGCTTCTGCAGTTACCTGCACCTCTAACACATCCTGTTCCATAGTAATAACAAACCGTTTAGAAAGTCTGAACGCAGATAGAAAGACACTTCCACATACATGCGACCAGTTTTTGATACTGAGAGCTTAGAAAAGGAATACTCCTCGCAGTTGTAGATTTGGTAAAGTAATCATAAGGAAACAGCTTAATCGACCTTGCTCCCTAACAGGACATAATTGCCCACAATCAAACTGACCACCATCTGATGCAAGTGCATGTAATATCGCAACCATAAACGAATTCGATGAAAGAGGCAAGCAATTGATAATCAAACAAGCCTAGAATTACAAGATGTAGTAGTGAACTAAAACTATATGACCGCATAAAACGTACATATATGAAGGAACTCAAAATCTGTTTACGCAGCTGACCTTCATACATGGCCGCGACTACGAAGGCAATGAAAAGAACTACGAACATACCTGAGAAGAAGTTGAAGCTACAGGAACGGGAGGTGGACCAATCCATGACCATGTTCTCATTTCTTTGTTGAAAGAAATCAAAGGCTTCCATCCTTTCGTACCAGCTGGTGCCACTTTGCTTCCCATTATTTTAAGAGCTCCCCGCACAAGATCCTGATGTTTCAATAAAAATGTTACACAAATTTCACGTAAATCAAAGGATATGAAAGCTCCGAAGACTTAATCTTGCACACAGATACATATTTGACGAGCAGATGATACAAAGTAGTTATCCACAGGCAATTAAAAGGCAGGTAAAATATTGGTATGCATGTGCATATTAGCATCATCGCTCCTCCCATGAAACATCAACTGGATAAGCCACTGAAAACGACATTCTCTAATCATAATATGTCACGAGCGTCGTAGCTGTTCACTCACCTGTAAAGGTTCCATTGTCTCCAAAATTCGATGATCGCCAGGGTTCTCACGCACTCTTCTCACGAGCTCATTAAATGGCACCCCACGAAATAAGTGAAGTGTTTGCTCCCCGTCTCCCTCCTTACTTTCAGCCCTCTCTAGACCTGAAGCTCCGGTTACTTGATCACTATGACCTAAAAGACTTCCCTCAGAAGTAAATGGAAGATCGAAATCTAATCTTTCACGGGCATAGGGTGTCCTCTCATGTTGGCCGTGATATTCAGGCTCTCCATCTACAGAGTTGGTGATCAACGCCGTTCGTACAGCTGACAAAAGGTGCATAATCGAGAAGGGAAATGTGGAAGCAAGTGTTGGGGGGGCTATTGGTGCGGGTTTCTTTGATGTTTTGGTTGCACTTCCAGGAGTCTTCTCAGGAGGCGAACCTAGAAAACGAGGAAAATAATGTTAGGTGTCATATTCACATCAGCGACTCAGTAAGCTGCATCAGACAAGCGTTTGTACACACATATAGATATCAATGCTCGTAACTGAGTCACAAATTAAAGATTCGGGCTCAGGAGCCATTTAGTAAATTGATCAACATAAAAGCCGGAACATAAGTTTTTGTGTTACTATGTTTCGAGTACTACGCCATATAGCATATACCTCGCAACCAGGGTCACCTAGGCTCCCATATTGTGGTTATGTACAGCAAGTTACAGAATATAAGTTTAATTTACCAGCATGAGGGGACGACACCCCAGGTGAAGTCATCAACACCTCCGCCTTAGGCTTCTTCTTGTTTCTCTTTTTCGGCTTTATTCCTACCTCTTCCTTGGCCTGGTCAACTTGATCTTCATCGACATGGAGATCGAAATGCTTCTCGTCGATTTCATCGCTCGGCCGAAAGTCGTCTTCTGCAGCCCGGTTCTCCTCTACAACAATCACTTCTGGCTCTTTCGTAATCTCATCTATCTTTTTCTTCCGATGAACCTTCTTCTTTGGTTCTCCCCATCTCTTTGCTTTCTCTACAAGTAGTTTCGTGTCCTCAAAAGGAGATAGTTCGTTCGCATGTGTTTCGACCATTTCCGAAGGCATATGTTGCTCTTCCACCTCCTGGATCTGGTTTTTCTTCTTTTTCCTCCTCACGACCACTTCGCCCTCTGTTATCCTACCTCCAATATCTGCCATTTTGCGTTTCTTTTCACCTGGAATCTTCTGCTTCGTTTTCTTCTCAACAAAAGTTTCACGAGGCGGGATATAGGGTTTCAGAGGAGAGGTAATTACCTCTTGTTCAAAAGGCAAAAAAGGCTCCTCCTCGTACTCATCCTCTACCAATTCATTCACTTCTTCCCTCTTTATCTCTGTCACTGGGGCTTTCCCTTTTACAGCAAGAGAGGCAGTTTTCTTCAATATGCTCCTGCCCTTAGGCATCAGTTTCAACACCCCCTTTGGTCTAGGCTTAGGGATCCGCACAGGTTCCTCCTGCTGCTCCACTCTTTCTATCTTCTCGATATCTACCACTCTTTTTGAGGGACCCTCTGAACGATCCTTCGTTAATGATTTAATTTTAAGAACTCCCTTTGACCCAGCTGCTGGCTCCGCAAAACCCGACCTTTTCTTTGAGGGTGCTAGGGCAGCTACCTCACTCCTGCCTTTCATCAGAAATTTCCCTATTTTGGGTAGCTCAATGGCCTTCATCTTCAGACCCACCTCTGGTATTCTTCTCTGAGGACCAGCCTCGACGCTGGCCTTGACCCTTCTAACAGTCCCAGGCTTACGAACCACGCGTTTAGGTTTGGATAAAGGAAGCGGTTGGGTCTGAAACCTATCCCAAACTCCTAACCTCTCATCAATATCCGCATCAGGACAGTTCTCCCATTGCTTTTGCATTTCGACGAAGAGACAGACCATATGATTGTGATAGTGCCTCAACAAATGATAATGCTCCTTCCGTTGCAAGTATTTTAGACCTTCTCGGTACCGTGATACACGCGGATGACATAAGCCTCCTTTTAACCTTTCGAAAAGATCATTCATTGGACTAGTGAAGTGAAAGATCTCTCCTCTCAGCAAGTCTCGAATGGTATCTTTGAAAACCTCTTCATCTTCGATAGGAGGGAGGTGCAATGCAAGTGACTCCCGCTCTTCTTCTGCCAAATCAAAGACGATCCTCAACTTGTTATGGTATGAGAGTTCCAAACCGATTACATTAAATGAGATAATCAGGACATTTTAAAAAAAACCAAATTTCACGATCAGTTAAGCCTATGATACAAGCAAGTCAATGACCGAAAAGAAAAATCGTAACTGCAACGGCGAAACACTCAACATCGAGTTGCGCGTAACTTCCATTACAATCAAACTCTCGCACTCTGGTCACAAACAGCCAAGCACATCCAGAAACCGACTCTAAAACACTCCTCAATCTTGAAAATCACTTAAAACCGCTCAGAATTCCCTACAGCAACGATCACACTCGAACCAAAACAAAAAAAATGAGCGTTTCAGTTTCCGACCTGTTAAGCAATAATTCCATGTATTCAGCGAAAGAACGCCCTTCAAGCTTGGAAGATCGAATAGCTGTGACGGCACGGTGCAAATATCATCGCCAATTTGGCAAACCTCGCTGCCCCTCTCCGTGACTTCATCTTCCGAACCTTCAGATTCACCGCCGCCGCCTCCTCCTCCTCCCCCTCCCCCTCCTCGCGAATGCCTATGGCGTGGCCGCGCAGGCGGATTATCATCGGTGGAGGAACCGGACATGGTGTTGCCACGACTGGGTCGAGATGCGCTCCCGATCATGGCCATCTCTATCTATCGCCTCCTCTGCTATCCTTCGCCTCCTCCACCACCGCCGCCACAACGTCCTCGCCTCGCAAAGCTTTCTGCAATCCCCTCATGCCCTACACATCCTCCAGGCTCCTCCCCACCATCGCCAATACCTTCACCAACCATGCCAATCACATGCTCCCCGATCCAATATTCCCCTACAACAACACCACCAACACTGAATTGCTCCAACGCACCGTTCGCTCCTCCTCGTCACCCCATCGGACCGAGCCCACTCACGCGACCAAGGCGCTTCGAGGAGCCCGCGCAAGATAGGGTTTGAAGCTCCATAGCCATACCCACGGTGATGGCGAGGTGCTCTACCACGGCTAAGGGTGCACCTACCTATTCTAACCCTAACAAACCCCCACAAGTGCAAGTTCCTTGTCTCCCTCCTCCTTCAACCCATGCCAAACTCTTCTTCTTCCTCTTCTTCTTCACTCCTTTGCCCATCTTCACAGCTTGCTCCCTCTCTCTCTCTCTCTCTCTCTCTTTCTTCACTATAGTTGTTAGTTGTTGTGTTATTTTGGATGGATGCTGTTCCTTTGCATTGGTTTGTTGTTGCTGCTGCTGCTGCTGTTGTAGGGTCTCTTGATCCATGGCGCTATTAAGAATCTCCTTGTTGTTTCTACTTTGCAAACCCATATCTCCAACCTTGACTGATTCTATACCCTTGTGCTCAGTTCCTGCATTCTCTTAAATCCAGCCCTCATTCTTCCCTGAATGAATAATACTAATTTAGAAATGTATATGTATATGTATTGTATTTGTTTGTAAAACGACTACCACTTGCATTTGCATTCTGCATCAAGTAACTCGTTTCTGTAATGAATAGTTGAAGAGCAGTTTACTACATTGTTTAAATGGCTACTTGTTTTTTTGTGTTTAATTTCTAAAAATATAGGCAGTCAATAATATTTTGGTATTCCTTGTTTACTACTCAGTTCCAATCATTATAAATGATTACAAATATGTAAATAAAATCAACCCAAGTTATTCTCTTCTCCTTAAAAGTGCATATTATGTCCACCAATTGTTATGAATTACCTACAATTATTCACCCATATCATTTCAGGTAACAAAATTGTATTATTTTATACATGGTCACAAGATTTATCTGTTTTGAGGTAGTAAATTTACACACTAATTAGAAACTTTTAAACCCATTCATGATTTCTTTATAAATTATGTTTTATTGATAAAATTTATATTTAAGACCAACAACATATGTACTCAAACAACTTTTTACAAAACATACAAATTTCCGCATCATTCCTTTGTAACATTTGTTGTAGACTTTGGTTGACCATTTGTCAATTTCACATAAATATTTTGCCACTATTGTGTTATGTATTAATTTAATATTATTTTTATTTCAGTCTTATTTTATTGGTTGGGTAAAGCTTGCCATTGATTCCATGCACTAGATAACTTGAATACAACTACAACAAACTGACTTCTTTTTAATATTATAATGATTTTTTAAAAAATAAAAATGATGGAAGAAAAAATTATATGCAGTTGTAAAATAACATTTATTTTGTTGTTCAAATCACAATAAATGAAAAAGAAAATGCAAAAAAAAACATTTTAAATTTATAAAATAATTAGAAACTTCATGTGGCTTCTATCACAAATTTTCTCTCAAAAACACACAAAATCACGAATTGAGTTGTGGATGGTTTGCAACATTACAACTTGAAGGTTGTACATAATATTGAATCAATTAACATGAATGCAACTAAATAAAACCAAAGTTTATGTAAAAAAAAAAAAAAAAAAAAAAAAAAAACTCTATGATATTGATCTCTTTTTCTTCTTTCTTTTTTGTAAAAAGATTAAATTTACAAGAATATAATCAAGCAATTGAAAATATCATAAATGACACAATCCTTTCTCTTGGCATTTTTTCAGGAATAAAATTTCAAAATTTCAAAAATCAAAACGACATTCTTAAAAATAAACAAGTTGCAGAATACATGGCAGGTAAGAAATAACCATGTAGTAAAATTGATAGAATCGGTTAAAAATGCAATTACGATACGGTATACTTTATTGTTAACCAGTAGCAAAGTTACTAATTCCAAGCACATCAAAAAGAGGGATGTTAATTTAGTCATATACAGCGTGAACTTTATTCTTCTAAATTATGTACATGAGTAACACCTATTATTGCCACGACAACTCCAATCATTAACTTTAATGTGATTGAGACACAAGCATTCATCCATTTCATGTTTCATTCATCTACCCATCAATGGGTCAACTATGCAGCACTTTACTATGAAGCTGTGACCCATAGAAGGATCATCCTAGATCTCTGTCTTCTTCTGCAGCTTCTGCTCCAGCACAACTAGCTTGTGGTTCCACTACAACCAATGCTCAATGCTGTGGTCCCACAGTTTTCTAAGCTCTCCTTATCAGCCACACTCTCTCTGCTTTATCCATGCCTAAGTCTCTGCAGGTTTTTCCTTTGGTTTGTATCGAAACAGAAGAAGAAGACGAAGAAGAAGTTCACTCTTTTATTCAGACAACAGTTACTTGAAAGGCCGGTAATATTCAAATTATGCTAATTACATCCTCTTCTCTAAATTAAAACAATTATTTAGACATGATATCATTGACTGTACTTCACTAATTGAGGAAATTTGAAGGCGTAGCCATTGTAGTCATTTTAATAAAGTAATTGAGAGTTTTAAATGGTTCTGAAATTCAGAGGCAGATCAATGATTGATGAGTGAGGAATGAAAAGTCAAGCATCACCGTTTTGGCTCGTCTTGTAGTTTCATGAAATAGCGATGCCATAAATTTCTGGATCAGGTAAAAATTCAGCCAATATGGATGTCACGAAGCCAAATAAAAACCATAAGTTACAAAAATCATGTAAGAATTCATAATGACTTGTCCCTTGAAGAAAATGTTATCCATCAAATGCTCCAGCATTGAAATTCAATCTCTTCTACAACCCTTTTCACACACTAAAAGTTAACTTAAATCACAACTATTTATTAACTTACTTATATGGATATTTCTATGATTAGTAAAGTTGCAGTTTCTCTTTGTGGGACAAAGCCTTCTGGTTTAACCATTCTGGCTGACAATCCTTTAAGTGTTCTCTCTCTACGGATAGCAGCAAAGTGGAACTTCAAAAAATTCATGATTTTATTTCCCTGAAAAGAGGACCCCCTTCTGCACATATCTGGCAAATTTGGATTCCAAAAAACGACTCTGGAAACCCTAAAAGTATGAAATTGTCAAACGAGAATCTCCCTAAGGCGGGTACCTCACGAGTTCCCAAGATGAGGTTTGACGAATAATTAAGGGGATTGGGGATTACCAGCCGCAGCAGCATCAACACATTCAAAGACCAGCGCTTCTGCATGCGTGCTCTAATCTCGGGCACATCATAGCAGAGCTCAAAATATGGAGAACTAAAACGAATACCAGGGGAAACTCCACACAAACAATTCCACTTCAGGTCTAAAAAGTCTTTATTTGGAAAAAGCTCAATCCATATTCATTCGTATAGTATTGCAAGTATCATATCCATCAGCGACCCTCGATACAACCATCACCATTTCTTAAAAAAGAAAGAATAAAAAGAACCAGTGCTAAGGCAGCAACATTTCCAACCCTCACCTCTGATGCTGCCAAAAAATAATAAAATCAGATCACATACGCACAAAAAGTATGGACACTATAATCGAGAGTTCATTTAGAAGGTGATACTCTACACCATCAATAAACCGATAGAAGCATCAGATTTCCCCTGGTTTGCAACTCTTCAACTACCACCACAAATGCCGATGAAGTAGCAGGCTTGTGCTGAGCATGATCTAGAATGTATTCGCTGCTCCATAGATGATACAGACGTTTAAATCTTAAAATCCTCTGCACGCAGGAAATGACAAGATATGTCAAGAATAATTTCTGTGAGCCAACCAATCACCACAAAAACCTACTCAAAAATTAGATATACGTAATAAACGCTGCTAATGCACCCTTACACTGGTTCTGGCAGCGTAAGAATAGTTGGGTAAAAATGTGATAATATACCTGGACCGCCTGTTAGTAATCCACTTCAGTTTCGATCTGAATTCCTTCTTAGCGATTCGTTTGTCACGCTCTTTCCTTGCTAGCACCTTGAGCTCAGATGGTTTCCTGTAGTACTCTCGCTCTCGTAACAATTTGATACCATTATCATCCTTCAGCCTCCTCTTCATTTTCCGAATTGCCCGCTCCAAGTCATCGTTGGTAACCTCTACCATCACAGTCCGCGTTTGTTGTACTCCACAACCTAACATGTAACCATATTGAGGGACTAAGTCTGCCTTGTGTCCCCAAAGACTTTGGGGAACACCTAAGCTGAGTGTGGAGTTGGAAACCGTTCTTGCTGTTGGCCGCAATGTCCCTTTGCATCCATGTCGATGCGCGCTATCCACTACGCCGGATGTGTACTGAGTCATGAAGTTTCTGATGACACCATGGAGGTGTGAGCTCTTTTGACCTGCGATAATGAAGGGTTGAGAAGTAAGACATAGATGAAAGACGAACAGCAAAGGTGGTGCATTCTTCGAGTACATGGACATTCGACATGATCACTCACGAGCAAAAAGAACCTACCCTCAACATCTTGCGCGCTCATGAGCGTGGGCCTCGTGTTAAGCCAAGAGGCAGCTTTGCTTGCCAACCTGCATCTTTGCGGAAGGTTCCGCTGCATCAACCATTTCAATACACCAATCAGTACGAGCTAGGGCATGACAATTTGAATGATGCAGCTACTTTCAAAGACGCCCTAAGCTACGCATAGTGATCAAACACATTTTAATGTAACCAACGCCTCAAATGCTTCCAAAATCCCTAAGTCCTAAAAATAAACTTTATTCTTCACTCGCGCACAACTCAGTTCCATGCAGAAATTCTTAATAAATTAACACGAAAAATGACTAGTCGTAAACTCTCAAATTCTCCAGGTTTTCCACACGAATCGATATGACTCCAATTTGTTTCGAACAAATATACGCATGGTTTGCACACTCATTACGTGACTAACAGGACCTGTCAGCCCATAGTCCAGAAGATCTAACCTAAAAATAAACCTACGCAGGTCGAAACGTACAGGAACACAGAATGAAACACATGTACACACAATCCACAAAAACTTGAAACACAAGCTCGTCTTACAAGAACGACCGCCATTGAGCCGCCGATGCGTCGACAAGCAACTTCAAATTCTCCTAGCAGAACTACCGCAGCTGCTCCAAGTCGCTAACACATTACGCTACAACTCACAAAATCGTTTCGGAATTTCGATCAGTGTGCTACATTCCATGAAATCGACTTCGTGATCGGAGAATTAGGGTTTTCTAAAACCCCCAAAACCTGAACAAGGCACACTGAGTGGCACGGTTTAGGGTCCCAATATCGTGACATCGGTGACCGTGATTGACCCTATACCCGTCATTCAGGAATACATTGAATTCATTCTAGCTCACGACTATTGTTTTGCATGAAAATACCCCTTTAATGCATTATTTGCTACAAAAACGTTTTGGGAGTTAAGTGATAGTTCAATTTTTAAATTTTTAAAACTGATTATCTTCAGTTTTAATATGATTTTATAAACATAATTTTGTACTTTTTAACTGCCATTTCATTTGCATGGACAGTATATCTTATACACTATAAAAATTTTAAAAACAAAAAACGAAAGGAAGTATTAAAAATAAATCCAATTTAATTTATCAAAAAGTTATGTGTATTGTGTTGCTTGTAGGATGTATAGATAGATATATTTTGGTGATGTTAAAACCATCCTCAGTAATATCAACCTTCTAACTATGATTTTCTATATATGCAAGTAAATTTTTAAGGAAGGTATTCAATTTTTTTAATTTTTTAATTTTTTTTATTCCTTTAATATTCTTGAGATGGACATGAGATAATTTTAAGATTTAATCATAATATCGTTTTTAATTCCTGTGTAACTTTAAAGTTGAAATATTTGTGTTCTTTGTTTTATGCTTGACAAAAATACTGGTCATTACAAAAGAGTTTGAATAAAAATAATAGCCTGGAATTTGATGTCAAATGGTTGAGAATAATAAATAAATTATACAAATAAATACATATGTATATACACATACAAATCACATACTCTGTTTTATATACATGATTACAAGGTAATAATCATTAATTTAAAAACCACAACAAACTCATAAGTCTATAAACTTTATCACAGATTTCTACAACTAACAGTGCTTTTGAAGAAAATCAAAATTGTACTTATAAATTACTTTATGATATAAATTTATTAAAAATAAAATAAACATTTTACATGGCATATAAATGTAACAAGAGTGTGTGCATACATATTCATACAACAAGAAGTTTATAAAAAAGTAAAATCAAATAAGCTGAACCACAAATTTATATTTTTAGCAGGTCTCTGCTATATTATTTTTTATATTTTTGTTAAAATCAAGTTTTAATATAATTGATTTATATGTCTGTATATATATATATATATATATATATAAGAACTTGAGAGTTGAAAATGATAGTGTTGAGATTTTGTTACATCTGCATTTTTTTTATTTTTTAAAAAGTAACTCAAAACATGGAACATTTTGATTGTAATAAAAAAAGAAAAAAGAAAAAAGAAATATATATATATATATATATATATATCACAATTGTAAAGGATATATATGTTGATAGTTTATAAAAATGAGTAATTATAGTGAATTACTAATTCATGAATTGTAAGACTGGTAGAATTTTAAAAAAATTTGTAAATGGTTTATTTATTTTTCTTTTCTTTTCTTTTCTTTTCATTATTTGAATTCTAATAAGTCTTTCAGTCTTAATGTAAAAATCTAAACAACACAATTTTCACAATATAGTTTGTGAATTTTCTAAGTATCTGTGACATATTTGAACAATAAAAAGTTCTTAAGAGCTTGTACATTCATGCACTCAGAATGGATTGTAATACATTTGGTTATACTACAAGTTTTTTTTATTGAAATAAGTATAGACGAATGTAACTATTCATTGTAAATACAATCATGAATTGGAACATGTTCGAGTATTTCAAAAGACCAAAAGTAACTGAAAAGACAAGCAATATTGATTTTTGGAATAACATGAAGTATTTTCTTCAATATCCCAATATAGAATAACAATTCCAAAGATTTTTAAAGTTTTTATATAACATATTTTTTAAAATTTTGCAAAAAAATTACATTATGGGCTTCAATCCCTTCTAATGGAAATTATTAATCTTGATCAATGTGCATTTCTACTATATAAGATTATTTTTAATAATATTTTAGTAACACAAGAGACTATAAGCTAAATAAAGTCTTTTATACAATCTTTTCTAATATCAAAGTTAGACTTCTCTAAGACTTGTAATAAATTATTGTAGATTTTTTAATTTTTTTAATTGTAAATAAATTAGAATATAATACAAATTTTATTCATTTATTTAAAATCTCTTTATGTAGAAACAAAATTAAAAGTTTGTACTGATGGTAATGCAGTCAATACATATTTCTTTTGTTAAATCAAAATTTTATCAAATTCAACTTAATGATCTCCAAAAACAACATATTAAAAAGATTTTTATGTGAGATAGAAATGGAATCTCACTTTCAGAAATTAGAATATGATATAACAAGTGTAAAAAAATGGTTAGTTTTTTATAATTTAGGTCTCAAAATTTCTTTTAAAATATATAGAATTCATTTCTATAACAAGATCTTTGATTCCCTTTGCTTGAATTTTAGATAACTTCTCAATGCACTACAGATCTTTACAAAAATGACATACAATGTATTAAAGGCATTAATAATATAAATACTTTTAAAAAATATATTTAAAATGGCAGCAATAAAACAAAAAAATAGAAGAGAATATACTAATAGATTACATTTCTTTTGAATAAATTGGTTACACACTTGCAATATTGGGGAATGCGGAAATAAAAATCTCAACAAGAAATATTATTTGTTACCAACTAGCAACAAAAATTTAAAAAGTTCAGATTTATTTAGTACCTTTTTTAAAACATTTACTTATGAACAATTTGGATTTGGAAACGCTCCTTAATTATTTTTTTAAAGAAATATGAAATGACTAGACATTTAATTTGGACAAGCCAACATATATATGATAGTTAATACAAAAGAAAATTACATCCATAATTATGTACCTGGATAGAAGTCATGTCCTTCTTGATCTATGAAACAAATCTTTGATACCAGACAATCTATAGAAACCAAAGAAAGAGTGAAAATTGGTAGATCCCTCACAGCAGTTCAATTGTACATACAACAGAGAAAAGTTAGAAAGATAGGATATTAAGGCCCAGAGTGCTCTGTTCCGGTGTTCCCAATTAATGTAACCCGAAGTAGATCACGTGTGTTTTTTTACATTAAGAATTGAAAAGAAATGAAATCTCCAAGAAAGTATCCGAATTCAATAGCAGTATATATCGGGGACAGTAACTAAGATAGATAAAGCAAGGAGGAGCTGTGAAGTGTAAGGGGTTTTGGCCAGTTCCTGTCGAGTTTCTCCCTGGACACTGACAGAAAGCGTCTCTCATGAGGTCCAAAATGCATCCTTCGGCAGCTGCTCCAACCGTAACTTTCTTTGATTCTGATTGCACACGCCTTTCCGACCTCGAATCGATGATGGATAGGCCCACACGCTTTAAGACTCACGGTTCGTCTAATGTGGTGATGATCAAGTTATCTGTTCCCCGAAGCTGCTATTCATAATCCCAATTGGCGAGCTACAGTGCCCATGGTGCAAAGTCAAAGCAGTGGTTATGCAATTTGATATTGATATGAGTGGGAATCAACATTACCGACGAGATGTTATAGACCCGATTTTGATGGAAAAGATACCAATTTCATATTGTCACGTCACAGTATTGCATTGCTTTCACGCTTGCTCGCGCACCACACCTAATTTCTACAAGACTCTAGTGGAGCTTTGCATGACAATTGCACTGGAGACCGTACATTCTCTGAAGAAACCTGAGATTGTTAAACGTGATTAAAAACAACATGCACATGAAACCAACACGTTTGTACAGAAAAAATCGCGTGTCTCCAATCAAAGAGAGCATTTATTTGATTGAGTTCAACTTGAACAGATGGTGGTCCTGTCAGCAGACCGCTCAAACCCGTTCTTCACAATAGAATTATATCCTCGACTGTATAATACATTTCACTGGGCCGAAGAAAAAAAGTTGCGGTATCGCGATTGAGATGATTCTAGCTACTGTTCTGATTAAGAATGATCAGATAATTTCAATTTCAAATCGAACCTTTGGGTATCGAGTCCACCGTGAATTTGGCGGATATTTAATGTACACGAGGTCATGGAGCCCTCCTTCAGAGTTGCAGAACCTCCAGAGATCTTCAGCGGCTTAGAGAGAAACCAGAAAATCATGCTCCGTGGTCATGTGTCGTGGACGAAGGGGAACTTTAGGGCTGAGCTTCGGGAGAGCGCCAAAAAACCTGGCTTTCAGTGCCATGGCTGTAGTGTCAACAATCTTATCATCGTCCGCAAGAAAGTCACGGTAGATGAAGAGACAGTACGCCCGTCTAAATTCAACCTCTTCCTCGCTGAGACTTCGGAGGGTTCTCACAATTCTCTGCATCTGAGAGGTAGGGAACACCAACAAACATCTCCTCCAATCGAGGAGAGATTCAAAAGGAAGTACGAAGTTATCAGAAATAACAACTGGGATTGAACCGGCAGATAAAACTTCCAGCAGCCGAGACGAGCTCGATCCTCTACCAGCTTGAACAAGACCGAATGTGGAATCCATCAGCTCTTTAGTGGTGTATTGTTCGTGCACGGACTGGTCCTGTACACACTCGGCTCGAAGTTCAGGGCGGCTCAGCAAAGCATCAGAATTCAGGTCCTGCAATAGATCAGAACATGCGGATAGTGAGAACAAACTCATAAACCGGTACGCAAGGCTTACAGACGACATAAAATTATGGAGAAAATTGAGGCACAAGAGTGCAAGTACCTGCTTGCAAGTTATGGCGATAATAACGTCCTCTCCATTGTGCATCGACCTCAAAACGGGGTTGATACGAGATCCTAAACTTCCCAAAAACGGTATCCCCGTAAATGTCAAGAAATACTTCCTTTCAAATGCCTTGAGTCCTTGCACATCTGAGTAAAACCTCTTCTGGGGAAGGGGAACGCTAATGTCGAAACATGCACGGTAAGACGCATGATGAGTAATGGACGTCATTGTGGACGCCATTTCAATCGTTTCGACGGGAGCTTCTTTTCTCTGAATCCAGAAATCTGAGATGGATATAATAATATGGTTAAGGCCGTGGTTCCAGTGCGGCAGAGTATCCGAGGTAAATTTTTCGGCTCTCATGTCGACGGTGACGAAATATAAGCAAGCTTTTTCTGGATCTGTGGTGTAGTAAGGACTTCTTTCAAACGCATCCTTGAAGTACCACGTCTGAGAATACGGTGTGTCGTAGTGGTAGATTAGGAGCTCCTCTGCGTTGTCGCAACGTGAGTAGTCGAAACACGAATCCATTGAGCAGCTGGAAAATGTATTCCAGTTACTACCCTCTACAGAAGAATAGACAGGATCCAGAGAATTCTCACTCCGCGTGGTTGTCTTTAAGGGTTCTGGGTGAAGAAACGCTGGAGATTTAGTGGCGTTAGAGGATTGAACTGCAGACGACTTCGCATAATTTCCCACGCTCACGAAGCTGACTATCATCAGTCCTAAGGTAAGGAAATTGAAGATCCCATACAAGAATTGTAAATAGGGAGAGATCTTTGGTGTTGGAGCCTCCTTAAGCGTCGACATCGTTCACCAGCTAAGATAACTTATCGCAGAGAAAATGATCGATCCTGGAAAAGTTTCGCGCAATTATCTCAAACATACACTAAAAACTCCTCCGAAAATAACACACTATTTTAGAGACTGTAAAATTACTCTAAAAGAAAAGAGAAATGGGCACTAAATACTCGCATCACTGCAACTCGATGTCCAATTTCAATGGAGGAAAACTTGATGTCCACGCCAGACCTTCTGTGACAAAAATCACAAGGACTACTCGGAAACAGCACTTGAACGGTTGTGCTCGCTAAAGAAAACTCTTCGTTACAATTATCTTAGCGCCCCGGTGCGCAGGTAAGACCAAAATTGCCTAACAATCACCAATAAGTCTGAGATGGCAAGAGATAGTCTCCAGTTTACAAGTCACAAAAACACCACCTGCAGCTCGGCCGGATCAGAGACTCAACGAAATATCCTTTGCTGTCGCCCAACGGAGAGAGACACAACACGAAACTATCACAGCTCAGAATTCTAGTGGGCAATCGAGACCAAGGGCCGAAAACTCCGCGTTAAAACATACGCAAAGCTCACTCGGAAGGTGCATTCAGGCACAAACTGAGGGCATAAGAAGTGCAGGAGGGGGGGAAGCGGCGAAAGAGGGAACTAGCAGAGTAAGCGAAGAAAGCGGATATCTGAATTTAAAAGGTTGCCAGAGGGGAGGCAAGAGTGGCGCGCACGGAGGTTGAAGGGACAAGCCCAAATAGACCGCACGAACGAGTTGGACTAAACGACCAAGTGGAGCAAGGGGCGGAGGGCGCCAAGCCCCCGAGGGAGGGAGGGAGGCCACTGAATGACGCTTTGCTCACGATTCCTCACCTCTCGTCGTCCCCATCAGCCACAAACTGCCATTCCCCAGCAACCCCACCCATCCCCCGACGTCCCGGTACACACACTCGGACGCACAAAATCCACTGTCCCAGTTTGAATTTTACCGGATTAGAAGAACAACAAAGCAAAAAAAGAGCCTCGGGAGTGACGCCGCCGTGACCAGAAACATTGCTTTTTGAATAGAAGCGCATCAAAATATATTTGGGGACTTTTAAATTTGGAAAACATACAAATGCTTGAGACTGACGTGACGCGCGTAACATTCTAGAATAATCTGAGCGCCAAGCCGGTTTTCCAACCTCCCCTTGCCATGTCCACGTGGCGCAGATACTGTTCTGACATTTTCAATGTGGTCGTGCCTCGTCGGACGTTGCTTTGAAGGAGTGTAACAAGACTGTTCATTTTTCTTAGGTAGGGTTCTTCTTTTTCTTTTTATTGACACAAATGGGGTAAACCCATTGCATTATAATGTACTTAAAATCCATCTCAACTCCCAACACCCATATTGGGTGGGTCCGCGAAGAAAATAAAGTTAAGATTAAGACACCTTACATCTCAAGTATAGCCATCTAACCCTCTAATCTTCTCTATTTCCTACCATCCAAGATCTGTCCTATCTATTTATGTAGATAAGATCCAGCTTTGATTTTCTCATGTCTTTCTTCTTAGGGCCACTTCACACTATGGTCATTTTGTTAAATGGATCTTGGACAATTTTACATGAAATTGGGCAAAAGATCAATGTCAAAGTCCATTAAAATATAACAAAATAATCTTTGGCTTGTCTACTACATTAAGAATTGTTCAATCTAATTTCTTTTTGAGTAGTCAAATTTTTGGTGCCAAAACTGCCATAAAATGCTTTCATGTTGGCATTTTCCACCAAAATGTCCATTGGCTGTTTGCCTCTAGTCTAAAGGCCGAGTTGTCAATTTTTTTCTCTCTGCCAATCATATTACTAGAATCCTTTGTCTGCTTAACAATTGGCCATAGTGTGGAATGGCCAATTGTAATTCCAGTCTATCCCTTCAAACATCTTAACATTTCTGTCAATTCATATGGTCCAAGAACAAATTCCTCTCAACAGTGACCATATTACTCTCAGGCAGGGTTTTCAAATAGCCATGTCTTTGTCTAAATAGGATATCTCATTGCCTCAAGTATATTGCAGTCATTTACCGTGGGGAAATGAATGCTGATTTGTTTCATCAAGAAATTACCGTGCAGTGGACTTTAGGGTGTTGATGGTTGACATTCATTTCTTTATCCACGTTTTATTTTGTAACACGGACCTAAAACGACAGGTAGATGTTTAAAACTAGGTTTTAGAAGTCCCGTTTGAGTCGAAAAAAAAAAACAAAGGAAAAAAAAAAAAAGAAAAAAAAAAGAAGAAGAGTTCTTGCAGTATATTTATTGAGGCTACTATCGTGTGGCATTTGACAAGAAAATATATGCTGCGTTTGGTGTGGGTTATGAAGTTTGTCGGATATCGAGCAAATACCTGGCACCACCCTGTTGGACAATGACTGAAGCTGGGCAGTCGTGTTAACATTCAACAGTGATTTCATATTCATGAGAGGATTCGGCCAACAGCAGGAAAAATTATTTGTCTACGTGGCAGCAGGCTATGATGGAGAAGGTGGGATCTGGAACTTTGATGGATGATGATATCACCAAACTGTAGGTGAAGGATGAAATTAATTCCTTCTACCCGAATGGTAGTTCTATCCTGTTCTAAACCCACTGTTACTCATCTGTAACTCCAATGTATAATTTCGTATTCGCATATATATATATAAATATATATATAACGAATTGTGAAATCTGTAATCCCGTAGATGATAGAAACAGAGTGTTTTTATACTATAGCGGAGAGAAAACAAAGCTCGGATTTGGGTAATGAGTAAGAGATAAATCGATTGTCAGGAACCGTCATGCAAACCTTGATAAAGCATGACTTGAAGGGATAAAGCACAAGGAAGCAGGTGACGTGGACAGAGCACCATGGTGGGGATGGTGCTGCGCAGAGCATCTTGTGGGCCACCCTAATCCCCAAACCACATCATCAGCCTAGCTGTCACCACACAAGCAAGCCCCAATCCCGCCACGTGGAATCTTCGAATATCGATGTGGCCCGCTACATGGACCAATGAGAATGGTCAGACCGCAGCAGCGTGTCTGTGGGGGGAGGGTCCAAACTCGGAGGAGGAGGGAGATTCATCTAGGATCCAAGCTCATCGGCCCCACTGAGGGGGGATCTTCGTTGTGGAGTTTTTCGGTGCCATGTTGTGAAATGCTGCACTGGAACACAATTCGGAACGTGCAGTCATCGCGGGGCCACCATCGCCGGCGCCCTGCCTCATCCGGAACAAGCCATGTCAGGCGGTCCGATTTCGTGCCCCGTCATGAAATTTCAGTGCCACGATCCGAAGCCTGTGGATGCCGCGATGCGTTGCGATGCGGTCGCCTTTTGTGTGCGTTGTACTGTTTCGTCGTTCCACTCTGGATGCAATATCCCAACAACTGACTTGAGGATCAAACCTAGGGGCGCTCCTGGAACTCTCCTGCGGGTAAAGTGGGAGCTTGGGGTCAAAAGAAGAGAAAGACGCTGGGCCATTTGCATGGCCTTCACAACCCAGATGCTTCCAAAAGCCATAGACAAGTTACAAGTCGCCTTCCGGAGCTCCATAGAAACATCACCTTTAGATGCTGCTGCTCAATTATCAGGGTGTCGTGACTTGTAGCACGAATTTAAACAGAACGACTCCTATATTTTACAATTATCTTACTCCATGTTTTTTTTTAGTTTTTTAGTTACGTAGACAAACTGCTTGTAGTGTTTTGCACATTGATTTTGACCCGGTTGGTGTGGTTAGCATGTAAGCACTTTGAACTTGGACTTCACGGATTTGTGGTGATTTTAGATGCTTCAACGACCAGAGTAGTACACAGCATGTTCTTGTGATGAGTAACTTGTTTTAGGGCTTTGTTTTCCTCTGACTCTGATCCTGGATGTGGACGTCACTGGATGACTTGGTTCAAATCTTTGCAACATCATGAATAGTGCTGTGATTCCATGGCTTGTTTGCCTACACTATAGTGTCTCACTGGGACCTCTCCATGCATGCATCACACAATCTACAATGTCTGCTTAGGGTTTCAGCCAGCCAGAAATTAGCTTTATTTGGTGCATACCATGTGTGATGTTTCTAGGATCCCTCCTTGGGGGGTATCTATTCAGACCAAATTAGGGTTTTCTGTCATCAACTTTATACAGCTTTAGATGTTTGGTCCCCCTTGAAAGCTTGAACTGTGGGTTTATGTACATACCTTTTTATGAAAACTTCTTTACTGGCCATGTAACCCAGGCATTTTATCCTAAACAGAAACACATTAATAAGTAGTGACCCTTGGTGGCTTAGTGTCAATAAAGGACTGAGTTGTTGCACATACTACAAGATTGGGTGTTCATTATGAGACATTTCTTTTAATTTGCCATTTCTTTTAATTAGTAAGGACAAATCCATAGTAAAGGTTTTTATAAGATTGTAATAAATTTTGAGATTCATTGCATCCAATTCAAGTGATATGTAGATTAGCTAATTTGAACACACGAGACTTGTTTGATACCTTCTATTGTGTAACTTTCATTAACATACATTTGCAATCTTAAGGGGACAAGACAGATTTTAAAAGATTGTTGACATGGTTTGCAGTGTGTTAGCTTGCATTGTTCCAATTCTATACTTTGTTCTAAAGTATTCTGATTAGAGAAGGAATTAAAAGTAAATGAGGTGATGAAAGAAAAGAGTGATTGAATACAACAATAGTTAATTCCTCCAAAATTATAAAATACCTATTGGAGCATGACTCATTTTTAGCTTTCCAGTATTAATAGTAAATAATATAGAAAAATTAATGGCGCAACTTGGTGGCATCGTCTAATTATCAATTTTGGTTGTGTTTTAATTTGGCCTCAAAGAATCCAACGGAATAACCAAATAAATAGATGTTTGCCTAGTTCAACATTGTTTTGATTATAAGTATTGTTAGATCTTGTTTAAAAGTATGATTTTTGTTTCTATTTTTCAAAATTTATTCCTGTATATAAATATTACAAATCAAAAGTTTGGATTACTATAATGAGTTTGGAGAGAGTAATGGAGTGTATTGGAATCTTGTATTTCATAGTTCTGACACTCCTTTAAAAATATTTATATCGGAATATTGTCAACATTGGATTTTAGACAAATACAAGAATGTACATACATACATACATATATACATACATACAATCAAACATCATATTAAAAACAAACTGTATTAAAAGGCTATAACAAGTGACTTAGATGTAAAAATTATTTAAATAGTTAAAATTAAAACTTATATTCGTATTTAGAATACTATATTATTAGTATTTATATTTAAAGTAACCACAGTTAATAGAAAAATGGACTCATGTCTACAATTTAAAAAAATAAAAAGTTGTTCAAAATTGAATCTAAGAACACAAAAAATAATAAAAAAAAAAAATCATACATATTTATATGTAACTTGTAGAGTAGACTAATGAAAATAAAATAATTAAATAATAAAATATAAAGGAAGATTTGATAATCTAATTAATTAAATGAAGAAAACAAATCTCACAAAGCATACTATAAAAAACAGTAATTCTTTTTTTAGACTGTCATTATAAGGTAGATTTCAAATGAAGGGATGGAATATGACATGAATGCTTCTAAAACAAAATCCACATCATCTCAAGTGATATAAGATGCACATGTCTCTAACCTATCTCAAAGTCCTTGTGTTTGTCAATACTGGCATTTTCAAGTCTTGCTAAGAATTTCATTTTTATTGAAGTTTGTAACAATTTTTCTGGGTCATTACAACTTACTAAAAAAAATCAGTTTAGCATGACTTAAGGCTTGCAAAGTTGCAAACCTCTTTCAGCTTACTTATTAAATTAAAAGATTTTGTGTCAAGTTTTTGGTAAAATGTTAAAGTAACTATATAAAAGTTTTAAGGCAACTTCTTAGATTTAATAGAGGATATTTATAAAATTTCAGAGAAATATTTTGAAATTGTATAAAATAATATTTTAAATCATATTGGATATAATTTTTTTGTAATATGACTAAAACTGATAAAATTGTATATATCATATTTTTAGAAGTCAAAAAATAATAATAGTTTAAACTTAATATATATAGTAAATCTGAGATAAAATAAGAACATGTAAGAAAAAAAAAATTACAAAACACCAGTATCTTTGTTTGACTTTACATATAAAGCTTTTCATTATTGTTAAATTAAATAATCTAAAATTTATTTTAAAGCTATCAAAAAAGAAAAGATATTTTAAAGATTTTTGGATAAAATGAATGGTTTTTTTAGTTGAACTTTTTTAGGATTTTAGGTGTAAAAGTAGAAAATATTAAGATCTGTGACGTATGTGCATGCTATAACTGTTCTTTGTGTATGTAATAAGAAATCATAGAGTGGGAATGTTAATTATAAAAGCATTTTAATTTAAAAAAAATGATATTAATTAAAATTTTAGTTACTAAGAAATAAAAATCTTCCATATTACAAGTCAGATCATTTTTATTTTTTTATGTACAAATAAATATGTACTTATTGTCATTTTAGTTCAAATCATGAAGAAGTTAGTTCTGTTTGCAGATCAACTGTTCTAAAACTTTTAAAAATGATTTATTGTATTTTAATTCATATTGATCCTAAAATTGTATTATTCTTAGATCTTCTACAAGTTTTTTATATTAAATTTTTATAGTAATGGTACTAGTGCATAATTTCAATAATTTAAGAGATTTGGATAAAATGTGAATCCTTAAAAACACACATTTACAATATGTTGTAGTTTCATCACTCTAGAAAGTTTCATTAAACTATAACGTTATTGTATTTAAAAAATGTAAGTCTTAGTAGATATGTCTATATTAATCCACACTAGAGATTTTTTTTTTTTTTTTTTTTTTTTTTTTTTCTTATAAATTTAATGACATTGCCTACTTCAAGAGATGACATATCAAATTATATTTTAACATTGCAAAAATCTCATCAAACCAAAAAATATTGATGTCAAAACAATAAAGTTGTGTTAGTATCTAAATACAATAAATTTATAAAACCACGCAATGTCATTTACTTTAGTCAAATGTGATTTCACATTTATATAATGTAAAAGATAGATGTTGAACACTTAGACAAATTAAAATAAAAACATGAAAATGTAATTAAAATATTAAAAACCATGTTCATATTTTTCATCAAAATAATTGTTACAGCATCAAGACATTATAACATCATTCCATTTTCTATGATTATTTTTTAAACTAATATGGATCTTATTTGTGTATTTTTTATGCTTACACTACTTTTCGAAAATCCATCACAGATTCTACAACAATGAAAAAAATCACAATGCTAAATGCATTGCAAACACTTTACATGACAAAATAAAAATAAAAATAAGAAATGTTTAGTAGCATATGTTGTTTTATCTTATATATAAGATTAAATTTTATATTAGATTTTTCTACTTAGTAAGAAATAGATAAATACAAATGTATATGATGTGAAATAATAAATAACTCTTTTAAATAAAAAAATAAGATATGGTAGAATTATACTTATATTCTGAATAAATGTATTTTTTTATCAATAAAAATTAATTTTCTTTCAATTTAAGTTTAATATAAAAAATGTGTAAGATTTTATAATTTAAGTATTTTTTCAAAAATAAAAATATCAAATAACTATGCTAATGAATAAAATATAATCTATTCTTCAATATATAAATTTTATAGCAAGGCATTTTTTGTATGGAGAATGATAAAAAATAGTACGAATTTGTATATTTAAGAACAGAAAAACTTGTGTTATTAATTTTTGAATGTCAACTTCGAACATGTTCCATCAATATGTTTAACAGAACATTGTTAATATATTTAAAAAATTTATAATATTCTAAATTTAAAATATGTAGATAAGCATATATATATATATATATATATATATATATATAGTCACAGTAAAAAATACAGATTTAACAATCTAACTTGTAAACTTGTAAAATAATAAATTTATGAATTAGATTTAAATAAACCTAAGCATTAATTGGTTCTATGTCAACTAGTCTTATTATTCTACATTTAATAAGACATTATTGAAGGTTATCTATTTCAATCCTATACTAATAAGAATTTATAGATATGTAGATATTTTGGTGGTAATTTTAATATTTAACATTTAATTTAATATTCTTATTAAATTAAGAATTATATATATGTGTGTATATATATATATATATATATATATATATATATATATATATATATATATATATATATATATTACAAGAAGTACTAATAGATATTGTTACAAAACATAAGCCACAATTGTAATAGATTTGTTAAAAATTAGAACTTGTAGAGATAAATACCAGAAGAAAATTTTCAAGAGCTATTAATATTTCTTAATAAGAAATGTCCATACAAACAAAATTAACTATATAGCTAAGAATTGCATCATTTTTTATTTATTTATTTTAAAAATAGAATTTATTTTAAATGATAAATAAATATTTCTTTTTTTTGAATACAATATAGGTAATTGATTTTAAATTTTATCTTGGTATGCTAAAAAAATTGTTTTTATTTCAAGCCATTCAATTATAATATAATTAAAATTATATATATATATATATATATATATATATATACATACACACATACATATTCGTGCATTAATTTTATATTAAAAACACTTTTTATTCATTTCAAAACTTTGCTAGATACTTCAATAGATTAATAATCAATTATAAGGTTTTTATATCAAATATAAAAATAGACTATATCAATAGAGGTTTGAAATAAAATTCGATATTTAATTTATAAATATAATTATTTAAATATTTTTAAAAGTTTTTATCTATGTAGTTTTAAAAATTATTAAATAAATCAAAGTAATTAAGTTTATTTGCAACACATATATGTCTTATTTGATAAAATATAGATTTAAAAAAAAAGTTTATTTCCATAAGATTCATAAAAAAAATTAAATTAAGACCAAGGTTGCTCCAATTGCAAGATTTATTGCAAATTTAAGACAATTGTTTCATGTTTCAAAATAAAATCAACAAAACTAATTGTAAAATAGTTGTTAAAATTGCAACTTTTTAACCCAATTAAACTTACAAATAAAACTAAAGAATAAATTTCACAATGCATGCATTCTAAAACTACAAGAAATTATGTAAAAAATATATATTTAATAAATTAATATATTCTTCTATTATAATTTTTTTATTATGAAATAAAATAAATATAAATATAAAAAATGAGTATTACTTGTAGAATTTTAGTCCATAATATTCATAATCTATATCTAATATAACTAATTTTTTGGATAAAAATTTTAATAAAAAATTATAAAGATGACCTTTGGATATAAAAAATATAATATGATTAATTTTTAATAATAGAAACTAAAATATAAAATTTTCTATTTTGATAGCAAGAATTATATTTTCTATAATAAAATAATTAATCTAAGTCCAACATAAAAATATATCTTTTAGTATATCTATTTTTAAAATTTTAAAATTATTATATTAAGATATTTTAGATGCAACTTCAATCTTTTAATTTTTATTACATTTTTAATAAACAAAAAAAAAAAATCTTTATTTATTTATTTATTTATTTTTTATCATTTGTGTGTCTAAAAGTAAATAATTAAATTTTTTTAAAAACAAAACAAGACAGTCAAGTTATCTATCAATATTTACATTTAGCATAGATAGGTGTAAAACACTTAATTAACTTCAATTGAACTTAAAAGTTAAGAATATTTTAGTTAATTTAAAATAAAAATAAAAATAAAAATATATTATAAATTAAATTAAATTATAAATTAAATTTTTTTATAAATTAAATTATTTTATAAATAAAATAATTTAGATAATTAAATATAATAATACAAAGTATCTAATTTTGTATAATATTTTAAAAATAATTATAAAGATTTAGTTGCTAAAAATTAATATTTAATTATTATACTAGAATTTTTAAAGGTGGCAATATGCTTATAATACAACTGAACTTTAATACTAAACTTTAATATTAGTCTTAGTTAGATTTTATACTCTAGATAGATAAATTAGAAGTATAATATAATATGTAATATTTTTATTTGTTAAAATTTATCCAAGTTGTAATAAATTTAAATAGTATCAATTTTAGATCATTATATTTTAAATTAGTAATAAATTAATATTGAAGAAATCAAGAAATTAAAAATTAAATTTTTATATATTATTATTATTATTATTATTTTATATTTAAAAATAAAAAATAATTTATTTTAATAAAATTTTAAAGTTAATTTTTTAAAAAAATCTTTAATTTTATTTGATAATAAAAAAAATATTGATTATATTGATAAGTTAAGTAATATTATTGATTAAAAAAAAATTATATAATTATAATCATGATATTTGTGATTTACTAATAGAAGAAGATGTGTTAATATTATAAGATATTTTATTGGAAAGTGTAATTAATAGAATGAAGATGAATAAAATTAATTCTACTTCTAAAAGACACAAATATATAATACATATTATGATACAATGTAGTAATGATATGGAACTAAGAAAATGGGATTTATAATCTAATGGAATACATTAATAGAGTATAAATATTGAAGACAAAGAAGAACTGTCATAATATGCCAAGGCCATGTTGGAATAGTATTATAGCAGATTAGATTATGTTTTACTAGTTTACTTTGTGTTTTGGATTTTTTATTTATTTTACTATTTTTCATATGGTGGATGATTTTATCTACCTAGGATTTGAGGATATAGTGGAGAAACCCTTCTTGACTTGGCATTCTTCTCAAGTTAAGTTTTGTAAATATTTTTGAGAGCTTATTCTTGTTAATTTTGCTTAGAAATGGTGATTTAGCTATTTTATAAAGATTGACACTTTCTACATACATTTCCACTTTTTAATTCTTCCAAAGTAGAGTAAGAGACACTTGACGTGTATTGTGATTGCTTATTTTTTACTTGATAAGGATGCGCTCTTTGATTTGTTGTATGAAGCAACCTTAAGAAAAATTATATATTTTTTAATATATTAGTTTTACTTTTATACTTATTTTGAATTCAAAAGATAACATGTAATATAAGCTTGTATGGATTTGTAAAAAATTAAGAATATTGGAAGAATTTTTTAAAGAGAGTAAGGACTAAAGTTGAAGGTAGAGGTATTAGAGCAAGGTATTGGAGCACTCTTTGAAATGCCGCAGCTACAGTTAAATTAATAGTGAATAATTTTATATATAATGTATAATTTCATGTACAATACACAATTTCATATACATAGTTGTTACTTGTGATCATCCATCATAGACATGTGCTGGTGGTTTCAATTCATTCTTTGAAATTTTATATTTTGTTATTGAGAAGAGGATTCAATTTTGGTTTTTGGATTCTATTTTGATATCTTTTCTAATGGCAAGAATAGTTGCCAAAGATTTTAGGTGTTATTCTATTTTGTGTTGTATTAGTTTGTACTAGGATATTGTAGAAGTGAGGTTGAGTTAATAGCTGGCAAGATCTTTTTGTAGAGTAGTTGTTGAACATATGATGATTTAGAATCGATAACCAATGAATTACAAAATTTGATGGTGATTGCATATATAAGTTATTCTTTTATTTTTTAAATAGTTGCAAGTTTCTAATAGTCAAGTTTATGGTGCAAACTAAGAGTCAATATTATTAATCTTTCTTACCAAACTACTAAAAAAGTAATTCTACTAAAGAATTTGGACCAAGATTAAATATTAACGAGGCTTTTGAGCATATTTTGGTATTGAACACCAACAATAGGCTTTGAATTTAGAAAGTAGCCACGTTTGACAAAATAATGAATGACCCTCATAGCTTAGTGTGAGATTGGTTCTTTAAGCATACTAATTGTATTTCCTTGCTTGTCTAAAAGCTTAAGTTTTAATGTGGATAAAAAAAAGTGTTAGTTGTCTTCTACTTTTGATAAGTGATATGCCTTTAATCTACTACCACAACATCCAAAGTATAAATCACCTCAGACTTACGGGCATTAGATGGACAACTATACTAATGAGTTGCATAATATAAAGACATATTGACAAATTCATATAGAATTCATTATAGCTTTTAAAAAGGATGTCGTAGCAAGTATAATTCATGCTATTGAGGAATATAAGCAATCTAAAGAAGAAGGTGGGGCGCCTTGTGGCGATGCCAAAGATAAGAATATGACAATGCTTGGAAAAGAGAGCACGTTGATTACTATGCCACAGATGGCTTAAGCCAAGCAAACAACTTTAATTGCAGTAGAAGAGGTGCCACTTTTTGATCCTTGCATTTATTCATTATACATTTGGAAATTGAATACGGCAAATTCAAGTACGACCAAATGCAATATATTTAAGACTTTCAATATGAAAAGAAAAATATTCTCTGTATAATGTATACGTGGTTGTTAAGATTTGTAATGGAATTAAAATGTATGTTTGTTAAAAGTCAAATAGTTAAAATTTTCTTATTTAAGATTAATAAGCAACTATTGGATTTGGATATATTTTGAATCATCTTCAATTACAATAATAAGGCCACACTAGCATAAGCATTATCAAAGTTGAGAAGTGCAATCAAAGCTTTTGTTAATACAATGCTATCAATATGATGACAAAGATATTGAAGGCCAAAAAAATAGCTACTATTATGAGTAATTTGGTAAAGACTTAATTTGAGAAGGTCCTATATTGTTGGATATTTGGTAAGGTAGGCCATATTAACAATGATGCTAATTACTCTACAAAGAAGAATTGTTAAGATGTAAAAAAATCCAAACTCAAAGCAGAGGTAGCCAACACAAGAAAGAAATTAAAGCACCAATAACTGAAGTGCTTTTATTGCAATAAATTCAACCATAGTGAAAATCATTGCTTTATTTTGTATCTAGAGAAATGACCTTTGTTGTAGAAGAAAAAGGCTTTGGAAGCCAAAATTACAAAATTGAAAAAATAATTCAATACCATGGTATTTTTAAGGTAGATTATATAAGTAAAGCTACTTTGTAATACAAGTCAACATCTTTTTTGGTGGATGCATATATATTTGGTGCATTTAAAAAAATAATAACAACGGTTGCCACTTATGTCTAAACTATAGCTAAGTTTATGCCACCATCAAAAGATGCTCCTATCAATAGCGGGCATTCTCATTATATTAGATGAAATTAGTTAATCCAAGCTACTTTTATCTTTTGGTATTATAGATGCCATTATTTTTAACTACTTTGCTATTTTAGCCTCAATACTATCTGAAGGGACTGGTATCTCAAATGCATCACATATTTTTGTATATAAAATGTTACAGCTGTCCATGTTTTTTAGCATAGAATATATGGTGCGAAACTTCAAATTAGCAAGAATATTTGATTTGGCAAATCTAATGTTGGAAGATAAGATGCTTTTACTATCTTTGGATGTATATCAAGTAATGATTGTTCTATCCATAAAAAAAGACTTTGTGAAGTTATAAGCTAAGTGTGAGCCATCAAAATAACTTAGTTTTTTATTTTTATCCAAAATCAATCAAAAATCAATAGTTAGGATAAATTTAGACTAATTAGTATTTATTGGTGGCTTAAATCCTTGTTAAATAAATTATTCTTGCTAAATAGATATTCTTATTATTTTAAGAAATAAACTCAATATATTAATAAAAAAATTAGATATGAATATAAGAAATTATCTAAATTTAATAATAGAATAATCATTTAGAGCTAAGATCAATTATACTAGTCTAATCTATTATTAAGAAGTAATAAAATTCCAAAAATTAGAATTCTATGAATTCCAATAATTTTTGAGAATGACCAGCTTCTAATTGTTATGAAATAGAATTGTTTAGTTATTGGTGATTTTAATCACCATATTAAAATGCATCTAGTTGAAGAAAATATTATGAATTTATTTAGATTATTATTATTCATCTAAGTTTAGATTAGAAGGTAGTAGTAAAAGTTTTTTGAAATATTTTAATAAAATTATAATAATCAAAAGTTGTAATTAGTAAATTGATTAGAATTATGCTTTTGAACTTAGATTTGGATCTATGAGTAGTCAATCTAAGGATAAAATTATGTTTTAAATGCATCAGTGGTGTTAGTTTTGTTTAAAAAAGTCTATTCTTAATTATAGGCAAATCTAGCCTTAAAATCAGGTTTAGGTTTAGGATCATTTTGGACCCTTGATCTTGATTAGGGATTTGTAGTTTAAAGGTAGGAATATGGTTGCCACCTCTGGGCCGCCTCGCTCTTAGTTAAAAGGGGCTTAGGTGGCCACTCTTACTCTTTATCATCTTTTGGTGGCGAAGCTCTTGAAAAATTTCTCCTTGAAGTGTGGATTCTTCTTTTCTAAGTTGGACTATGTTTCATTCATACATAACTTCTAGTAAGAGTAGAATTAGGACTTGAATAATTAGAAATTAGTAGGAATTTTTGTTTGCTTTCCAAGGATATATTGTACATGCTATTTGGATCTAGGATAAGATGGTGGCAGCCATTTTAGTGATAAGGTGTCTACTATCCCTTTGACTTAGAGTTGTGACTTTGGAGGACAAGATCTACAACATTAAGAAGAATTTGAAGATGAAACTTATTGGAGAAGAAGCGCTCTAAAGTCTGATTTTGAAAAAGATAAGGATTGTTTATAGAAGATCAAGGACAAGGCAGTGGTGGACATTTTAGTGACAAGGTATTTGCTACCTCTTTGACTTTGAGTTGTGACTTTGGAGGATGAGATCTAGAGCGTTAAAAAGAGTTAGAAGATGAAACTTATTGGAAAAGAAGCATTCTAAAGTTTGATTTATGAAAAGCTAAGGCTTATTTATAGACAATTAAGGACAAGATAGTGGTGGCCATTTTAATAAAAGGAGGTCTGTTATTGGTAAAATTTGGAGCACCAACTTTGAGGAGCAACATCTTCCAAACCAAAGCAATGTCAGAGCTGAATTTTTTAGATGGTGATAGATCTTAAAATGACCTTTCCAAAAAGTCTAAGCATACTTGCATCCAATCAAGGACAAGGTAACAATAGTTGTTTTAGTGAAGGAGAGTTGATTCCTTAGATCAAAAGCATCACTCGGTTAGGTTTTCATTTTTTTTTACAGTTGCTTGTGATTTCTTTCTAGCACCTTATTGAATAATTTTGATATTTATTATTAAATACTTCTTGAGCTAATTTGTTTTCATTATCCTACTTCTTTATTTTTTTAAATTTTTACTTAGAAGTTTTCCATTGTATTTTTTATTTTTCCGTTTTAATGCAATTGATAATTAATATCAATTAATTATATTTGTTATTTTCCCGTTATGTAATGCTGCCAATGCAATTGATAATTAATATCAATTAAAGTTTTTACTTTTAAATTATGTTTTTTTATATTTTTACTTTTATATTCATCTTTTATTTTTTATTTTTTATCTTTTTACTTATTATTTTATTTTAATCTTTTAAATTTTATTTTTTATAATTTATCTTTTATCTTTTTATTTATTATTTTTATTTTAATCTTTTATATTTACTTTTTATTTTTTTTATCTTTTACCTTTTATTTTTATTTCGATTCTTTTATCTTTTTCATCCATCTATAATACTAATAGTGTATTGTTTGGAAGACACTTAGATAGTAGTACTACAAATACTAATAATAATAAAAATCCATAAAAAATCTAAAAAAAAAAAACTAATTTTTCTAATTTAATCAAATAAAAATATAAAAAGGCTTATGGCGAGTTTTTTTGGCTCACACTAAGTTTGCAACTAAGGCTATTATAATATTTAAAGAAAATGCTATGCTACAAACACTAATCAAGCTATTGAGCAATGAATCTTTAGTCATGAAGGTGGTTTATTTTTATATTATTGTAACTAGATTATAATCTATATTTAAGAGTAGTATGCTTGACAAATAATAATATATTAATTATCAATTGCATTGGCAGTATTACTACCTGATGTCAGAGATGCAAGATAGTGGGTTAGCAAAGAAACAAGGAAAAGATTACAAAATAATTTCAAGAACAAAAAACTAGATGGACAAGAACAAAAATTAGATCATGAATAAAGGACTAGATTGATATCAAGAATAAGGCAAGAGTTTGGATTGCTCCAAGACTTGTGTTGGCAAGACTAAGATGCACCTTGGTCTTACCTCTTATTTATACTATAAGGCCTATATTCCATTGGACCTTCTAAAAGTATCTTAAAAGATTTTAAAAGCTTAAAGAAGATTTTGGAAGACTAAGGTGAATTCAAAAAGACTAAAGAAGATTCTAGAAAGTCTACGAGAGGTTTTGGAAGGTTGAAGAAGGTTCTAAAGGATTATCAAAGATTATGGAAAATTCTTAGAAGACTAAAGAAGATTTTAGGAGGTTCTAAAAGATTTTAAAAAATTATGAAAGGTTCTAGAAGACTATAAAAAATTCTAGAAAGTGGTGACTTAAAATATATCCATGACATCACCTTTCATTGTAGCAATGAGTTTTATAAAGAGTCAAAGAAATTTGATGATCAAATTACATACGTAAGAAATCTAGAATTTGTCAGAGTAGAGAAGTATTATATTCCATCTTATATTTGTTGATTATCGGTTCAACAAGACCCTTGAGATGGCGTTGATGACCTCCAAATATAATCTTTGTTAAACCAATATCTCATCCAAAAATTTGCTCTTTGTTGCGACCTTCAAAACATCCCTTGAACATAATTTCTGGTCTATCTAGGATCATCTTTCCAACTTCAAGGAGTATTATTAAAGCTTGGGAATTTGAATTGAGATTTTTGTGATGAGGTCGTATCTCCAAAGATTTCAAACATGGCCTTACTTGATGTTGGAATATTCCTTCTTGATCTTGTCCAAGTTCTTCAAATCTAGCAGATTGTGAAAGTTGCAATGGTTCTCTAGCCACTTGTATGGCAAAAGAATCTTTTGACTCTTGTTCCTACAATTTTCTTGAAACGCAGACTTGAAATGATAAATAATAAGCTTCTAGGGGGATCCATTCTATCTTGGAAAAAATATGAGTGCAGGTCTTGGCATGGTTTTTTTTTTTTTTTTTTTTTTTATATGGATCTCGTATTGTTGATAGAAAGCGTTATTTAGAAGCTAAGAGATTTTGTTGTCCATAAAATCTTCAATGACAATTGAATCTAGATTTTTTAGGATATCATTGATGGAATTTGTAAACTTTCTTAAGTATAGTTTTAAAGTTATTTGAGGGTTCCTATGTTCTTTTGCTAACTCCATAGTCCTTCTAATAAATAAAATATTCCAATCATCCATATCTTATACGTGAATCTAATATTTCATCCACTTCATATTCAAGCTCTTCATTGACTTCAATTGGGATTGGTGGTGGAATACTTCTTTGAACAATATTTGATTTATAATAGATTTCTAAAAGCGAGATATGAAAGATTAGATGAATGCGTATACTACTTGGTAGTTCAAGATGGAAACTTATTGGATTTATTTGGTATAGAACTGTAAAAGGTCTAAGTCTTTCATAGTCTAATTTCCGTGACAATCGATTTATTTGAATATTTTGCCAAAATAGCCAGACACAATTTTCTACTTTGAATTTTGATTGATTCCTGTGATGAATGTCTAGGTAGTCTTTATATCAATCTTGAGCCATTTGTAGTTGGAATTTTAGTTCTTCATCAATGGTTTTTAAATAAGTAGCTTGATTTTCTATAGCACAATGTCGTGGTGAGAGTTTTAGCCCTAAGAAACACTGGGTCTTTTTTGCCTCTAGTTTCTCAAGTGCAAGATGAGATTCATAAAGTTCATAAAATTGAAGAATTTATATAAAAACATACTTTATTAACCCTAACATATTCTGCCTTTAGAAACCCGCCGTCAATTTTGCTCATAAATCCTAGGATATCATATCAATTGAAGCAAAATTTGGACACAAGGTACTTAAGAGAGTAAAGAAGCAAACCCCATAAACCTTTTGATTATAGCTCATGTGGTTAGAGAGAACCATGTTGTCAAAGTAATTCCTCCATGCTGCCTTTGATTCTGAACCCCCTTTGCTTCACACATTCATTGCTCTTCATTAAAGAAGACCTAAGTGCTGAAATTTGGTAGGCTTATAGCTTATCTCATGTTGTAAACACCCTCCAAATATTGCTCCAAGAGCCTTCTCCAAACTTGAGTTATAGGTTCCATCCTTCTTCTTTAATTTTGCCTTCTAACAACTCTAGATCCGACCACAATTTTCCTCATAACTCCTCGAATATAACTCCAATAGCAATCAGTTTTTTACACAACTTAATAGACTCATATATCTACAAATCCCAAAATTTACTCAAAATACTACTCTGATCACAAAGTTATGCTCCTCAAACTTCACTGATTTGGAGATGATACACTTTGAAAGAGCATAACATTTTATTTATAAGACTAATGAGTATCAAACTTACACTCATCTCTTCCTTAACTTACATAGGTCATGTTTATCAAATTTCACACTCAAATTCGTCTCCTAAATCCCTTTATACCCAAAAAAACCCACACACATGCACTGCCCATACAAACCCTCAACCCTACCTTCACTCTATTTCTCTTTTCATTCAAACCGGTTACAATTTCACTCATAACTCTTTGCTCAGAGGTCATATTGACTTGAGATTTTAACACAAAGTAGTTAACTCTATAAGAAACAAAAACCCAACAAATTTTGTTGCTAAAGTTCAAGTGGTTTCCAAGAACCAAGGCCCGAAATTTTATAACCCTCACTGCCCTAGTCTTAAACACCTACAACTTTCACGACTCATATCTCCCTTGATACTTAATGAAAAGACATGAGAATTGTTTCTATGAGTTCCTTATCTTGTCTACTACAAACCCACAAAAACTCGCACCTAAAATCCTCTCTAAGCTTCTTCTACACACAAAAACGTATACTGCCTATCAAAAAGAAACCCTATCTCTCCAAAAAAACTCCCCTCCTTCTTCTTCACGACCCTTCCTTGTCATCTCCCTCCTGGTCTTCTTTATCCTCTTGGTCAAAAAGACCTCTTAGCCCATGTCTTTTCCACTTCCTCAACCTTTTCCTTTTTACTAACTTGAAGAAATTTCACTTTTCAAGGTAAATTTCCATTGTATCTTCTTACTACTAATTTTCTATCAACCTTTCTTCTAATCTTAATCTTTTTATTTTAATGCATTCTTTTATATTTTTCACACTATGTTTTGATTTACAACATGACAACAGCTTCCCACATCTTCAATTTGGAATGGATCTGCTCTAAGGTGGTATCCATAATTTGAAAAGAATAGAATTTGCTTTGTCAAAGAATATTCAAAATTATTGTATACAAAGTGAGCCAATGATAAAAAGTCCAGCCAATCATCTTATTAGTAATTTATACAACAATAAAGATATTGTTCCAAGATTTGATTCACTCGTTTTGTATGACTGTCGATCTAAGGATGATAAGAGGATGAGAGATTGATCTTACTCTTCAAAAATTAAAATATTCTTTTCCAAAAATTTGATACAAATTGTGGTCCTCGATCCAAAATAATATCATTAAAAAGGCTATGTATTTGATAAATATTATCAATAAAAATCTTGGCCATTTTCTCACTAGAAATAATCTTGTTGTACGGGATAAAATGTGCCATCTTGGTAAGACGGTCTACCACCACAAAAGTTGATTATTTTCTATTCAAAATTAGGAGGTCTATAATGAAGTCCATAGATAACGATTGCCATAGGTCCTTAGGAATTGGAAGGGATTGAAAAAGTTTATATGATTGGTATCTTGGAATCTTTATTCGAGCACAAATTTTCCATGATTAGATAAATTCTTTCATCAATTTTCACATTTGAGGCCACCAATAGTCTCTTGATATTAATCACAAAACTTGAGCATTCATAAAATATTCCAAATTTTTGTGGTTGATATATACCATGATCTTGTATTGAGCCCCCTCCAGCAAATGGCACCACTATTCAAAAGTATCAATAATTGCCAATAGTTCTTTCTTATGGATCTTATAATTGATCTCTGCAGCTGAATTTTTTTGAGATCGGAATGCTACTAGATATAGTTGAACATCATCACGAGTTTGAGAGAGTATAGATATAAGTCCAAAATATGAAGTATCCATTTCTAGAATGAATGGTTTTATTGGATCTACGTAGATAAATATAGAGGCTGAAGTGAAAGATTTTTTTAGCTTCTTGAATGCTTTTTTAGCCTTGTCATCCTAAATAAATTTATCCTTGCCTATAAGTTATAGTAATGGAGCCACAATCTTGGAATAATTTTTAATAAAGATTTTATAAAAATTTACAAATTTCAAGAAACATTATACATCTCTAATTGATGATGGTTGTTTCCACTCTATAATAGTTTGTATCTTCTTTGGATCCATAGAAATTCTATTTTTAGAAATAATATATTCCAAAAACTTGACTAATGGTTGATAGAAAGAGTACTTCTCTAATTTGGCATATAATCCACTTTCTCATAGTTTCTCAAATACCTTACGTACATAATGTTCATGTTTTTATTTATTTTTAGAAAAGATCAAGATATCATTTAAGTACATGACTACAAAGTCATCTAAGTATTCTCATAAGATATCATTCATCATATGTTGAAAGACTGCAGGTGTATATGTAAGTCCAAAAGGTATAACATTGTATTCAAAATGTCCATACCTTGTACAAAATGCTGTCTTCTATTGATCTCCTTCTTTAATCCTGACTAGGTTGTAGGCGCCTCTCAAATTAATCTTTTTAAAGATCTTTGCCTATCCTAATTATTCCAATAATCTTAGAATTAATGGTAATGAATAGCAATTTTTTATAGTTACCTTGTTTAGACCTTGATAGTCAACACATATACATAAAGAACCATCATTTTTCTTCACAAATAAGATAGGAGCACGTGCAGGTGATTTTGAATGTCTAATAAAATTCTTCGCCAAATTTTCATCAATATATTCCCGCAAGGCTATAAGTTCTATTTGTGAGAGATTGTAAATTGGACCAAATGAAAATTGAGCTCCATATTGTAATTTGATTGTACAATCATAAGGATGGTGTTCTGATAATATGTCTACTTTTTTCTTTTCAAATACATCTTCAAGGTTGCGATATTGATTAGGAATATCCTACTTCAATTGCTCTGTTAGATCTTTCATTGGAATGGCATACAATACAAATGTAGCCCCTTTCTTTGTTGTCTATATAAATGCTTTAGCTCTAAAGAATGGAGCAGTACCTTATTTCTTCTTTTGATGTTTAGATCTTAACAAATTCTTTTGTAAATTTCAATCAATATCATGATTATGTAGCTCAAACCAAGGGAGTCCAATGACAATAAGATTTGTTGGACATCGAATGATGTTGAAAATAATTTGTGATACTTGATCTCCTAATATCACTTCTAATAGTTGGATTTCTTCGATAACATCTCCTGATGTAAGATTTCGTCCATCAATGACTTTAAGAGGTAGAAGATGGATCTTCTTTACAAGTACTAGATTGTACTTGGTTACAAAATCCTTATCCATAAAGCATGCTAAGGCTCCAGTATCTAAAAGAACTTTAGCAAAAATTTCTTTTTTTAGGATTCTTATATATATAAAAAGTAAAAAATATGATATTGGATTCAAAGGTAGGAAGAGACTTTTTTTTAGTAATTTAGATTTGAAGGTGTCCAACCGCAAGGTCCCTACTGTGGCTTGACGTCTTTATTTTTCGACCTTTCTAACTCAGATGTTATACCTCGTGCCTTAAATTCTCTAGACTCATTTGAATAATATGCTGCCTTGTGATTGGGTCTTCCACAATATAGATATAGATTTTCTTATCGATGTCTAATCATTTTTGCTAGTATTAATGGCTTGAATTGAGTTGCATCAATCTACATAGGTTCACGATATGTTAATGGCTTTTCCAATACTTGAGAAGATGTAGCAAACGTTCCTTAATAGGTATTGCTGAAAATTGATTACCTCTCTTGTTGTAACTCAAATAGGCGATTGTTATAAGTAATGGCTTAAGCTATGAGTTCCTCTAAGCTTTCAATTCTTGGCATTGTGATCAATAAATTCTTTATATCATCCTTTAGGCCATAATAAAATCGAGTCATAAAAGCTTTATCATTTCAATCAAGATCACAAATAAGTTGTTGAAATTCTATGGTATAAATAGCCATTGAACATTGTCCTTGTAGATTTTAAATCTTCCTTTCTGCCACCCTTTCTCAATCACTGTCTCCAAATGTAGTAGTAAATCTTTCCAAAAAAGCCTCTAAATTATATAGGATCGGAGAATTCTTTTTCAACAGCGGCACAAACCATGATTAAGCACTTTTTGATAAAAAAGTGCCTACAAAAGTGACTTGAATGAATCCATCTGGATAAAAAGAAAGATATAGTTGTAAATAAAGTCATACTTGTTGTACCAACCCTTGAAAGTTTGATCTTGTTCCATCAAATTTATCAAGCATACTAGCTATTGGCTCTTTTATAACAACCCTTAGAACTTCTAGAGGAGTTATTTGTATAGCTTGTCTATTGCTTGCTTTTCTCAATCAAATAATCTCTTGTTGTAAATTATGAATCTCTCGCTTAGGTTCTTTGGATACTTATTCTATTTGCGATTCTTTTTTTGGATTGCGAAAGAATGCCATTTCTTCTCATACAGTATCCAATAGAGCTTAAAGATCTACAAGAGTTGCCACTCTATTCTCTATTTGTGAAGATGCACGTCTATTAATCTGATCTATTTCTATATTGAAAAAGAATTAGATCAAGAATAAGGGACTAGATTGATATCAAGAACAAGACAACACTTTGGATTGCTCCAAGACTTGTATTGGCAAGATTGAGGTGCAGCTTGGTCTTGCCTCTTATTTATACTACAAGGCCTATATTCTATTCGACCTTCTAAGAGTATCTTAGAAAATTCTAGAAGCCTAAAGAAAATTTTGGAAGACTAAAGTGAGTTCATTAAAACTAAAGAAGATTCTAGAAAGTCTACGGGAGGTTCTAGAAGGTTGAAGAAGGTTTTAAAGGATTCTCAAAGACTATAGAAGATTCTTAGAAGACTAAAGAATATTCTAAAAGATTCTAAAAAGATTCTAAAAGATTCTAAAAATTCTAAAAAGTGGTGACTTAAAATATGTCCGTGACACCCACATCACACCAACACTATCATATTATATGTTGTCTTATTTGAGAATGTATTAGATACTTGGTTGTGGAAGGTAAATTTAAATTTTATAATTAACTAAGAACCTAATAACTTTAATAAAATTCCAAATAAATTCCAATTGAATCATTAACAATTCTAATAAAATCCTAAAATAATTTTAAAAATTCTTAAAAGAATCATAAAGAAATTTTTAAAAAATTCTAATAAAATTATATAGAAACTTTAAAAAAAATTAAAAAAACCTTAAAGAATCATAATGAAATATTAAAGAAATATTAAAAAAATTCTAATGAAATTCTAACCAAATTTTAGCCAATTTTTAAAAAATTCTAATATAATCTCAAATAAATTTTAATCAAATCTTAAAAATATTCTAAGTAAATCTTAATTAAATTCTATCTAATTTTAGTTTTATTTTAAAGATATTTTAAATAAATTCTAATCAAATTTTTAAAAAAATTTAATAAAATCTTGTTCAAATTCTTATGAAATCCTAATCAAATTTTAATAAAATCTTAATCAATCTTAATCAAATTTTAATAAAATCCAATAGCAAATTTAAAACCTTAATAATTATTAAATTAAATATTGATCTTCACTCAAAATTTGCACACTTTTTAATCTGCTAATTAAAAATAAGCATACAAAATTTGAACGAGTTTAAACTTATAAATTGGAAAAAAAAGCTCTTGATCTATTCAAGTATCAGCCATCTTTCTTCTTTAGCACATTGCTCAAAATCACAAAAATCCTCACTGACCTTCAAAATCCAAATTTTAAGATCCTAGTCCACTTAAATTTTTACAACATTTGATCTAACCATCTAATTAAGCTATAATTTACAACATACATTCAACACAACTATGTTTACAAATTCACAAGTTTTTACTTATAGATTTGCTATAAAATTCATAAAATTCTCCAAAATGAGAATCCACTTTATTTCTCAAGAATCAAAGTCACCCAAATAGAACCTTAACTTTGCATAGATCTTACAAAGTCATTACAAACTCAAAAACCTTGAAACCAATGTTCAAAAAAATCTTATTAAATGTGCTATCTAATTTTGCTCTTCGATCAAGAAAAGAACCTCCTATCTACTATAGGCACATAATTTTGTGCCTTGAAATATGGTTTCAACCTTGGTTCATAATCAATCCTCTTTGGATATCAATTCAAGGTTTTTTTAAATAATTTTTACTAAAAACTATCTTTTTCTTTGATCTTAAGATACTTAAAGTAGTATTTTTGCTAATCTATCTTATTTTGTCTTGTTTATGGCCTTGCAAAGTAAATAGAAGCTCTTTTAAAAAAAAGATAATATTAACCCTAAATATTTTTACTACCTTTTTATTTTTTATTAATATTTTTTAAAATAATTTTATTACTAAATCTTCAATTAAGCTTCTCTATAATATTTGTTTTGTTTTGTTCTTTCATCCTATAGTCATATTACAACATGACAATGTAAGTGATGATGGACTTTGATATATAATTAATAATAATTGGCAAGCAACTTATACAAGATTTGGATCTTGGTACTATTGACTTAGAGTCTTGCCCATTTACCATTGTCACCTCATTAAGAGGCTTAAAGAGGGCAATTGATTACACTAGACAATTATTATAGTTGATAATCCTCATTGGATTTAGGTTGTTGTATTTGCATGTTATCTTCTAGTATACAATGACCAATATTACAAATTATGATATTTTGGTGGCTTAACAAGTATTGTATCCCCTTATATTTGATTTAGACAATAAGATTGAGGAAGTGTAGATTTGACTAAAATGGTTTATTAGTGATGGTAGAAAAGAACTCATTCTTGTGGCATTTGGTATTGTTGCTATGACTTTGTTGATAAAGACCATATTTGATTATAGTACATTGGTATTAAATTTGCCATATAATTTAATACTATTAAAAGAAGTATTTGTATTTGTATCTAATATCATGGAATATAAGATGCATCATAATAAAAAATATCTACTAAGCATTCTATAGAATATTTGTTTAGAATTCTTGTATTGGTGTCAAAAGATTGTTATATCATTAGAATCTCCAAGTATACCTATTGATTTATTATTTTTGCCTTTACTTAGCCCATTCAATGGCATCCATTGGATTAAGGTATTACCTTCATGAAATTATTTGCAAGCATTGCTACTAATTTGGTGGCTATCTTCAAGGTTGGTTTGAAGGTTAGATAGTATATTCATATAGATAAGAAATTTGTACCTAAGCAAGCCGCCCAATATCATTTGTAGAGGTTGAGAGCTTTTTATCTTGAATAACTACTATCTTTTACTATTTATAATTATTTTGGCAAATTGTGGCTAGATATCACTCTTATTATTGATGAAGACTTATAGAGGTTGGACTATATGGTCTTATTTATTGTAGGGTGGCCTTACCAAGGTCATTTGCATATTATCATTGATATTAGGTGATTCTTGCTTTGATGTCTATGCAAATTTGATGAAGTTCATCCAATCATAATTTATCTACCAATCAATACTCTTGGAGTACATTTTTGATAATGTACTCTCTTTAAAGAACACTTTGATAAAGATTTGTAAAGATAGTTAGTACATGCATTAATTCCTTAGTCCTCCAACCTTTGTGGATATAGTAACTTTAGGCTCTTAAAGTCATTGGCCTTGTTGGATTTGAATCAACTTGGTTGTATCATCAATGGTTACTGCAATATTATCTTAAGTCCAATAGTCCACCAATGGTTAGATAGATGATATTTTGAACCTCCTCGATTGTTATCAAGGATGATAAGTCATCATTGATCTTGGTGAATAAGTTGGGAGGAACTATGAGCTGCCTTATCTATATTGATGATCTACCTTAGGTCGTTTGTATTTTGGACACATGGACCAAATATGGTTTCAGATGCTACTTTCCAAACATATGAAGAATTTATTACTAATCAGCAAAAATGACTTATAGACTTTCTCATAGGCACTTTAGTAGCTCATGATTTCATTGAGTATCAACATTGTTTCTTGTTAAGCTAAACTATTGATTTTAACATCTTTGTTTGGATTTGTGACATTTGTCTTATTATATAGTAACATTAGCATAATCATTTGCTTGTTACAGGAAGAAGCAGTAAGGATCAAGAGATAGTAGAGTCACAATTCATTGAAGTGGAAGAATTGGTGCTACTTTCTTATTTAAAGTAATATATAATAATAAATCTTTACATTCAAAATATTTTTCTTGCTTTGATTGAAGACTTTGAAAAAATAAAAGTCCAAAAGATATTCTTGTGGATCTTTCTATAAGATATTTTATATCCCATAGGCATCACTAGTTTGGATAGATATCATAATGATGAAATCTTTTTATTGACTGTAAGCAAGGATGCTAAAAACATAGAAGTTTTTTCTACTATAAATTAATAATTAAAGACCGTACTAGCATATATAGATACTCCAATGATGGAAAAGAGGACCACAAAGTTTAATAATTGGCCATTAGAATTTAAGCCATATCTTATTGATGTTGAAGAACAAAAGTTATAAGCTTTTATTTACTTATATTATAATTGTTTTATTTTTTGTCTTAATATTTTAAAAAGATATAAAAGCAAATCAATTCATATTCAATTAGAAGATGACCATCTAATCTTTTGATTAGCTTATAAGCTTAGTTTGCCAAAAAAAATTGGTATCTAGAATCCATGTCAAGAATTATAGGCTGTTGGCTTAATTAAGCTATACAATGGCTAATGAACTTGTGCTCCAATTATACCTTTTAAAAAAAATGTATTTGGCAATTGGATACAAAAATAAATGTAAAAATTATTGTTTTATTAGTTATAAGTTTAAGTCAAATTGATATCTAATACCAATATTAGAAAAATGATTTGATGGGATAGAATTTTATAAATATTCAATATTTTAGATTTATAATCTAATTATCATAAATTACTATTATTGGTGGATGATTGAATAAAGACAATATTTTATACAATTGATCATGATGATAAGAATCAACTCTATCAATATAAGTATCTTTGATTTAATTTCATGAATACACCAACAGAGTTTCAAAAGATGATAGATTGGTATCTATACCATAACAAATGTAAATTCTTCCATAAATGGCTATTATACTTAGAGCATATGATTGTTTTAGAGGGCCTTAGCATATTACAAGCAAAGATAGATGCGTTATAGAAGATTCCAATATGAATCAATATGTCATGGCTTTGAGCTTTTTTTAGCTTTATAAATTAATATTGTTGGTTTGTCAAGAACTTTAGCTTGATTGCTAAACTATTGACTATTCTCATAAAAAAAAGATCACTCAATAAATATGAAATTATAATTAGCAACAACCATTTGATATGGTGAAATAAAAGCTAGATTCAACTCTTTTGCTTTGACGCCTTGATGCTATTAGACTCTTTCAATTCTACACAAATTAGAGTGCAGTGGGATTAGGAGCAATCTTGATACAAAGATGATGAAGGACAAGAATATATTATTGTATTTAATTCTAAGAGCAATAACAATGTAGAATCCAACTATTTATCTGACAAGGAAGAAGCTTTGGTAGAGATTTGGGCTATTATATACTTTTGATCTTATTTATATAAGCAATGGTTTTCATTAATGATTAACCATCAATCTCTAAAGTGGCTCATGGAATTAGACAAACTTATTAATAAGTTTGACAAATAGACATTATTATTATAAAAATATGACTTTGAGATTATATATTGGAGAAGTATTATCAATTTAGATATAGATGGATTTTCTTGTAATACAAGTCTATTAGAAGAAGAACTGATTGGAATCAAATGGCATAAAAATAGTAATAAAGAGATATTTTTTGATCAAAATGTGGCAACATATGTTACATTGTTATCAAGCTTTGCATTTGAGCTACTTGATTGAAGAATAGATGAAAAATATGAGAAGATCTAAATTATTAATAACGTATATTAGAATCTTCTGATCTTATATAGGTTTCAATAAGGTATCACAAATATAAGATTTACTTCAATAATTATTTAATTAATATAGATTGATAGAAATAGGTAAAAATAAGTTAATTTGATAATATCTTATAGAAAAGCTTCCTAGAAGCTTTATAGATATGGAATCACCTTTATATATGTCTATAGATGATTAGTAGGCTAAAAACTTGGCAAACAAGCTAACCACATGTCACACATGTTAATAGCTTATGGAACAAGCTAGCCATGTGTCGCACATGTTGATAGCTTGTGAAACAAGCTAAGTATGTGGCGCACATGTAGGAAACTTGTTTTGTAAGTTTGACATGTGTCTTGCAAATTAGACATGTGTTAGAGATCCTATAGAATACTGCCACATAGTTTTTAGATAAATAATATATAAAGAGACAAAAGTGAAGCCTTTTTCACTCTTGTTAACTCTTTTCTTGCTTCTAGTCTAATTTAAGAGTCTCTTGTATTTTCTAGTCTTTGACAATAGCCATTTCAGTTTCATCTTGAATATACATATTCTCTTATTTCTATTTTGTCATTTTTTTTTTCACTAACTTATGCATCTGTTTTAGTTCGTGGCCTTGACAAATTGACAAGAGTGCAGTTATAATATCAGAGCTTTGTCTTTTCTTGATTAAGAGTAGATTATCTCTTTCTCTTGATAAGATATAAGCATATTAGAAGTTATGGATTATCTACTTCAAAATTGATATTATTCTTAAAATTTTTCTTTATTTTTAAATATTTTATTTTGTAGTGAGAGTAAACACTATTTTTTCTTTCTATTATAGTATCTTGGCAAAGCTTGCTAAAATGAAGAATGTAATGGTACAAATGGAAGAGCAAATGAGAAAGTTAATGCTTACAATACATCAATTCAATGCACCATTATAAAGAGCAACAAGATTAGCAAGAAGTGAAGATATAAAGATGATTCAAGCTGCTTCAAGCCATACCACTTCACATACAATTGAACACCATTCAAGCATCAAAGAACTAAAAATTAGTTTGTCAGAGAAATTTGATGGCACCAGATCTAAGTTTTGAGGATTCATTAATTAAGTACAACTAATGATTGAACTTCAATTCCAAAATTATCCAATCCAAGGGTTATATATCAAGTTTATTAGAACACTATTTTTAAGCTCTACTTTATCATAATTTTTATCCTTTCTTGAATGACGTGATCCAATATTAAATAATTTGGAGACATCTTTAGCAAAATTTTGATCTATGTATAGAAACATGATGCAATTCGCATCTTATGACAAGACAAGACAATCGATGAGTGACATCATGTACTTCACAATTCCAACAAATAGTAATTGACAGCAAGTAGAATGATGCTGCACTCATTAGCCAATTTTTCTATGGATTATAATACGAAATAAAAAAATTAATACTCAACTTACCCGATCTTTAGACATTTAGTGAAGTAATTGATTTTGCTCTGAAGTGTGACAATCAGCTTTTTAAATTTCAATTTGAAAGTCACACAAGGGAATCTTAATATTATTATAATACAATGGCAACATCAACATCTTTTCAATATGTACATTCAGAAGTAGAAGACATACAAATTGACGTGGTACGTTTTAAACTTCTTACTAAACAAAAAAAGACTTGTCATTATTAAGAAGGATTCTGTTTATATTATAGAAAACCTAAGCACACTGCTCAGCATTGTTCAAAGAAATGACTCAACTATAAAATGAGGAGAACGGTTGTCAAAGAAGATAATATGTTGGAAAATGAATTTGTCGAGCTATAATAGGGACTATGCAGCTAGAATCTTGTACAACTCTTAGTAAAGGTCTTATCTTCTCCTTAGAACCCTCTCCTTGTTTTATAATAGATGTCTATTTGGGATCTAAAAACAAGAAAGCCTCTGCTTTATTATATTCAAGAGCCTCAGCATGCTTTTTAGATAAAAAATTTGTTAAAAATCATAAAATATCTTCAGTATAGAAAACTAGACCCGTACATGTAGAAGTCATAGATAGTTGCCCCTTATCTTTTGGAGATATTATTTATAAAATCCTTCCTATAAATATAATAATAGATGGTCATAATAGTTATGTAATCTTTAATATAATTAAATCTTCCTCTAATTTAATTATTTTAGATTTATTATAATTAAAAAAGTATAATCCTTAAATAGATTGGATTTTTCATAGATTTGATTTTTTCCAAAGCATTAATAAAAGTCATGTTAGTGAAGTGACAAGCTATAAATCTATTATAATAAAATTTCTACTTATAGGCACAAAAACTTTTATGAATGCAGCAAAAGAAGGATCATCTTTTGGTATTTATGCTACATCCATTTTTGATGGTGGAAAGACTTAAAGTGGCATTCCAAGCCAATATCAAGATTATCAAGATATTTTTGATAAAAAAAATATAGATATTCTTTTAGAGCATTGTCGATATAATTGCTCAATTGATCTCAAGGAAGAACTCAACTTCTATTTGGACTAATCTATAATTTATTACAAAATGAATTGGCTGAACTTAAAAAATACAATGATGATAACTTGGCCAATAATTTCATACAACATTCAAAATCTCCAACAAGAGCTTTTATTTTGTTTGTAAAGAAAAAAGATGGGTCACTGCAAATGTGTGTAGTTTATCAAGGGCTCAATAAGATTACCATCAAAAATAGATACCTTCTATCTTTGATATTTAGATTTTTTGATCAATTGAATTAAATTAAGATCTATATAAAAATAGATCTAAAAAGAGCATACAACCTAGTATGCATCAAAAAAGGTGATGAATAAAAGACTGCATTTTGAACAAGATATGGACATTTCAAATATAATGTCATGCCTTCCGGACTTACAAATATACCAGCTATTTTTCAACATCTTATGAATGACATTTTTTGTGAGTTTTTTTTGATGATTTTATTATCTGCTATTTAGACAATATTTTGATCTACTTTAAGATTACAAAAAAATATAAACTTTATATTTGTCGTGTATTATAAAAACTTGGAGATGTAAGATTATATACCAAGATAGAAAAGTGTGTATTTCACACTATTCAAGTTGATTCTTAGGATATATCATTTTGAATGATGGTCTCAAAATGGATCCTAAGAAAGTCCACATAATTACGAATTTGAAGAATCTAAAACCAATAAGAGATGTACAATATTTTTTAGAAATTACCAATTACTATTGAAGAATTCTTTTCAAGAATGGCATCACTATTTGGAAGGCACTTCTAGTACAATCACCATTGTTGTATTGTAGTTCGGCTACCATATGAAAAAATTATATATATATATATATATATATATATATATATATTATGTACAATTTACTATAGAATTAAGTGAAAGCTATAATAGTAGGTTTTATTGATTATAGCATGTGGTTAGGTTGCTAGTTTAGAAGGGATCTATTAAAAAGGTTACTATTGAGGTTTATATAACCTTATTTCTTCTTTTTGATAGAAATTTTGAGGTTGATTTTATATTGATAATAACTTTTACATATCTTAAGTCACCTTTGTTAGACATTGGTGATCCTTAAGATCTTGTTTGCTTCTTTTATTTGATGTTTAGAACACATATTATATAAATCTTATAAGAAAAATGATTAGAAAGGGATTTTTAGTGAGAAAAGAGGTAGTTAGACCATCTATGTGGATGAATGGAGATGGATGATAGAAGTCTCTATTCCTATTGGCCAAAAATCATGTCCAATGGACTTCAAGGAGGCTGCCTAAGGGTTTATTAGGGATTAGGCTTTGTTTTTCGAGAAGAGTCAAACATCAGAGGCTAAAGTCAACAAGTTTGGTTTTTTGGATATAGTTTGGGTGCAAATCTTGCATGATTTGGATTTTTTATGAAAGAGATATAGGCGCTCGAAGTTAGGATGTTGAAATAATAGTTATTGTTATTATTTTGAGAATAACTCGCGTGTACAAAGAGCAATAGATGATCGGCAATTAGAATTGCAAAGAAAATATTTTTAGCTACACTTTATATATATGGCTTAATAAAATCTAAGCTAAGGTGAAAGAGATATTGGGAGTTGAAGTCAGTGCTTGTAAGCTAAGGGCAGTTTGTAACCTTGGTTAACTAGTGGTTATATTTTGAGCTATATCTTTAACAATTTGATAAATTTTTGGCTCAAAATTTTTAAAAGTATATATTTTTATGTCACAAGACTATGTAAAAAACTTTTGTGGCATTAAGATTTTGGATTTGTGAGATATAAGGAAAATAGTGCTTGGTATCTCTGAACTAGAGTTTTAAGCACCTGCTAAGAGTTTTGAGATATTGGACAATCAAAATTGAATTTATAGTTGATTTTTTTTGTAATAAAACTTAAAAAGATTTTCTACACTTTGAAGAAAAGTTTATAGATATTAAATAGTTAGATCAAGAGTTATTAGACTCTAAATATCAAGAAGAGATAAGTCCTTGCGGGTGAATAAAGTTTTGAAGGGTTTTTGTGGAAATTTGAACCTTTTTTATACAAACCTTCTTGAATACAAGAGGGTTTATCTATATAACTTCTCTTTTGCAATATTTTTATATTATTTGTCTTTTTTATTAAGGACAAATCACTTATTGGAGTTTAGCGAATAAGTTTCAAATAAATTCTTTACAACTAAGTATCTAATATATTCCTAGATAGAAGTTCATATGACACCATATATACGGATCACAAGAACCTTAAGTATTTTATATCAACACATATGTTGAATTGTCACTAGGCTCATTGGAATATATTTTTGTCAAGATTTGAATTTTTTATTACCTATCGGCTAGGAAAACAATAAGGTCAGTCTAATACCCTTTCTAGATGTTCTTATCTTGTATCAAAAGAAGAAAATTTAGTTTTTGATCAATAAAGAATGATTCTCTTGAAGCCAAAGTAATTTCATCTTTGAGTAATGAAATCAACATTAACTGTTGATTCAGCTTTTGTTAAGCAAATTCAGTCAAGTATGTCTTTAGACCTTCTTGTCTATAAAATTAAAAATGATTCATCTAAGTCTCATGATAATTCCAAGTTTGAATTCAAAAATAATCTATTTTATTTCAAAAGATACCTATATATTCTAGAAGACGCAACATGACTATGTGCTCTAGAAGCTTGTCACAATTTCCCTACGACATGACATTTTAGATATAATAAGACTTTAGAGCTAATATCAAGAGATTTTTAGTCGCCTCCAATATCGAAGGCTGTAAAAGAATTTGTACAATCATGTGACATTTGTTCAAGATCAAAAACTCCTCGTCACCAATCTTATGGACTTTTTCAACTACTACCTATACTAGAACATACTTGGTCTTGTGTTTCTATGGATTTTATCACAGATCTTCTAAACTCAAGTTCATATGACTCTATATTTATGATTGTAAATCATTTTATCAAGATAGCATATTTTATACCATGTTCAAATTCTATTACAAGTGAAGAAATAATTAAATTTTTTTTTGATAATATCTATTATTATCATGGATTATTAAAAGATATTATATCAGATAGAAGAATATAATTTATATCAAGATTTTGAAAGACTCTTTTCAAAATATTGAAGATGGATATAAAACTATCTTTAATTTTCTACCTTCAAATTGATGGACAAACAAAACAAGTAAATCAAGTTTTTGAGCAATATTTGAGATGTACCATCAACTATCATCAAGATGATTGGACAACTCTTTTGCCATTGGCAGAGTTTGCTTATAATAATTTGGTACATTCTTCTACTCAACAAACTCTATTCTTTGCAAATTATGGTTATTATCTATGACTTGATATTTTAGACTTTTTAAAAGCTAATAATCCTATGGCGAAAGATTTGGCAACTTGGTTGTCAAAGCTACATGCAATAATGAAGGTACAATTAAAAGAAGCTCAAGAACAACAAAAGAGCAATGTAAATATCTATTATAAGGAACAATCTCAATTCCACGTGGGTGATAAAATATGGTTACTTCTTTATAATACCAAGACTATTCGTCTTTGTGACAATTTGGATTATTATAGGCTTAGACCTTTTTTGATTTATAAATAAATCAATCTAATTGCTTATTGATTGTGCCTACCAAAATCTATGAAGATTCATTCTGTATTCCACACATCACTACTCGAGCCATACAAGACAATGGATATACAAGACAAAAGACAAATGCCATTGCCTCCTATAGAAGTGGACAATGAAGAATTTGAGGTAGAAGAGATTTTAGATTCAAGGCACTGTCAAAATTGATTGGAATATCTTATACATTGATGCAGGTATAATATTAGAGAACACACATAGGAGCCCTTGAAAAAATTAGTAAATGTATTAAAAAAAATTAAAGGATTTCATTGATGACATCGATCGAAACCAAGATAAAATCTCAAGAAAATCTTTGCTATAAAACAAAGTAGATTTTATAGAGGTTTCATTCTATTTTGTATCATTGTTTGTTATTTCCTTGAATTTGTTCGTGTTAAAGAGATGGAAGATCAACAACTAGCAAATTTACCTGAAGAGCCATCATTTGCTAATTTATCGGATAAGACATTACAACTATCACAACCTTCAAGATGACGAATTAGAGATGAAGACCCTCAAGAATAATATGTTCTTTCTTGGATTAATGGAAAAATATAATATGTTTGGTATCACGATCTTAGAAGAGAGTCTTGATGTTTGGTGATACTTTTACAAGTAAAAACTACTCTTAATGGTATTCTAAATGTTTTTTTTGAAAAAAGTTATGAATGCATTAATAATGATCAAATAATAAGGTGATTCTCTTGCCGTGATATGGGATACTATTGATGGCTAAAAGAACCTATCAACTACCTTCAAAGGGAATAAAAATCAGAGTATGTGGCAAATATAATTCGACGTATCTAGGACTTCTTCAATATGTAATCACCGCTCCTTGTGGAACTTGTCCCTAGAAGGGGGGATAATGCCAGAGACATAAGATTGATTTTAGTAATTATCCAATTAATATAGATTGACAAAAATAGATCAAAATAAATTAAATTGATAATATCTCTTAGAAAAGCTTTCTAAAAGCTTTATAGATATGAAATCACCTTCATGTATGTCTATAGGTGATTAATAGGCTAAAAACTTGGCAAATAAGCTAGCCATGTATCACACATATTAATAGCTTGTGGAACAAGCTAGCCATGTATTGCACATGTTGGTAGCTTGTGGAATAAGCTAAGTATGTGGCACACATATAAGAAACTTGTTTTGTAAGTTTGACATGTGTCTTGCAAATTAGACACGTGTTGGAGGTCCTATAGAATGCTGCCACATAGTTTTTAAATAAATAGTATATATAGAGACAAAAGTGAAGTATTTTTCATTCTTGTCAATTCTTTCCTTGCTTCTAGTCTAGTTTAAGAGTCTCTTATATTTTCTAGTCTTTGACAATAGCCATTTCAGCTTCTTCTTGAATATATATATATATATATATATATATTTTTTTTATCATTTTCCTTTTCACTAACTTTTTCATCTGTTTTAGTTTGTGGCCTTTACATAAAAGGCATTTCCATCAATTTTTTTTGCTATAGAGCAAGATTAAATAAGACACTAGGAAGTAAGGTTCTATTGTAAAAATAACCTTCTATTTTGGATGTGACCAAATGGAAGTAGGCATATAATTTCTAGGCTAGATTAAAAGATCTCATTGGTACAAGTATATAAAGAACTTGGATATTTTGAGATACGACATATTTATTTCATATTACATAACTAATATTGATAGATTGACATATATTAATAAATTATCTTATATGTTTTTCAATGTGAGGTATGTAACAAAGTTAAATCAAGCTTGAACACCTTATCACCATAGTTGTAACCTGTACTCATCATATGTTTGAGGTACCATTGATCTTTGAACTTTGTTGGGCTACTTGTTATCATCTATATAGAGCTAAGTTTATATTGGTGATGGTAATACATTTTAGCAAGTAGATTGAATTTGTAGCTCTATCACAAAAAATTTCAAAGTTGGCAGCTATGGCTTTCTTAAAGCATATGTTGACATAATTTTAAATAAGTATTAAAATATTGATTGATTAAGGAAGGGAGTTTCTTAGATCTTTTGAAGTTTTATATACTAAAATGTTGATAGATCATTGTATCACCTCCAAGAATCACCTTGAAACAAATAATTTAGTTAAGTAATTTATTCAAACCATCAAACATGATCTACACATATGTAAATTGCTATAGGGCATCTACCATGATTGGGACTTAATGTAACCATAGATTGCAATGGATTACCATTTTAGCATACAAGTATCATTGACTTTCTATAATCTTTATTAATTGTTATATAGATGGGAGCTAATTTTATCCAATTTAATATATGAAAAGTTGGCTCTAATTGTCAATATGGATGAGTCTAATATATAGGTTCAATGCTTACATAATCAAGTAGAATTCTTCAAAAAAGCCATGCCTATGGCCATGAAAAACTTATCTATTACTCAACATTATGACACTTTGCAATATTCTTGTATTTGTAGTAGAACCTATAGATCTTAGTTGTAACAATTTTTCATTTAAGACTATGTTTATTTACAATATAAAGCATATATAATACTTTATTTGAAGAGAAAGTATACACTTTTCATTGTGAAGAATGTCTTGCCTAGTGGTATCTTGTTGTTGGAAGATAAGCATAGACAAGAGTGTTGAAAGCATTCAAAGAATTATACTCCTTGTCATCTATCCATTAATAGATTTGTTCATCATGAGTTGGCAATTATATTTGATGGTCTTTTATGCTTTGTTTATGGTGAGAAAAAAAAGAACAACTATTATATTTTTGTGTGATTATTATCAATCCAAATGGCATATGGTATATTTGGTACTACCTCTTTTGTCTTATCTTTTGTAGATTGGACTTGTCTTTACTATAGAAGATCTTCTAATCATATTTTATCTATTAAAATGAGTTAAAGCCTTCTTATGGATTTTTGATGTATTTGTGGTAAAGTTTCTATTTAATAGGCATTTATTATGGTTTCAAGATTCAAGCATTAATAGATATTGACCAAGGAATTTGGTACCAAAAAAATTATTAAATATAATTAAAGATGAAACTTATATTACATCTTGTCTGCTGTCTCTTAATCACTTCTCTCCTAGCTTATTTGATTTATCTAGTTGCCACTATATAAACTTGGATGTATACAATTATTGGAACAATATCACTATGGCAATCATCTTGACTATGTATGCATTTTAATTCCAACTAATTGGAGGGGCTTCTAATTTATTAGGAGAGAGGGAAGCACTTGAAGTTACATTTGTTATACATTTTTAATTAGTATTTGATTGCATCTTTGATGTTGATTTATAGCATTCAATTAATATGTATAACAATTTTTATTTATACAATAATTGTTATGGTATGTGACATTGGGTGCCAAAACATGTCAGATTAGTATTATAATAGATTAATTTATATTTTATTAATCTACTTTGTATGTTAGATTTTTCATCTATTTTACCATTTTTCATCTAATAGATGATTTCATCCACCTAATATTTGAGGATATATTGGAGAAATCCTTCTTGATTTGGCATTCTTATGAAGTCAAGTCTTGTTAGTGTTTTAAAGAGCTTGTTATTGTTAGTTTTGCTTAGAGATGGTGGTTTAGCCATTTAGTAAAGCTTGACACTTTCCACATACATTTGTACTCTTTGATTCTTCCATGGTGGAGTGAAAGATGCTTGACTTGTATTGTGATTGCTTATTTCTACTTGAAGGTGTATTTGTTATGCATTTCTAATTGATATTTGATATTAGTTTATGGCACTCTATGTGTTGTGTATGACAATCTTTATTTACATGACAAAACCCAATCTTGAGAGCAATCCTAATTGCTGCTAAATCACCCAAACTTGCCCAAACAATGCTCTACACAGTCTAAATGAACGAATGAATGAATGAATCCACCACTTGTATCAGATGTTGCTCACATTCCCATTCTCATCATTGTGCAGCTTAGTTTCAATTTCCCAACTGATGAATATCATAATATAAGAATGAGCTAAACTGGGTGATAAGCATCGGCTACAGAAGATGGTTTTTTTCTTACACTGCAGCCATGGTGTGATCCAGGATTAGGGGCTTCACTAGCATGGAGCATCACGTACCACGAAGTGGATTGTTGTATACAAAGCCGAAGATCTAGGTGTGTAAGCGAAGATCGACAAAAAAACGAAATATCCTAGATCACACCATGGCTGCAGTGTAAGAAAAAAACCATCTTCAACTGAAGTCATGGAATTTCTGCAACAAGCAGCGACAGAAGTGGTGGGCTGTACGATTGCACTTTAAAGAGAGCCATCCACCCCTTGCGGCAAAATGGGGTCAAAGAACACGGATTCGTCGCCTGTTTGCTGCAGCGAACAACTGTCACCGACAGGCTTAGCAGATGAGACACCCGGAAGGTCATGCCTCTGGCACGGTGATCAAAGCTCATATGTGCACACAGACATCAAACGAAATGAGTTCTTGTGTGTTTTAGATAGATACAGCTGCATTGACAGGCTTGTGGAGGGTGATCTATGAAGCCCCTCATGTGCACTGACATCAGTAGTAGTGGTTATTGTGCACTGAGGGTTACCTGCACACTATCTCCACCCCCAACCATCTGAGAAAGAATGCAGAGGATGAATCTCTTGTAAACGTCGGTTCCGATCAAAACTCAGTGATGCAGAATGACACCAAATTATTTTATTAACCTCCACCGCAGTGAAATGGTTCCTGCAGAAAGATCTCAATAGGGTATTTAACCTGGGCAAGCTAAGCTGTCTCTGCTTTACTTAAGGGCTAGTCCGAGACTCCCATAAAAAAACATTTCACGAAGCTCAAGAAGTGTTCCGATGTTGATTCGGTGACAGATTCAAGAGCTATTGCCCTCAGAAAATCTGACCAGCGGATCCACTAGTTCATGGCAACGGGAAAAACTCAACACATACGGAAGTCAAAGAGTGGATGTCCACGAGGCCTTTGATTTTCAGTTCAATAATTGCAGGAACACATGAATGTTTATTATCTAGGTGTAGGTTGTCAGACAAGATATCAGGTGTACTGACGCACTTAATTAAAGCTAACGTGAGATCTTGGTATCCATGCAATGTACCTGGAAGAGCATATAATCTTCGATTGAGCCGAACCGAAGAAGGCATAAAGTTTAAAAACAAAGATGTCTGCAATGTACCCCTTTCCCTCTTTACAAACAACACACACTCCAGTTATAAATACCCATGTGTGAAAAATCCTGGAAAATGTCTGCGTTGTGTATGGATTCAAGTTTGGTTGATTTGTGATCTTTGACCTGCCGTGGCCCAAAATTAATGGGATAACTTGACAACCATTTAAGCCCTAAACTCTTTGAGATTCTGCAAGATAACATTCCAGATTATCAGCATGATCCCAATACAGAACCAAACGTTTCTTTCACATGAAACCCCTGAATCGAGAAAGAGCAAGAAAAAAAAGACATGTACTAAAGTCTTCTCTGAACAATCAGACTGTTTCAGTGGAGCCATAAAGATATCTCGATAAATCTCTCGGAATGACAAGCAGAGCCAGCATCTGAACATCACTGAAGGCTTTATTAAATTTAACACTAGGATGTTGAAAATCCAGATTCTCATCTTCGATGATACTATACGTGCTGTGAGAATACAATTGCTCGTTGCAATTTTGGCCCGCTTTAAAAATTGATCAAGATGTCGATCCAGAGTGAAACTTTATTCGTGATCCGCACAATAGTTGTTTCTATTCGAAATTAAAACCCCAATATATGTGCATGAAGTTTGTCGAATCTCTCACAAGATGAGACATAACCCTTTTCAAGGAAGACAGTAGCAAGCAATTTTTTCGAGCGGCTGTGCGCACTGTACTGAATGCATGAAGCTAGAACATAACTCGTTTGGGTTGTCCATTCAGGCCAATAACCAAGCAATAGCAGGCCCATTGAAGCGCGTTGGTTATTGCTCTGGCAGTAGCATCAATCTCTCTAACTCCCGGTGCTAAATTTGGTAGTGAAGGATGCAAAAGTCTAACCTTCCTTTCTAATGCCTGAACATTGTTGGTCCTTTCTGTAATGTTCTGATACCAGGTGGCCTTGCTTGTCGTTTCTACTGGTTAGTAATACCATTTTCTCATTTGGCCTTCTCCCACATGTGACGGCGAATAGCTAATCCATCATTGTACATGTTCTTACTTTGATTACTGTTCACAGTTTAGCGGGTAGTGACTTAATTTCATTTCAAAACTCTTGCTGCGTTAACTGAAACGAAACCTGACCAGCTTGCACAGTGACTCGAACAGCGGAACTTGATCCAATCACTTGTAGTGCGAGAGAGAGAGAGAGAGAGAGAGAGAAAAAGAAAGAAAGGCTCCCAGTTTCCACGCAGTTGGCAACTCGTGGTGTCGATAGAAAAGAAGCAGTTGGACCGCCTTAAAATTCACTAAAAGGTAACATAAAAACAAAGGTGGCTTCGATGATGGAGAAGGTGAACTGTCATCTTCATCAAATGTTGAACTACAAAAACACAGATGCTTCGGCTGTAACGACTTGAATGTACTCTACCGAAAAATGAACTCCATGTACTAACTAACCTCCAGGAAAACGTTTGAAAGTATCGCTGATCGATCTCCATCAGGCCGAACTACCGCTTTTGGCTGCTGGAATAGACGGAAAGGCAGAGACCCAATACGTGCAGCATCAAGACTACCACACTGCTACTTCCAGCACCCAACGTAGGGTCCCATTCAGATTCCGGAGACCGCAAACCTTTGCAAGAAATTAGGTAAGAAAGACCACGAAAGATTTCTGCAGGAACTGCGTCCTTGACCATGTTTTTCGCTGAATGCGGGCCTGGTTCATACGCAGCCCAACTCCCCCCGCCGCCCCCCAAACCAGGAGCTCCTCCCGCAACTGGATCGATCGATCTGCACAGTTTTTTTTTGTTTTGTTTTTGTTTTTGTTTTTTTTTTTGTTGACACAAAGACGAGGTATATCCTATGTACAAAAGTGACATCTTAACTTCTAATATCTATGAAGGTAGAGGTAAGGGTGGAGGTAAGGGTATTCAATGGAGTAATTGTTAATATTCTAATAGTTAACACTTTTGTGTATTATTAGGTCAAAATATGGTACTTTAAAGTTTCATTTAATTATCTTATGTATTTTAGTGATAATTGGTTGTTTTACCATTTACTATTTTTTGAATAGAATAGTCTTGTGTTCATGATGTTTTTTCAATTTTTTCTTTATGGTTTTCCAACTTATGTGACCATATTCAACTAACCCCCTCCAAATCATATTTGTAATATGGAGGTCATTCTATATCTCCTTTTAAAGACATATTTGTTTCTTTGAATTTAAATGGTCTACAAACAAAGTCTCTTTAATAATGACAAGATCTTGTAAAGGCATTTAAACCACAAGGGAGAGTGGGATATTTTTTGCAAAGATAAATCGGATCTAAGTAGAACTTGAATAAGAGAATTAGATTTATCTTTGTATTGTAATCTTATTGCTTCTTTTTTAGCCCTCTCTTCTTCTATCTAATAAATATAAAACCTTCTACTTAGTAGGCAACATTAGCACAATATATATTTCATGATGGGATTGTGGATGTATCTTGAGAGTTTTATAAAGAATCTAGTAGAGATATGAAATTGTTATTCTTTGATTGAATTATTAGTCTATTTTTAGATTAAATAATATTTTATTTGGCCTTTATCTTAGTTAAGACATAACTATCTTTGATACAATGGTTTGTATCTAAGCAAAATAGACAATAGATTGATAAATTCAAATAATTAATAAACTTTATTTTTTGTTGGTCACCAAGTTACTCACCTTGAGTTTTAGTTTCCAACTTACACAAAAATCCAATACAATACAAAAGCGGGGCTTAGATGAATTCTTATTTTCCAAGCAATAGTTTTGAATATATTCTAGCTCAGCTGCAACTTGTGATGTAACAATGAAAAATTCTCTTAGTAAGCTTTTTAAAACAATCTAAGTCAAAATCTTGAAAAAATCCAAATAAATATTTTTATTTGGATTTTAGATAGTGACTGGATCAAAACTTGGATCTCAAGATTGAAACATACAAAAACCAATATTAGATGTATTTGGCAATTGAATTAACACTCAACAAGTGACTTCTTTGGATGAAATTTTTAAATAGAGATAGCCTTGACTAAGATTTTTGTTAAAAAAGATTATTCTTCTTGTTGACAGTTCAAGGTCTTCTTTCCAAGCTTTGAGCCTATTATTCAATTTATTATCCACAAAACATTTGATTATAGTACCACAACATAGCTTGTCCATTGCTTTCTTCATAAGTTTATGATCCACAACAATTTTGTATGGTTTTATACATAAGAATAAATCGGCATAGCTTTTAAAAAATCTCAAAGAAAGAAACTTACTTAGAATCTATATAATTAGATATAGCTAGTCATTTTGGCATTATAGATCAAATGACATGATCACCTCCCATTTTTTCTTTAAGTCCATGGATAAGTTAAAGATGGTGGTTGGTGTAATAATAACTTTTCGTATATGACCAATTCTTGTATTGTCAGAGTTGCCTCTAACAAGCTATTATATTGTAACACAACTAAAGGATGAAAAAATAAAAGAAGATGTATATTATAAAGAAGCTTAATTGAAGACTAAGTAATAAAATTATTTTAATAAATATAGATTAAAAAAATCAAAATCAAAATCAAAATAGAAAGATAATAAAAATATTTAATATTAATACTATCTTTTTATTTAAAAAAAAGCTTCTTCTTATTTTATAGGGCCATAAATTAGAAAAAAAAAAGATAAATTAGAAAAAATACTACTATAGACATCTTAAGATCAAAGCAAAAGGGAATTTTTAGCAAAAATAACTTTAAAAAATCTTAGATTGATACCCGAGGAAGGTTAGTTGTGAATTAGGATTAAAACCAGATTCCAAGATACAAAATCATATGCCTACAATAGATAGGATGTTTTCTTCTTTTTTTTTATCAAAGAGTGAAGTTAGAAAATAAACTTAATAGGATTTTTTTTAAGAATTAGATTTTAGATTTTTGAGTTTGTAATAACTTTGTGAGAGCTATGCAAAGTCAAGATTCTATTTAGGTGACTTTGGTTATTAAGAAATAAAGTGGATTCATATTTTGGAGTATATTATGAATTTTATAGTAGATCTACATGTGAAAAATTGTAGATTTGTGCATATAGTTGTATTGAATCTTTATTGTAAATTTAAGATTAATCCAACAATTAGATCAAAGGTTATTGGAATTTAAGTAAGCTAGGATCTTAGAAATTGGATTTTGAGGATTAATGAGGGTTTCTGTGATTTTTAACAATGTGCTAGTTAGATTAGAATGGTTCTTTTTTGAGCTGATAGTTAATTTAGTTTTTAGCATTTTTGTAAAATTTTAGAATATATAAATAGTACAAAAAAAAGATATTGATGGTGGAAGATTGATATGCAGATTGGAGATAGAGAACAAATGATACTCAACCGGATTAGGAGCTTTTTCTCCCAATTTATAAGTTCAAATCCTTTCAAATTTTGTATTCTTATTTTTAATTAGTAGATCAAAAAGTATAAAAATTTTGAATGAAGATTAATATTTAATTTACTAATTGTTGAGGTTTTAAATCTCCTATCAGATTTGATTTAGATTTATTCAAATTATTTTTAGGATTTTATTAGGATTTGACTTAGGATTTGATTAGGATTTGAATAGGATTTGCTTAAAATATCTTTAAATTTTTATTAGGATTGTTAGGATTGTATTAAGATTTCATTAGGATTTGACTAGGATTTGAATAAGATTTTAATAGAATTTGATTAAGATTTCATTAGGATATGATTAAGATTTGATTAGAATTTGATTAAGATTTGACTAATGTTTGATTAAGATTTTACTAATATTTGATTAGGATTTTATTAAGATCTGATTAAAATTTTATTAGAAATTGACTAAGATTTAGTTAAGATTTTATTAAGATTTTATTAAAATTTTATTAGAATTTGACTAAGATTTGGTTAGGATTTGATTAAGATTTGATTAAAATTTCATTAGAATTTGACTAAGATTTGATTACAATTTTGTTAGGATTTGCTTAAGATTTGATTAAAATTCAATTAGAATTCATTTAAGATTTTTTTAATGTTTCTTTATGCTTTCTATGTAAATTTTTTAATATTATTTTAGTATTTTTTTAGGATTTTTTTAGGATTTCTTTAAGGTTTTTTTTTTTTTTTTTTTTTTTTTTTTTTTTTAAATTAAAATTTTCTTTAAGATTTATTTATGATTTTTTTAGGATTTTTTTTATAATTTTTTTATGATTTGATTAGGATTGTTAAAGATTCAATTGGGATTTATTTAAGATTTTATTAGGGTTGTTAGGTTCTTAATTAATTGCAATATACAAGTTTATCTTCTATAGCCAATTGCCTAGTGCATTTTCAAACAAGACAATATAATGCTTAATGTAGGTTGTCATTATACATAGTGTTATTGATAACAATTTTATAATTTTAAAAATAAAATAAAATAAAATAAAAAACCACATTGCTTTTTAACTCTAAAAACAAGTTATTATCTCTTAGATATGCTTCTAAAATAAACTATTGCTGTGCAGTGCAACCATAGCCACGCCCATAATAAGCCAAAAATTTAGCAACAACCAAAATCCTAGACAATAAGCTCTACTGGCTAATCTTCAATTTGATAGCATTGCCTACTATCATTTCTATCTTCTACACAACTTTCTTTTGAAAGATCATTAAATATCATTTTTTTCTTCTTTTCTTAATTTTAAATTTTTTTTCATCATCTTGGTCCATTTATTTTCATCCATTAGATGAAAAGGCTAATAAGTCCAATAGCTGCTATTGTAGTTGTAACCTTAAATCATAATTTAACAAAAACAAGTATGTGATATATGATAATTTAAAGTGATTATGTAGAATTTGGTATTTGTTTATTAATACTAATAAACAAACTTTTTGTTTGTATGGTATTAAATCCAAAGACTTAGTTCTAATTTCAATATTTTTTTTACAATGAGGTATTGAGTTTTTTATAAAGTGATTAAATTATAAATATTGAATTATTATCTATAGATTTTATAATAAAAGAAGTAGCAAAAAGCATCTAGATCTGAAGAACATCAAATTATTTTGTTATTTGTATTTAAGATGCACTAAAATTTGTAGAAAAAGTGGCTATAGATATTTATTTAGAATTAAAGAAACAAAAATTTGAATTAATAAAGAAGCATCTAATAGAGCAACCAACTATATGAACTAGGCAATACTAGAAAAAAGAAAAAAAAAAGAAAAAGAAAAAAAAGACTCCAAGTAAAGCTAAAATCTTGGCTAAAAATATATCTATGTAAAAAAAAATTATAATTATTCATGCTCAAAGTATTATTGTTTATATTAATTCATATAAAATTTGATTCTTGACAAAGAAAAGTTTGAAAAGAAATTGCATTAAAATTAATATATATATATATATATATATATATATTATTTTGATACTAATAGCTTATTATAGCTCTACAATAAAGAAGCAAAAAAGCAATAAAAAGACATAGTTAATTTAGATGAGGCACAACTTGTAGAACAAGTAATAGTTAAGGTGGCTTTAAGGCAATAACAACTTCAAATCTAATGGATTTAGGAGAAGTATTAATTTTAATTACTTGGCAAAAAAACTACTATATTATATCATTAGAAGGCAAGTTAAAAAAATCACAAGATATTGAGTTCAAAGGATAATAATAATAATAAGTAATATTTAATATATCTAATACTTTTAGTTTTAATCCAAAAGAGGAACGAAATTTATTCTGAAAAAAATAAAATATGCATACAAGATTTGTTAAAGTCAATAAAAACACTTTGTAAGCTTCTAGACAACATAGTATACAACATTAGATCTTATTCTCTTTGCACACTTTGTTAAGAGCCAAAGATCTCCCTCAATATATACAACATGAGATGCTTCTTTCAAAATGTATCAATATAATCATCACTTTGAGCAAATATTAATATTACAAATTTCTAAAAGTGTTGAGAATTAACTAAATTTATTGTGAGTAGATGAATCAACTTACCAGTGGTACACAATTGCACTCAATTCAAAATAAATACAAGATATGACATAAGAAAAAAATACCGCCTATAAATTATTAGGAATTTGTGGCCTAAATTTTACAAATGATATCTTGTCAAAACTTTATCTATTCGAACCAAACTAACTGTACAGAAATATAATACAAAAAAAACAGACATGTACTTTGCTGAATATTGAATCATTTATTTTTAAAAATATAATAATATGTTCAATAAAATTTTTAATAATAATTTTTTGGATTCACAAAAAATACAAGCACCACAAATACCTATATCCAAAAATCAAACAAAAAAATGAAGACTGGGGTTTTTATAGATATTATATATAATGATCACTACAGGAATCCCTTAGAAAAAAAAGAGTAAAAATACCTTCTAGCACTTATAAATGACCATTCTAAACTGAAATAAGTTTATTTATAATTCTGAGAAATGACAAACCTTTACAAAAATCAAGGAGTTCTGATGTTTGGAAGAAAACACTAACCTATACAAAATCACATGAATAAAAAGTGATAGAAGTTGATAATTTTCATCTAATGAAAACCTTAAATACAATAAAAAGACCATAACTTGAATGCAGATAAAAATGGAATATGCACTCCAATTTAACACAAATTATTATAAAATAATTGAAGCCTTACAGAAACGAATCAATCAATTATCACATGCAATGATTTATGAAAACACCTATAAAAAGCCGAAATGACAAACCTTAATTACATTTTAAATAATTTTCATTAAAACAATGCTATCTGAATTTGAGAAAAAAAAACTAAGTGTTAACTTTATAAGAGACTTCTGCCACTTTTATCAAGTGACCTACCATTTAAATTGTCACAGTCAACAGGTCAAAATTATATTATATAGAAGGAAAAGTATCTTTCTAAATGGCTTTTTTATATGGAGATATACATACTCCAACCTCAGGGACAATAGCAACTAGAAAAGAAACACATGACATATAAGCTGTACAAAATACTATGTGAATTTCAAATATTATTTTATAACATAGTACACATGATTTAACTCTAGCCTTCAAAAAATATTTCAAAGATGCCAAAGAAAATTGTAAATCATATTATGCTATATGATTTTAAATATATACCAATTCAGATGGGTTTAAAATTTAAAATAAATAAATAAATAATAAAAATATAAAAAATGGAAAATGTTTTAAAATTCATAATTACTTAGGACTTGGATTCATACATAGCAGCCAATTGATAATCATAAACCAACAAGATTTTGGTTTTCATACTTTTCTTTTCTTATTTCAAATGCTGATAGTTCCTATGTTTTGTTGCTTAAGGATAGATTACTTTTACCTTTATTATAAGCTTTCCATAAGCTACTTTGAATCTCTATTATTATTAGATTAATAAGTCAATATGCTATAAAATTGCAAAAAGCAGTTTATATTATATAGCATTAACTATTAACAACTTTATGTCAGGATTTTAATAAATGCATGTAGAAGAGGCTAAACATGTATTGCAATACATCAAAGGAAAAAACTTGATTTGATATATTATTCACTCCCAATAACAAGATCAATCTGAATGATTTTATTTATAAAAATCAAATCTCAAATGAAGAACAAAGACTACCATGACAAGGCACTTGTTTCAACTCTTAGGCAGTTCATATACACAGCAAAATAAATGAAAATCCTATCAACTTCAATCCTATCAACTCCAACAAATAGTTTCCCACAAATATTCAACTTTATTAAATTCAAAAAGAGAAAGAAACTTTGCTTTAAGCATAGGAACATAGATGTAACTTTTTATAATTACAATATGAAAAATGTATTGCACTGAAAAAACATTTGTTGGCAATATTACCCCTACTCCCTTTTTTCATCTGCTATTTATTTATTTATTTATTTATAATATAAAAACTAGAAAATCACACAGCTGCTATCATCATGTACACTCTCTAAACTCAATTAACAGAAGTAAAGATATTGCATATAAAGATTCAAAGAGATTGAAGCATAAATGATTTCTTTTTATTGAAAAAGAAAAAGAAAAAGACAAAAACTGCTGCTTACAACTTTTGGCTACAAATTTCCATTTCATTTACAACAATGTATTATCTTTTATTTGATATTTGTGATTTAAAATGATTATTCTATTTATCATAAGAAGTTATTTATTTGAATTTTTTAAAAACCTGATTTAGATAAATCTCAAACTTCATGTTTACATTTAATATTTAAGAAATAAGTATATAATCCTGTGTGTGTGTGCGTGTCTATATATATATATATATATATACATACATACATACATAAACAATGGTCAAAGAATATTAAAACAATAACTTATGATTTAGCATGGCTTAAAAAATTAACGTTACATTCAGAAATTTATGGACATGTTTTAATTTTCAGATATATATATATATATATATATATATATATAATTTCAAAAAACAAAAATGATTTTTTGGATAATTTTTTCTCAGAAATTAAATCAAATGTATTAATTTTTTAATGTACATTAATTTTTACTTTTAGGTAGATGTAAAAATAGAATATAAAGTTAATACATTAACTATGGTTGTAATTAACACTTAATATACATTTCATATATATATATATATATATATATTTTTTTTATGTGTTGAAAGACGAAGACAATGGGAGACCCAGAGCGGGCAGAGTTGAGAACTTCTTGTGCCTCCCGGGCAGGCATAGAACGGGCAGGTGGGAAGAAGAAATCAGATCTAGTGTCACGCTCACGGAGATAGGAACTGAAGAGATGCAAGGCAACTACACGGGTTTAGGGATCATAATATCCTTAGACCGTCCACGACTGATCGGCAAGGAGACTGGTCCCAAACCCTAGAATCCGTCTCCAACTCCCGAGGTTGCCCTTCCTGTGCCGTTCTCGGATGCACACATGTGCCACAATATTCTCCAGAATCATGTCATCATGGGGGCAGATTTCCCACAATCAACAGTAACCCGGACTTTTTGTAATCACTCCCCCGCTGCATCTCCGCCTGCAATTCCATTGGAGCAACCAATTTTCCGAAGTCGAAGCAATTCCACACTCCTGCACTGTCGTTGCCGTTTTGTGCACTAGTTTGCCTGCTGGGAGTCTCTGAATCCGATTCTCGGACACCATGACAATGAATGTCGACGAGGAGATTGGTCGCCTCAAGACCGAGATCGGTCGACTTGGCACGAAGAATGCCGACGGATCCATCACGGTGAGCACTCATTTCGTAATGTGGCGATCGTGGGCTGGTCGGTAGCGCTTTCGTTGCTTTGTTCTGCGGGGATGAGAGTTTGGTGGGTGTCTTTGAGAATGTGGGTTGTGTCAGTTCTATCACTTTCGTGCATCATGTGTTGTATCCACCTGGTGCTTGCTACTCTCCGTGGCAAAACTGGTCTTGATGGTGGTATGTTTGAAAATAGGTTTTGGATGTTTTCCTGATTGCCTCGACTTTCAAATTTCGTAGCACTTCTATGCCTTGGTAATGTCAAATGTCTGCGGTGAATAATGGGAAGGTTCCTTAAGGGTATTTCATTTCTATGGCTAGCGTTCAATGCTCCATATTAAGTTCCAAGTCGTTGTGTTGGAGGAGGGTTAAGCAGCAGATGAGATGTATAGCATTTTTGAAATAGAATTGATCATATGCAACCAAGTTATTGAATTGTACTTGGTAGTCTCTTGCATATGTGGTGACACAGATCTTGTTGTGAATGTGGATATCGAAAACTGATATGCTTTGTAATTACTGACTAATTGCTTCCACCTAACCCTATCTGCCTGTGAACCCGTAGGTCAAGTTCGGCACATTATTCAACGATGAGAGATGTGCAAACATCTTCGAGGCTCTCGTTGGCACGTTGCGGGCTGCTAAGAAGAGGAAGATCGTGACCTTCAACTCCGAGATGCTTTTCCAAGGAGTACACGACAATGTGGATATTGTCCTGGTCAAGCCCGACGAGGAAACTCCTGTGGCACCCAAACTTGACGATGCTGTGATCCCGAAAAATGAGACCAGTTCAACACCGAAAGATGACAATGTGGTGGTCAAAACTGACGATGTGATTTCGAAGGACGACTCGACTACATTGTAGTGTGTTGAACTGTTACTCTCGTCCAACACTTGTAACAACGTTGGTTTGAAGTTCTTTGACCCCTTCTAATCATTCCTCCTGATTGCGCCTCTCCGTCATTGTAGTGCTTCCACTAGTAACATACATAGACTCCTTTGTGGTCAATAATTGTCCACATGGGTCACCGTCACGTACCCTTTCAAATGGAAAGAGGATATGCTTGCCATTTACGGCTACCAACAATGGGGAAAGAGATCTTTGAGAGGTCCCTGGGTAGTGACAAGGTCCACGCTCTCTTTTGCTTGTGCCATGTTGCATTGCTCAACCTTGGAATTCTCAAATTTTCAAACTTCGCAACGGTCGTGAATGGTTAGATTTTCTCGAGTGATCAGGAGGATCAGTTGGCATTTTTCAGATATTGTTATGTGCTGGTCGTCAGAAGTGTTTTCCGCAGTGTTCTTATGCTCTGTCTAACTTACATCCCAAACTTTGTTTTGCTTTTATTCATATGTGCTTTATTTTAATTGTTTTGTTGAATTCGACTGTTCTATGTATCTGACAAAGTTCTGAAGAGTGTCTACTGTCTTGCTGATGGCATTTACTTTTCTTCCTATACCACTGACTTCGTGTTGTATCCATGTATGAGCCTGATGCGGTAGAGTACGAGTCTTCCTACTTGTAACTGCAAACAAGTCAGGCTCAATGTCAGAACTTAAGTCCCAACCGTTTTACAAGCGTGTGTTAGTGCAAATCAGACGGCTCTGCTTCATGATTCGTAATCCTGCACACCGTGCGAGGAGTTCGAAGTTCTACCTTCCCACAGCACTTATGGATTCAATTATGTCGTGTGAGGCTCTTAAATAGCATGTGACACACAAGAGTCATGTGAGATTCAACACGTTGAGACTCCCACCTGCTCCTGCTGGCTGTATTCGTCTCAGCCCTTTCTGTGACAAGGTGGGTCACTGTGAATTTCGCCTTCCAAAAGTAATATCATGATTTGCGTGGTTATGCCACTGTTTTCGAATACAACAAAAGGACACTGCACAGAACCCCTATGTGCTCAAAAGACCACCAGTCACACCTCACAGACGTGATTACACGGAGATCTTGGAACCACGGATGCAAGATTTCTGAAGCTCTGAAGTATTCAAAGCTTAAAAGGCACTGACATTACGTTTTACATTTTGGTGTTGCGTGACTCTTGTTCTCCACCTAAATCCTTGTGAGCCAGTAATCATCCTTTCCACAATGCGGGGCCTACTGCAGCAGTTGCTAAACCTTTGGCTGAAAACTGAACCCATTCAGCGCAGCATGTGACGGAACGAGGATGAATGAGGAGAAAGTTTTCCACCACAAGAAAGCCCACGATGGTTCCACGTGGCATGATCTCAGTGCTCCACGGGCTTCTTATCGATGGTGACGTGGATTCCAATCAGCAGTGAAAAGGGCGAAGGGAGTTGGTTCAAGTGATGACCTGTTCAAGTGGGAGTGGAATATGACATGTGCCATAAGCTGACGTGGCGGGTCTTGCTCCTGCGGTCGATTTGCCTCTTGCCATGTGGCATGTCCATGTGAGTAAAGGCCTCAGTGCCCCCTCCCTCCCTCTAGAGAATTCATTTTGGTGCCCCTATAAAGCCACACCTCCATTATTGAAAATAGTATGCAGTGGTGTGTGGGACAATTCGTGTGATTCCATTCTTTGAATTCTTTGAATTCTTTGTATTAGACACGAGGTAGATAACAGCACATAGTAGTTGAATCCAATCATGAAATTTCATGAGACTTGCAAAGACATTCAATATTCATGACTAAAATTTATTGTTGACATTCACCCTCGTGCTTTTATATCATTTAAAAATCAAAATAAATAAGTTGCATAACTGAATACATGTAAATAATGAAATTTTAAATATTTGTAAGTTTATGCTCTCCAAGTACTGGTTTCTTCTTTTAATACATTAAATTGTATAGAAAGATTAGAGATTTGTGATTTTCAATATGTTTACAAGTGTACAATTTATGCACACTAAAAATTAATGATTTGAATGGTACAGTAGCTCACAAATAAAAATTAGGATAAACATATGTTAAATTAAAATTTTAAAATGTTAAAAATGACTATAATATAAGTGGTTTTTTTAAAACACATGAGTAACTTTATAAAAAATAAAAAATAAAATAAAATATAAAATAAAAATTTTAGATAAAATAATTTCAAAACAAATATCTAAATTTTATTTTCAAATGTACTAAAAAAAAACAATCATATGAAAATTTATTGCATTTAAACTAATTTATATTTTTTAGAAAAAAATTGTAAAGCGATTAATTTGTTCAAGCTAATCTAGGGTGCTTGAACTACCTTACAAATGTTTTTAAATATCCAATTAGAAATAAATTTTATGTTATTAAAGATATAATTATATTATTAATAATATTATTAAATATTATTATAATTATAATAATATATTTAAACTATTAATAATATTTAATATGTTTTATTTATAAATATTATAAATATTATAAATATTTAAAAATAATATTAAATATTCTTATAATTATAATATATCATAATAATATTTTATAATATATTATTATATTTTTAATAATATTATTAAACATATAATTATTAAAATTTTAAATATCTAATTAAAAATAGTATTTTAAATCAATTAAAATTATTAGAATCCAATTAAAAAAACTTATTACTTATTATATATTATATGATGCTTAAGTGGTTTTATGAAATCATGAATAAAGTTTATTTATATACTTTTTGTAAAATGCATATTGTATACAAATTTTTTTAAGTGTCAAGTTTTGAGACAATTTAGAAACAAAACTTCAACTAGTAGTATTTTAAACTTAATTACCAATATCTAATATAGTCATCATAGTTATGATTAACACATTATATATATATATATATATATATATTTGTAATATTTTAAAGATTAATATCTTTTAAATGTCTATTTTAAAAATAATAAAAATAATATCATTGTTTAGAAGCCATTTATATAAATTATAAACCACTTGTGGTTATGGATGCTTTAAAGAAAATGTTCAAAACTTCTAAATTTATGTAAGGATTATACCTATTTAAATCTATGATTTAAAAAAAATACATATGAATTTTAATATTTATATACACCAAAATTTCTAAAATTTTGTATGTAATAATATACAGTAACAACAGATGTAATAACAAACTATCAACTAATTTCTAATAGATATAGATTGATTTTGTACTACAATCATATTAGTTTTAGAAAATATACTAAATTCTAAATAATGAAAATGATTAGTTGTTATTTTTTTAGATATCTAATATCTAAACATGAAGTTGGCCTAAAATCAAAAGTAATTTATTGAAATTGATTATTATATTGGTTAAACATTTTTACAGCAAATCAACAAAGGTTTTTTAAAATTTGTAATAACTTTTTTATAATATTCTTAATTATAGAAATTATTCAAAAAGTAGCCTTATAAAACAATAATATTGTATTTATCTTTTTAAAATTTGGTAATAGTGAATTGTAATAAGATTCTAAATTTTATCTATTTTTAATATATTTATATATCTTATATAATTAAAAAAAAAAAGTGTATAATATTTAATAGAAGTAAATGATTTATAATACAAGTTTTATGTAGAAATATTTTGTAAAGTTAAATATATCTCACAAAATACTATAACAAAATTAAATCTTATATTGTTGGCTATTGTTGAATTATAAGATATTTTTATTAAAGATTTCTATTAAATTTGATAATAAATTAATACTGTTTTTTTTTGTATCATGTAACATGTAACAACTGAAATGAAACATATCTCTCAATTTAAAAAAAAATAAAAAATAAAAAATAAAATGCGGTGTGAGCATGAAACATGCAACTCAACACCGTGTGAATAGTGGACCTCCCTTCAACAAATGGGGAGGTGGGGTGGGCGTTGCTTCGCGGATACGTCTCCGGAGGGAGGGGACTTTGTATTGTAATGGAGCTTTTTCTATTGGGTCGACTTCCAGAATTTGCATGTTTCTTGCCCCATCTCTCTCTCTCCCGCTTGCATTACTTGCATTGATTGCCGTGGCTCCACGACACCGCGTGCCTCACTCAGTCACTCTCTCTCTCACGCAACAAGGACCAACAGCTGCACCCCGCGCACCCCAACCACCATCCTCTTTCTTTCTTGTGTCCGTCGAAAGCATTAGAATCCACGGACAAATCCATCCCCCACACAGCGCAACAGATTGCCAGACTGCATTTCATTGCATTTGAGTCGAGTCAAGTCCAGTTGAGTCGTGCTGGCGAATTAATCCACAGACAAATCCATCCCCCACACAGCGCAACAGATTGCCAGACTGCATTTCATTGCATTTGAGTCGAGTCAAGTCCAGTTGAGTCGTGCTGGCGAATCGTGTCCTGTTGGGGACGTGAGTACAGATTTTTTTGTTGAATTGCCGGAGCTTTGCGGGAGGATTTTGTGAAGTGGTCGCGGTTCCGCAGCCATGGTCACAAACTGCTTGTGCCAGCCGTTGGCTTCGGTGGGCAGCGCGAGTAGTGGTTTGGTTGTGACTCGGGGGAGAGATTTGAGCTGCCGCGTTACGCACCCAGTTTCGGCCATGGTGTCTTGTGCCTCCCACAGGAAGGATGAATCTGAGAGGTTGTGCTCCAAAGCTGGCCAGAAGACGCAGGCTGACAATTTGGTGTCCCAGTTCTGGAGCGTGGGCAGCCGGCGCGGGCTCTTGGTGAAGATGAATTGTCCTTCTGTGGCCATGCCCCGGCTTGGGTCCCATCTCGTTGTGGTAAGAAGCCAGGGTTCTTACTTCGGCAGCCATCCCGCTGTTCCTGAATTTCTTCATGTTGGTTAGATTGAAAACACAGCTCTCACTACTTTTGTAGGAAATTTTGTTGTATCATGGAGTTCAGGAAACGGAAAGATATGGTACGCCATGATGTGAAACTGAATTGGTTTCAGCCATTTGTCTGACGGTTTTGCTTTGGTTGGGGGTGATGAATTGCAGGAGGCGAGGCTGTTTGGGCCCGCTCTCTTCGAGGCTGCTAAACTGAAGACCCTTTTTCTGGGTGCAGACAAGGAGCACCCAAACGAGCTCCCTCGCATCTACACCTTAACCCATAGTGACATAACGTCCAAGATCACCTTAGCCATTTCCAGCGAGATCAACAAAGCACAGGTATCCACTTAACTGCCAACGAATATTCAATTGGAATGATCTATTTATGGAAACCATTCGAACGATTGTTTGGTTCTTGGAAGTTAAATCTTTATGAACACATGTTTTGGAGTTGGTGCCTGAGCGTGTGTGTGCGCGCTTCAGTTTTGGAGCTAATTGAGAGTGGGACACGGATCAAGATCCTGATCTCTGATTTGGTTGATGCAGTTAAAGGGCTGGTACAGTAAGCTCCAGCGGGATGAAGTGGTGGCGGAGTGGAAGCGAGTGCAGGGCAAGATGTCGCTCCATGTGCATTGCCATATCAGTGGTGGTAACTTTCTGCACAACTTGATCGCGAATCTCCGGTTCTACATCTTCCGGAAAGAGTTGCCGGTAGTGCTAGAGGCTTTCAGACATGGCGATGAGGAGCTACTCAAAACTTACCCTGATTTGGACAACGCCATGGTGTGGGTTTACTTCCATTCCAATGTCAAGGAATACAACCGTGTGGAATGCTGGGGTCCTCTGGTAGAAGCTGCCAAGGTATTCATTCTAAACCGCTTATTGCTTGTCTATTGTCATGTATAGTTCGTTGCTGCAATTCGTTGTTTGCCCTTCTAGGTAGGAAGGACAATTCCACTGCGAGTTCTCATTCAGGGCATTAACAATTAATGCAAATTATGATGATGTCCCACAGAGCGCCAGTGAGGAAGCCAAGGAAGCCATCCACCACGCCATGGAAGAAATGGAGAAGCAATGGCCCAAGCAGTTGTGGCCAGGAAAAGTGTGTGATGAGCCGTGTGAATGTTGTTCACGCCATGGGACCGTGATTCCGTTGCCCAAGAGCTTCGACCTGTTACAGGAAGAGCAGAAACGGCAGCAAGAAGGCTCACCTTCATGAAGGCACCACACATAAGGTTCCATCACAAAATTTTTACTCATATACTCTGGGTGTTTTGCCCTTCAAAAAGATTTGTCGATTCTTACACATGCAGGACCGCCAACTGCATATACAAGGTACAGATTCATCACGGAGCAACATGTTCCATTCAACAGGCAGCTAAGTGAGGAATTGAACCTAGTAAACTGTACATAATTTCAAAGACTGCATACACATCTGATTCCGTTCAGCAGGTTTTCCCGTATATCCAAGTTAACTCCAGCATGTGCAACACATGAGATACTACATTCAGGATTTGGAGATGAAGGTTCTATATTGTTAGTGTGCATAAGATTTGTAATATAATACTTATCATGGTTTTTTGTACGATCAATATTAAACTCGCTACATGTGTCTGGGTTTTATGTTGCATCGCCTGCTTGCCGCGCTAAGCGTGTGTTGAATGCTGGCTCCATTGCAGACAAGTTGAGTAGAGTGATTAGTTATTCTTGTGTATGCGTAATCCTACATTTTAAACAAGCAATTGACTCTCAGGTCTAACGCAAGCAGAAAATCTTAGAAAATCTTGGATGTCCATCTCCACTTCAATTATATCAACTAGATCAAATAGTTCCTCATGCTTTGGATGTACGCTTCATACAGCGAGTGTGCACAGTACATGTCAGGATCAGCAGAGTGTCGAATGAGATGCTTGGTACACGCTACAACTGAAGTTTTGAAGAGAAAACAGGAGATAGAGATCCTCACAAGTAAGCAAAGTGCCCATTGTTTCCTTGCACAAGGGCAATCATACAATCGAAGCTTGCACCAGCGACAAGGATGACGGCGCTTCTGAAATGTTCTAATGCTTGCTTGACGTGTACTCAATCGGATCGTGTCAATCGGTGTACATCCGAACCCAAAGCCAGATTTTTGTGTGTGTATATAATAAACAAATAAAACAATAAAAAATAAAATCTGCGCAAGACGAGCTTCATATTGCCGACATAGCAGCTGGTGCAGTATGTTCATACCAATCTTCATTGTGATTGATATGAATGGTGCCACGTTTATCGATGATGGTGGGAAGTTGTAGGTGAATGGATTTGCAAATTTTGTTTTTTGATTCTTTTCTCCTCTTTAAATAGAAGGGATGAGAATCTCTTTCTATTGTGGGTGTGAATTAACGGCAGGCCCCGCTTTCTGCAAGGGGTTACTTTTAGATAATGTCCAAGTGGAGGATCTGCCTGTATTGAGGGTCTAGCTTACCAATGTCTATTGTAGCTAGAACTAGCATGTATGTGTATGTATATATATATATATATATATAAATGAACTTAACTTTTATTTTTTTAAAGATTATTTATGTGGATTTGATGTAGTATTTAGTGTTTATTTTTAAATTAAAGGCCTATCAAAAGCTAATTTTGTGCTATAATTAATTTTGTGCTATAACTTGCACAAATATTCTAAATTGCTTAGTATAATTAAGCCTATTAAAGGAATTAATTTAAAAGATGGTTTTATCAAAATTAATTAAAAAATATATAAAAGAAGTTTAATTTTTTTATTTATGATTTTTGTAGATAAAAGATAAAAAATTAGAAAAAAATAAAACAAAGTAATATTGAATAGTTTGAATAATAAAATATTATTATAAAGAATATGATATATATTTTAAATTTTTTTTTAATGTAGATAATAAGAGCATAAGAAAAAAGAAAAGAAGTTTAGGCCAAAGTCAAAATATACATGTGCAGTGTATAAAAAATTTATGAATAATACTCACAAATTAAGAACTTATAACAAACAAATTTTTGGCCAAGTTTATAATAATAAAAATTAAAGGAAAAAAATAAAAAAAATAAAAAGATATATTATTTCAATTGATAATTAATTATATTAAAAGCAACTTATAAATGATGAACAAAAGATTTGCTTAGTAAAGATTGGCCATGTAAGAAATCACACTAATAAAAAAAGGATCACATCACAAAAAATATTTGCTCTAAAAAGTTCAAAATAATGATATCTATTTTATAATAATTATGAATGCAAACCAAATAAGAATTTACCTGAACTTATTCACATTCAAACCACTCTAAGCTAGACATCACCAGGGCGCAATACAAAGTTGCAATCAAAACTTGTAAGTTAGGATTTCATAAGATTTTTAATATGTATTCATTGTTGTCAAGATTGTGACTATACCACATAGTTTAAACTTGGATTGACATATAAATTAGCTTTAATTAGAATATATAGTCATATAAGATCTTCACTAGGAGGAAATATTAATCAATTTTTTTAAAGGTTGGAAGAAATCAGAAGGACAATTCTATGTAATATGACAACCTACATAAAGCATATTAAGGAGGTATTGCAGTTGGATCAAAAGAGCTCTGTTATAAATGACAGTTGTGGCAATCTATTAATGGATATGAATTAGAAATAAGAGGTTTTGGCTTCTTACAACTTATACGGTAAAAAAAATCACCCTTACTCAATTCAACATATACTACTTAAGTCTCTTCCATCTAGATTTGCCAAAATTTATGGGAGTTTTTTTTTTTTCGTACCAAACCAAGAGAAGTCATAGTTAATCAAGAACAAGCACGACAAGCCGTCACGCAACTATGACAAAATATATTTATAACATGTTTTGTTGTTGATAAGGAAGATAATAATAACCTTAGTAATTAGAAGAGAAGCTTGGAAGAATTTATTGGCAATCTTATAGCCCTTGACATAAACTTTGACTTTAAATATTTATATCTAAAAACATCGTTGATAGAAATTATAGAAAATATTCTAATCTATTTTGCATACAAATCTTTAATTGGTTTTTGCACGTTTTAAGCTTGGAATCCAAATTTTGATCCAAAAGTCATTTGAAACTTGGATGGTAATATATATACAAATTTCTTCAAGATTTTGATTTGAATCGCTCTTAAGAGCTTTTTGGATGGATTTTTATTAGTAGCATTACAAATTACAATTGGGCTTAGAGAGATCTTCAACATTGGTCTAAATATTATAAATACATCAAAGTGAAGATTTTGTATAGCAATCGAATTTGGATCTGGATGGGAGCTTAAATTGAAGGTACAAAATTTGATTATAAATAAGATAAAATCTATATTTATTAACTGTTCAAATCTTCCTATTAAATGCTAATTTTGCTTGGCCATAGACCACCATATTAAAAAATGTGTGATATTAATCAAGACTAAAAGAAGATAGAAATCAACAATACCTAAAGTTTGACAAACTACCATATCAAAGAAGACTAAAACAAGAGCAATTCTGAACCTTGGAACCTACATATAAGATATGACCACATCCTTGAATCAAAATATAAATATCAATTCTAGTATTGATATTGACTTTGACAATTTTGTTTCTATAAAGCATAGAAAAAAAGTCCACAAGGGAGCAAGTTGATATCTATACAAAGTTAAAATTGATACAATCTTTTAAGTTAATCTCAAATCAAATATTCTAATATCAACAATTACCAAAATACAAATAAAATCTATAGCTTATTACAACAATTTTAATGGTTTTGATGATATGGGAGTTGATATTAAAAGGATTTGGAACATGATTATAATTACATTAGATTCTATAGATAATTAAAAAAATCAATACAAATATAAGTGTCAAATCCTCAAGTGTAGTTACAAGCAAAGAGATGGTAGACAATGAAGATAATCTAATTAATTCATTAAAATCAACAAGTAACACAAAGGCTTTATTCTTAATACTAGAGCTAGTGAATAGTAATGAATTGTTGTTGGAGTTGATTGGAGCAAGAAAAAATTGATGCAATGATTTGGCACCAAATAATAAGGTCTTAAGATTACATAAGATACTATCTTCTCTTTACAATAAGAACATTGATGCTTTAAATTTTACCTTTTTTAAAACCAATAACTAGTCTATAAATTCAAATAAAATAACTAATTTATGTACAATTTATGTTAACATCAAGGCAATTAAAATCTTAGTACCAAAATCATAACAACAAAAGTGGATTTTTAGAAGGTCCAACAACTTTAGAAAAAAATAGGAATCATGAAGATATTAAAAATTTTGCTCTATTGAAATAAGTTAGCATGTTGTACAACATTTTAAGAATCATAAGTAATAAACGATCATATAATGAGATACAAATGGAACCAATAATAAATAATATATAGATGCCAATAACAAAATTTATCAACTACAATAATACTTGTTTTATTGTGGCCTAAGATTTAAATTTTAAAAATCAAAGTTAAATATAATTATTTCTATGATTAGAGAATATATTAATAAATATAAAAATAAGGATCATTAGAAGGACCATGGGCTAGTAAGAGCCTAAAGACTTTAATCCTATCTATCAAAGAGATGAGAATACAAAACAAGAGACTTGAATTAGGACAAGGTTTCAAAAAGAAATCAATAAGAACTTAAATTAACCAGATGAGTATACAAACAATATCAAAAAAGGTGAGTTAAAATTCTAAGAGATGCGTTGTGAAGGCTGAAGAACTCTCCAGCCTCGACCCCTATATATATTCCTATCTAAAAAGCTTCTTGAGCGGCTTCCATCCAATTAAGAAGCTTCTTGAGCAGCTTTTACCAACTAGGAAGCTTCTTGAATTCCTTCTACTAATTCGAAAGCTTCTTGAGTTCCTTCCACTAACTAAGAAACTTCTTGAGCTATTTTTACCAACTAGGAAGCTTCTCAATTGACTTTCACTAATTCATAAAGCTTTTAGAATGTTCTAGAAGATTTTGTGAACCTCTAAAGTATATATCTCTAACATTATCCCTTTCTCTAGCGACAAGTTCCAAGAGGAGCTCAAACTTATTATATACGTAAGAAATCAAGAATACGTTGTATTAGTGAAGCTATATATTCTGTTCTTTGTTGTTGAGCAATGGATTCTACTAGTCCTCAAAGAAATTGTCTATGGCCTTGAGTTAATACCTCTATTCTTAGAATATCTAATCCAAGGATATGATCTTCATTGCGGCCTTCAAAACATCCTCCAAACAAGATCTCAAGATTAAAAAGATTCACCTTTTCAAGTTCAAGCAATATCACTAAAGCTCAAGAATTGGAATTGAGACTTTTATGGTTGAATCTTGCTTCTAATGGCTCCAACCAAGGTCATACTTGGTACTAAAATGTATTGTCTTCACTTTGCTTAATTGAAGGCTGTAAAAACTGCACTGGTTTGTTCAAAGCTTGTATGGCAAATAAATCTTCTGAGTCTTGTTCTCTCAATGCTTGAAGGTTTGATATGGTGACTAATTTGCTTCTACCATTCTATTCTATCTTGGAAGAGATGATTACATATTGATAAAGATTTTAATTTACTCTCCTTCTCTTTATGAGTATTCTTTGAATTCAATCTTGACTAAAAAGTTATCATCAAATATGTTTGGATTTGTGGAGATAGAATTGATGAAATTCCTGTGTCTTTTGAGGCGTATTAGTGAGATTTTTGGCTGATTTCAATGTGCACTCATTAATATCATAGCCTTGCCAATGAACAAGATATTCCAATTTGCTCCACCTTTGCTATGAATCAAGTATTTTTTCAAGCTCTTATTCTTCATTGTCTTCAATTTTGATACTAGGCGGCAATTGTTGTACTCTTTTTGAAATATATGACTCTCTATAAGGTTCTAATAGGGAGACATGAAAAACTAGATGTACCTTCATAGTAAATGGTAATTTCAAGTAATATACCAATTGATTGATTTGCTTCTAGATAAAAAATGGTCCCAACCTTTGATAGTCCAACTTATTGCATAGCAGCTTAGTCTTGATGTTCTGTTGAAGAAACCATACTTTATCTCTAGTATGAAAAGTAGACAGTTGATTCTTAAATTTATCCACAGATGCCTTGTAAGCATCTTGAGCTACTTGTAATTAGAGCTTCATAGTTGTTTGGTGTTGCGATAGCTACTTTACAAATCTTTTAGCCGCTGGATTATTGTTCTTTGGCGTATTCTACACATCAAGCTTTGGATGATATCTATAGTTGGAGTAAAATGATGTTTATTGAATTGAAGCATAAATAATATTATTATATACAAATTCCATTAATGGTAGATACAAGATCCAATGGTCTTATTGATAGTTAATGCTGCATCATAAATATTGCTCAAAAACTTGATTAACTCATTTTATTTGGCTGTCAGTTTGAGAATGGAAAGCCAAAGAAAGTTTAATATTGACCTTTAATATTTCAAAAAGTTAATTCTAGAACTTAGATATAAATTAGGATCCTCAATCAGATGTGATATCATCTGGTAGGCTGTGATATCAATATATATATTATCAAAAAAGAGCCTTGCCGTTTCTTCATTGGATGCAAATTTTTTACAAAGAATAAAATAAGCTATTTTTGTAAGTTGATCAACTACTACAAAGATGCTATCCAATAAATTGGACGGTGATAGATTTGTGATGAAATCCATTGAGATAGAGGACCATGACCATATTAGAACAAACAAGGATTGTAAGAGTCTATAAGAACTGATGTTGCAAGAGAGCACAAAGTCCTTCACTGCCTCTTTCATTTGAAACCACCAAAAATCTTGGAAAATAAGTTCCAAGATCTTATTAAATCTAAAGTGACTTGCAATTGGAAAGTCATGGCGAGATTGAAAAATGTGCAGTTATGTTGGTTCTTCTAGGATATATAAACATTCTTCAAAGTATAGAAGGTCTTCCTCAAATTTGAACTTATCAACATTTTTTTTTTAAGAAACGCTTGATATGAAAGGCAAAAGCATTTGTAGTGGTTGTAGTATGCATCTCATTGAAGAAATTAGAATTGATAGGTACCAATGTAATAGTGGCACAAAGACAAAATTACTCCAATTTCAACAAAGCTGTATATTATTGATTAAACACTGCCTCTCCTATCCTTGGTGCAAGATATGATCTTCTTGATAGAGCATCACACAATCTTTGTTGCTTTCCAATGTGATAAATGATAACAAAGTTAAATCAAGATGGCAACATATTCCATTGAGCTTAGCTGCGATTAAGAAATTGAGCCAACATAAAATATTCTAAATTCTTATGATCTGTATATACAATCATAGGATGCATTGTTCCTTCAAGAAAATGATGCTATTCTTGAAAAGAATCCACAATAATAAGAAACTTTTTATTGTAGATTTTATAATTAACTTCAATAGTAGAGAATTTTTAAGAATAAAATGCAAAAAGATGGAATTTGTTGTTTATACCTATTTGTGAAAGTACAGCCCCTAATACAAAATCTAAAGTATTAGTCTCCATATAGGTTGCCTTTATAAAGTTTAGATACACCAATATTGGGATTATAATAAATGCTGTTTTGAGGTCTTGGAATGCCTTTTCCGCTTGAGGCCTCCATTTTAACTTGTCCTTATATGTCAATTGTTAATAATTTTTTATGAAGATCCAATAGAAGTTATCAAATGCAAGAAAATATTGTACGTCTCTCACAATCTTTGAAATGGTCTATTACATAACTGCCTCTATCTTCTAGGATCTATCGTCAAATCCTCAATAGATATGATATATTCCAAAAATTCCACCTTAGATTGATGAAATATACATTCCTTTGGTTTAGCATATAAACTTGTATCTTGTAGCTTTTGTAATACCAACTTGATATGCTTCTCATGTTCCTCCAGATTTTTCAAGTAGATCAAGATGTCATCAAGATAAATCACCACAAACTTGTCCAAAAGACGTCATTCATTAAATGCTGAAAGATGTCATTCATTAAATGCTGAACGATAGCAGGTGGATTTGTTAGTCCAAAAGACATGACATTATATTCAAAATATCTATACCTTGTCCAAAATATGAGCTTCCATTCATCTTCTTCCTTGATCCATACCAAGTTGTATGCTCCACAAAGATCTATCTTAGTATAGATCTTGGCTTAGTCAAGTTGTTCCAAAAGTCTTAAAATTAACAATAGTGGATAAGAATTCTTCATTGTTATCTTATTCAATCCCTGATAATCAATGCACATACGCAAGGAACCATCTTTCTTCTTTACAAAAAGTATAGGTGCATTTGCCAAATATTTTGAATGCCTAATGAAGTTCTTTGCAAGATTTTCATCAATATAATCCTTCAATACCAAAAGCTCATTTTGAGAAAGATTATAGATTAGACCAAAAGGTGGTTGTGTTGCTTCCTAAAGATTTATAGTATAATCATATGGTCAGTGCTCTGGCAATATATCAACATTCTTCTTGTGAAAAACATCTTAAAATTCGTTATACTACACTAGAATACTTGCCAATGAAGTCATATCTTCTTTGATTGGAGTCACATAAATAACAAATGATATATCTTCTTTGGCCGATCTTATAAAAGCCCTTGTTCTAACAAATAAAAGTTTACCAATTTGTGGCTTTTTATAATTTTTTTTATATGGATCTCTATTAAAAATATTATTCCTTGCAACCTCTAATCTATAGATGGATTATGCTTTTCCAACTTAGACAATTTAAGAATAATAAGATTTAAAAGAGTCCTAATAACGTTGAACACAATCTCGCTTCTATGATCTTTGAACAATACTTCTATAGGTGTGGTTTTATGGATGACATTACTAGAAGATAACGATCATCTATCTATTACTTCTACATGAATAGGTTTGGATTTTTGTACTAGAGGAATTTTATGAAGCTTAGTGAATGCCTCATCTATAAAATAAGGAGATGCTCCCAAATCTAACAAAGTGATCGTCTGAAGCTTTTGAGGGCCAAAATACAAAAGGATTGTAAAATAACGAGCAAGTTGAGCAGAAAGAGAGGAACTAGAATAGTTTTATAATATTAGATTGTCCAGCTATACGGTCCCTACTGTGGCTAAAAATTGTTGTTTTTTAGAACCATTGCATTCTTGATTTTAGTAATGTGTTGATTTTGTTTCTTCGGGCAATTGCCAATCTTATAGCCTTCCTTGCCATAATATAGGCATAGATCTTCTTCCATCTGACTCTTTTTTTTTTGTGGACTAAGTGGTTTAAATCATACTGCATCAAATTACATATCTTCTATTTTTGAGTGTAAATTCAAAATGCTTGTTGATGTAGCAAGGGTATGTCAAATTATGTATTATCTTATTGAAGCCCATGAACGTTGATCTTATCAATGTTGAAATAATTGGTTATTATATTTTATGGCTTGGCTAATGACTTTATTGAGCGATTTTAGATTTGAAAGCAACAATAATAAATCCTTCACATCATCTCTTTATTTCCAATAAAATTGGCTCATTAGAGCTTCTTTGTTCTATTTGATGTTGCATGCTAATTGCTTAAAATTGGATGCATAGATTGATGCAAAGTGCACCCTTTGATGTAATACTTGGATCTTAACTATTGCCCAACGAGTCTTATCATATTCTACAAATGCTTCTATAAATGCTTCTATGAAAACTTCAAAGTTGTTCAAAATTGGTAATCTTTTTTCAAACAAGGAGGCAAATCATGATAATTCTTACTCCTATAAGTAAGGTGCCAACTAATCCAATCTGTGATTCTTCTATTACATAAGTATTAGATTGTAAGATCATTATTAATCAAATTTGGTTGATAAACCTTCAGAACTTTGAATGTGTATGATCATATTTTTTTAGAAGAGCAATTCGAGGCTCCTTAAATTGTTGAATATATGGATTTTTTTAGCATAGCATAGGTAGTACTACATCCTTAAATATAGAAGTTAGAGGTGGATGCAATCTAGATTGTGGTACTCTGAATGTTGCGTTATTACGAAGTTTTGTAACAACCCCTTCAATTTTTGCAGTCCTAGCAGATAAAATAATAAAAGCATTTATAATGGCATCTAACTTGGACTCGGAAGATTTGGTCATACTAATGTCTTGATCTCTAGTCATTTTGAGAGGAAAAAAAAAAGGAATCTATAAAAAAAATAATATCAATTTTAGAGGATGGTAATCCGCAACCTCTAAAACGTTTTAAGATCTTTAAGGAGAAGGATGATCTACTCTCTTACAAGAGAGACAAAGCTCCAATATAATGATGAAAAAATTATTAATTTAGAGGAGGATAATTCGCAACCTCTAAAATATTGATATACCTTCAAATAGAGGGATAATCCACTTTCTAATAAGAAGGATCAAACTTTGATATTGAAGATGAGATCAATCTCGACAAATTATCATGGACATGAGAATACAAAATAAGAGACTTGAATTAGGACAAGGTTTCAAGAAGAAACCGATAAGAACTTGAATTAATCAAATGAGTATATAAACAATATTAAGGAAGGTGAGCTAGAACTCCAAGAAATAAGTTGTCAAGAGTAAAGAACTCTTCAGTCTTGACTCCTATATATACTCCTATCTAGGACAATTTTTGAGTGGCTTCCATTAAACTAAGAAGCTTCTTAAGCAGCTTCTACCAAGTGGGAAGCTTCTTGAGCTCCTTCCACTAACTAGGAAACTTTTCAAGCTACTTTCACCAACTAAGAAGCTTCTCAACTGACTCTCATTAATTCAAAAAGCTTCTAGAATGTTCTAAAAGGTTCTAAGAACCTCGGAAGTGTATGTCCCTAATACTATCTTTGATTGGAATCAAAGTCTTACTTTATGGCATATAATAGAAATTTTCATTTTCAAGGGATCCTCCAATGTTGAGCAAAATCTTGAATTAATAGATCATACTTGTCTTGAACATTACAATGCTCTTAGCCTCTCAATTGTAACATCAAGGCATGTTCTATAGACCTAGATACTATCTGATCATCTTAGAATTTTGCCTATGGAGGTCAGAAGTATAATAGAACCATGAAAGATTCACTAAAAAGATTTTTTTTGGTTAAAAAATCTTTGAGCTAGCATCAATAAGGAATTTTTTTTTAAAAAAAGATGATGATTAATTTTTAGAAGGTATAATATTAATACTTAAAAGAAAAATAAATTAAAGAATTTAGAGAGTAATTACCACAAAAAATAGTCTAAATCTATAATTTATGAGTTTATTTTTAATTACTTATAAATATTCAAAACAAAATGATTTCTTATTGAAATGAATTGATTTTGGTATCAATCTAGAATCAAATTATCATTCTAAATGAAAAAACAATATGCTTGCTACTTATTTAAGGAAAAAACTCCTAAATCCAATTACACACTTTTAAACAATATTTGATAATTGATTATGAATAATATTCATATTAAGAGTTTAATCAAAATAATAAGAAAAATCTTTTGGCTGCCTTAAATAGTCCTTATACTATTAGATTTTTTTTCCAAGATAAAAGTTTAATTCTACTTTTTAGGATCTTATTGATCATAGATTTTAAAATCCTAAATCTAACTTTTTTCAATTTGACCAAATTTAATCTTGTCTTTGCTAGAATTGATTTAATATTATATTTCTTGTATAATTCAATAAGATTGGTTTTAAAACCTATTTACTAATTAATTAATATATTTAATTATTATCATAAATTAATTTTATTTATATTTTTTATTTGATCCAAATATGACTAGTTCTACATCTTATCTAACTAATTGAAAACATGTTTGTTTATTACTATAAGTTGTGATGGTTATAGCTAGAGAGAATGAAAGTGGTCAACACCATTATTGGTAACTCTAGGTTGGCATCACAAATAGTGCCTCTGAAGATTGTGTCAAACATTTACTATTTGTATAAGATGGGAGTCCACAAAAATTAGGTGGTAGATGCACCTCTACTAGAAAATTGATAGCCATATTTGATACAATCCACAAGGTTCAATAGAGCTACTCACATGGATTATCGTGGTTCAATGGCAATCAAATCCATAAGGTTCGATTTACTAGTAAATCTAAATCTTATAGATAACAAGCTATACGGAGCTAAGAAATTCGGCTTATCTATCTTCTAGGTATATGTGGGTCTAATGTACTATCTTTTCAAATATCTACATGAACTAATCCAATAGGCCTTATAAGAATTTTAGTCATATTCTAGAATTTGTTGTCAATATCTTAGTAGGTCTTGTAGAAATTTCTTCAAATTCCATAGATGCCATAGAAATCAATATTGGAAAAAGAATGGTTTTATAGAACAATCAAGAATATGACCAAAATTCTTTGACCTCCATAATACAATCTTTTCAAAATATATAAATTTATATATAAATAATTGATGAATATTTGATAGAAATATTTGAATTTTAGCATAATGAAGGTGGTTCCAAGTATTCTTGTATTATTTCTTCTTCTTCCACCATAACAACTAGTGAAGTGATTTCTTATATTCAAAGAGTAGAAAGATTAAAAAAAATTAATGACAACTTGGATAATAACTCTCCATACCTACAATTTATAGAAAGTGCTAAATCGACTATAGCAATAGATAGATCTATGTTGATAAGAGCATCAACCATCATATCATCTAGGTATCCAATGAATCTCATATATGGTGATACAAATTCGTGCATATTCACATCTCTTACCACTCATGACTATGAATCATGCAGATCTCTTGCTATGTCTATATCCAGTGAGGTGTCAAAAGAGTTTTCTGCTCCAATAAAATTAGAGTTCGAAAGTATATTTGAAACGTTCTTGCTAATAACAAAGAATATATATATAAGAGTAGTAGCAGAAGAACAGAAGGTGGTATATAAGAGAGTTGTTGTATCTAGAAGGGACAATTGTCTATTCCTAAAGAATATGTATTCGTCATTAATAGAGATGGTATTGGACTGTTCGTCATATAAAGACATAATAGAGTTTGTTAGACATGAACTTCTATTACATTTTAGCATAATAAATGGAACTCACAAATATAATTATTATAGAAAAAAAGATGATTCTTCTTTTTTTACTTATAATAAAAATTCAAAATAAAAAAAAATTCTTTATTTCTAGGCAAGTACATACTTTAATATTTCTTTTGATTTTATTGATATAATATCTCAATTTTCTTTGAACAATAAAAATATAAGATATCCTAGAGATCTTTTTTTTTAAGATTCTTTTAGATTAAGAAGAGGAAGATCAAAAAATTCCTTATTACATGATGAAAAATGTACTAAATTCCCTCTAAGATAATTATTAAATGATGATATAGAATGCAATCTTCTTACTCCCATTGATTTATGAAGTTGGATATTATCACATACAATATTTGAAGTTTAAAGAATACATCTAAGATTTTAAAGTTAAAAGCTATATTTTAATTATTCAACCGAGATGTGATATTATTTTATTATAAGAACATAAGTTATGTGATTCAAGAGTTTAAAAATTGGACTAATAATTGTGGCCATGAATTAGATTTTATATATTAGAGGTGGTACTAAGATATATCAACAATCCAAATGGCACCAATACAAAAGGAGTGTATATTTTCATCTCCCCTTCTATTAAGCATTTGGTAGAAAGTGTTGGCTTCTTTATGTACAATCAGATCTTGTGGATTATTATAAAAGATATTTTAGAGAATTCAATAGGCATTGCAAATATATACAAATTGCCATATTATAACACAATTATTAGGTAAAAGAAAAAAAAAATTATATCATAATAGAAATTAATTAAATAATATAGTAGCAAATTATATTAAAAACATAGGTAAAAGACAAGGAGGTAGTAAAACAATTTAGTCTTAATACTTTTTTTTATAAAAGAACTTTTATATACTTAATAGGACTATAAATATAACAAAACAAAATAGATTAATAAAAATAATATTATAGGCATCTTTAGGTGAAAGTAAAAAATGGCTTTTAGCAAAAATTACCTAAATAAACCTTGGATTGATACCTGTAGAGCAATAGTTGTGAACCAGGGTCAAAACCAAATCCTAGGATATAAAATCATACATCCACGGCAAATATGGGATTTTTTTGTTGATTGAAAAGTGGACATAGGTAGCAAACTTGATAGGATTTTTTTGAGCATCAGCTTTGAGTGATTTAAGTAAATAATGACTTTGTGAGAGCTTTGCAAAATTAGGAGTATTTTGTATGACTCTATTTTTTTATACAATAAAATAGGATTTATATTTTAGAGAACTTTATGAGTTTTGTAGTAGATCTATTAGTGATAATTTGTAGGTTTGTGAATGTAGTTGTATTAAATGTGTTTTGTAGATTTGAGCTTAATTAGATAGTTAGATCAAAGTTTATTAAAATTCAAGTAGATTATGGTCTTAAAAATTGGATTTTGAAGGTCAATGAGAGTTTCTATGATTTAGAGCAATTTGCCTATTGGATTGAAATGATTTTTTATAAGTTGATAGTTGACTTAGTTTTTAATATTTATGCAAATTTTTAGAGCAAGTTAATAGTATAGAAAAGAGATGTTAATGCTAAAAGATTAACATTAAGTTTGGAGAAGGAGGACAATTGACACCCAAGTGGATTAGGAGCTTTTTCTCCCAATTTGTAAGTTATATCTCTTCAAATTTTGTATGCTTATTATCAATTAATAAATTAAGAAATTTAAAAATTTTGAATCAAGATCAATGGTTAATTTAATAATTATTGAGATTTTAAATCTATTATAGGATTTAATTAGGATTGATTAAGATTTATTTAAGATTTGATTGAAATTTGAGTAGGATTTTTTAAAGATTTTATTAAAATTGATTAGGATTAATTAAGATTTAATTAAAATTTGATTAAGATTTAATTAAAATTTGATTAAGATTTATTTAGAATTTATTAGAATTTACTTAAGATTTGATTCAAATCTAATTAAGATTTATTAGGATTTATTTATGATTTGATTAGGATTTATTAGAATTTACTTAAGATTTTATTAGGATTGCTAGGATTTGATTAAGATTTCTTTGAGATTTTTTAAAAATTACTTTAAGATTGGTTTGAATTTCTTTAAGATTTTTTTGGTTGATTAGGATTTTTTTAGGATTTAATTAGGATTATTAAAGATTAATTAATATTTATTTAAAATTAATTAGAATATAATAGAATATATCTAGGATTTTTTAAAAAATTGATAGGATATTCTTAGGATAATTAGAAGCATATTTAAGTTGTTCAAGATTGCCAAAACGATATTTTTAAATATCTTATGCATTATTTTTGGATTATAAAAGGAAAAACATGTTTAGGTAAGCCAATTTTAAGGTAAGATCAAATCCTTCTACAATCAAATGTTCAATGTATTTCTAGGGTGATTTTTATATAATATAATAATATCTAATAAGTATCAAGAAAGAAGTGAGTTATAGATTGACTTGATAGATCTTCTACTCTCTAATCTCCTATGGATTTTTGAGAAAAATTAAAATATGACAAAATATCATAAAAAGAAGTCTTCATATTGGAATAAAATTCTAACAAGAGCAAAGACTTGTGCATGGAATTTCTTCAAAGTCAAATTCTAATTAAATAATTTCTTTATTCTTAAATAACATCTCAATTATTCTTGGTATAACAAAAAAGAAGGAATAAAAGTATTAGCTTGCCTAGACATGTTTTATTTTAATTCAAGTTCATTCTTTCAAAAAAATATCATTTTACATAGAATTAGGAGCAACATTGTTTTATCTAATCATCTTCCAGTAGAAATTTTCATTCAATTTCTCCATATTCTTTTTAAATACTCAAGTTATAAGCTTAATATCTATTATCTTAAAGATCAATACATGATAGATCAAGTATATAAAATATGGGCTTTTGTGAAAGTCACTGGTTTTTTTTTCAATCAACTAAGATATTTTATTTGATTCTACAAATTTATTGCAAAGATAAGGCCCATTTACAAAGAAAGAAGGAGTTGGAATACAAAAGATAATTAATGCAAGTATAATGCACATTACAAGATAATTTATAAGATTATATAATACAATACATATTAAAATAAGTACAAAAGAATCTAGATAACTTTAATGAATGAGATAAGAAGGTATAAAAATAAAGGCCCAAGCTAAATGAAAAAATATAGAAGATAAATATTCTAAGGAATTTTTTAAAGCTGTCAAAGAGAAATAATTAAGACCAAAAATCAATGAGTTACTTAACAACCAAGGCAATAAGGTACATGAATAAAACCTTATTAAAGATACATATTATAAGTTCTATGATAATTTATATTCTAATCCAACTTCTATGTAAGATAGAAATAATACCATGATAAATATATTAGTCTCAATCCAATCTAAAATATCTAATTATATAAATTCTAATTTATATCTACCTATTATGCAAGATGAATTCAAAATTGCTATGAAATATATGGTTCTGAAAAAGTTCTAAGTTCCAATGATATAGGTATAGATTTTTTTAAATTTTATTGAAAGTCTATTGAAAAAGACTATACATGTATGGTTAATTCAATTCTTGAGCAATGACAATTTTTTCAAAGTGTGATAAGAGGAATAATTGTGCTTCTTCTTAAAAGAAGAGATCAAATGCTATTAACTAATTGGAGGCCAATAACCTTATTTGATTTTATATACAAGATATATACTAAAGCCCTCTAGAAACAATTCCAATTGGTTGTCATGGAAATTATTAATTTAAATCAAATAATATTTTTTTTTCTTCAATATATTCTTAACAATATTCTGGTCGTTCAAAAAACCATCTATTAAGCCAAAGCCTCCAATTAACCTTTATTGTTATTAAAACTAGACTTTTTGAAGATTTATGGTAAGATTTTGTAGCCCTTTTTATTTCTTGCAATAAAAAAATTAGGATTTCACATAGATTTTATTAAAATGATAAAAATATTATTTAGAGGGGTAGAAGCAACTATATATATAAAGAAGAATTTCACTAAATATTTTTCAATGTCTAGAGAAATGAAGCAAGGATGCTTTTTTGTCTCTTATTTTTTTATAATAGTAGGAAAAATATTCAATATATCCATTTACAAAGAAATGAAGGCAAGTTAGATCTATGGCATCTACTTTCAAATAAAATATCATAATAAATCTTTAGCTAATATGCTAATGATTCAATCTTAATTTTAAAGGTAGATAAAAATTTAATATCATAAGTGGTGAATATTTTATACTAATTTAGTTATATCTTTAATCTTGACATAAACTAGTCTAAATCATTGTTCTATTGGCAACACAAAATTATTAGTAAATTATCATAGGCAAATAATTTTAAATGGATATGGACAAAGAGGAATAATATTTCAAAAATATTGGAGATTTTATTTGGATTATCTATAATAATAAAAGATGTTAATTAATTTTTAGTTAAATTTTTTTTAAAAAACTTAATTATTAGTATGTTATAAAAATCAATGTGGCTAGAAGAGATATTATAATCAATAATATCCTTCTTTTATCTACTTATATTTTTTTAAATTAATATGGAATAGTTCATAAAAAGTAATTAAAAAAATTTAGCCTTTTAATAGGATTTTTTTATAGAAGAGCATTATCAAAGCGAATATAGTATGTTTTATATAGAACACATGCTGTAAAATCTTAAAGGTGGAGGGCCTTGGTATTATTGATCTTTAAAAAGTTTTAATTGTCTTTCTTGTCAAATGGATAATTAGAGCCGTTCATCTAAGTGATTTTAGTCTTCAAATGCTTCTAAGATATGAATTAGTGTTCACATCTTTCAAAGCAATAAATAAATAGAATCCATCTTTTATATGGGTCTTGCCTCTTAAACACAAATGGAATAGAGGCTCAAAGATATGACTATTCATTAATAAGTCTTGGTCAAAAATGACTACACACTTCAAAAGCAACACCTCTAAATCCTTCCTTGAAGTTTAGAATAGGTTTTTATATTAGAATAATTTTATCATCAAGAGTGGCAAAATTTCATAAGATATGAATACAAAGAATTAAAAATACTTGTAACAAAGATAAAAATTATTTTATATCACTCAATGAAGCTAGCTAAAGCTTTTACTTAGATAATAATAAATAAAGATTTTGGATACATCTTCTTGATATATATCTTAGAGCTTAAAAAAATATTCTTGGTTCTAGATTATAACCTTTTTGAATCAATGATTGGATTAGTCTTTATAATTCAAATAAAACTTTCTTATGAGATTATATCTCTTAATTAGACTATTAAAATTTTAATATAACTTCAAAAAACTAAATTATTATACCAAGGCCTATAAAAATCAAAATCTTCTTGATTGTAAAGCAATCAAGAGTCGTACATCTTGAGTATATTATTTCTAAATTATAAAATATTAGGCCTCTTAATGGTCAAGTGTTTTATCTTAAAAGAGCACAAGGCTATATAAAAATAATTAGAATAGTCATCAAAATAAAAATAATAGATAAAAAAAGATAAAGATATTAGATAATTTTTTAATATAATCAAAGAAAAAATCTTTGATCCTCAAATATATTATTAAAAATCATGTATTAGTATAATGGTATATATTGCTAAGTTTGGTAGATAACTTGTTAAAAAATAAGACGACCCTTGGAATCTAGCTATTTCTAAATGAAAAACATCCTTGATGATAATTATAAATTTAAATTAAAAAATATTTGGTTCAAACCAAGAACTTGCAAAGAGGCAATATTAATTTGGCTTATATACTATAAAAGATTGGCAACCAATATATGGAGAGCTTAAGCATGCAAGGATTTCTTCCTACTATGCCAACTATGTGATTTTAGAATTCTTGAATCAATTTTAGATAGATTTTGGAATTGCCTCCAAGCCAAAAAAAATATAGGATTAGATCACTTCTTTATTAAATAAGTTAACAACCAATCCCAAAAGAAGCGACATATATCCATTATTCTTATAGAAGCAAATCATTTTTGTAGAAGACATCCCTCTTAAATTCAACAAGTTTAAACAATATGGTCTTTATTACAAGGCATGTGCTTATAGATAATGCAATGGCTTCTTATTTAATGGAGAAACTTAGGATTATAAGAAAGTTAGAATGGAAATCTGATCCAACCTCTTAGACTATGGTAGAATATTTTGGAAATTCAATCTAAACAAACTAGATAAAAAAATTAATAATGACAAAACTGTACTTTGTTGTTGGGACAAAACATGGATGGCCAAGAATATGTTAGGTATTAGAAATCCATAATGTGAAATTTAACTCCTCCTTATGGGAACATAATAGTACACAATAACTTAACATTTAACATATTGTAACATTTAGACTAGTTATTGTGAAACTGTTTCATTTATGGCCTGTTTTTATGGATCTAAAGTCCTAAAATGCCATGTACTTACCTTCCTAATCAGTGCATCAGATATATCCTGGCTATGTGAAAAAAACAAAACAAAACAAAACAAACCAACTTCTGCGATGCAAAAAGAGCAACCACGCATTTTCACTGTAATGCAGTGGATGTCTCCCTTGATATTTCATTCATTTGAGGATGAGGACCACTGATCGGTCTTCGTCTCATTGACAGGATGACCTATTCCAACGACCAGTCTTCGCCTCATCCTCGGAGTAATCTATTCCAACGACCAGTTCGTCACATCCTCGGGGTGACCTATTTCTAGCACATCTGGCCGGCAGTAGCTTTCTTTGCTTTGTCCACAACTGCTTACCTTGTCCCACGCTCGCTGAAAGCTCTATATGGTATAGGTACTCTTCTCATAGAGTAGCTTCCTAGAAACTTCATAAATACGGAATCACCTTTATACATGTCTATAGGTGATTGGTAGATTAAAAACTTGGACAACAAGCTAGCCATATGGCGCACATATTGATAGCTTGTGGAACAAGCTAGCCATGTGTCACACATATTGATAGCTTACGGAACAAATCAAGTACGTGGCGCACATGTGGAAAACTTATTGTGCAAATTTGACATGTATCTTGCAAATTAGTCACGTGTAAAAGTCTTATAGAATACTGCCACATAGCTCTTGGTTAGATAGTATTTATAGAGGCAAGAGTGAAGCCTTCTTCACTCTTGTCAACTACTTTCTTGCTTCTAGTCCAGATTCAAGAGTTTATAGTTTTCTTATCTTGTGGCAATAGCCATTCTAGTTTCTTTTAATATACATACTTTCTTATTTTTATTTTTTTATTCTTCTTAATAGAAGTTTTATATGTTTATTTGCTTCATTGAATTCTTGCCCTTCATATTTTATAGACACGATTTCATCTTTATACATGTCTATAGGTGATTGATAGGTTAGAAACTTGGCCAATAAATTAGCCATGTATCATACATATTGGTAGCTTATAGAACAAGCTAAATATATGGCACATATATAAAAAACTTGTCTTATAAGTTTGATATGTATTGGAGGTCCTACAGAATACCACCACATAGCTTTTAGATAGATAATATATGTAGAGAGAAGAATGAAGCTTTTTTCACTCCTATCAACTTCTTTCTTGCTTCTAATCTAATTCAAGAGTCTTTGTAGTTTCTAGTGTTTGGCAATAGCAATTCTAATTTCTTCTTGAATATATATATTTTTTTAATTTTAATTTTTTAATTTTTCTTTTAACATAGATTTTATTGATTTATACATCATCTTTTAATTTGTGTCCTTAACATATTGACAAGAGTATATATATAATATTAGAGCTATTTTTTCTTGATTAAAAATATATTGCCTATTTTTCTTAATAAGACATAAATATATTAGAAATTATAGATTATTCACTTCTAAATTGATATTGTTTTTAGAATTTTTTTAAATTTTTTTAAATATTTTATTTTATAATAAAAACAAATATTTTCTTTTTTATTATATTATTATGATAGAGCTTACTAAAATTAAAATATAATTACACAAATATAATAATAAATAAAAGAATTAATATTTACAATGCATCAATTCAATATACCACCATAAGGAATAATAAGATTAGTAGGAAGTGAAGATATAGAAATGCTTGAAGCTGCTGTGAGGATAAAATTCACCCCTCAATTCAAATTATAAGATGGCTTCACTTAAGAGTTGCTTGTAATTGGTGGTGTGAAGTGAAAGAAATAAATAGCAAGATTAATAAGAAGAACAACCACAAAACAAGTGAAATAAATGGTATCAAGTAAGTACACAATTCAAAACTAAGTCACAATCTGTTCACTCTGTTTTTACCTGATAAAACATAAAAATAAAAAATAAAAAATAAATATTTGAATAAATAATTTTTTTACCTTTTCAATGATATAAAAAACCAAGGCTTATAAGTAGTGTATAAAGGTGTCCTAGAGAGGCTACAAGGCCTTAGTCTTATCCTCCTACCTACATCTAAGGTGCCACAATCCATATAAGACTTGTGCACCTCCCTTCCTACAAGGATACACTAGCTGCTAGTCTTCCTATTTTCTACTAGTAAAATTTATTTTTTTGTATTTTTGACTTCACCATGGTATTCAAAAATATCCAATTAGCTTAGAAACCTACTATGGCCTTCAAATCTTGCTCCATTTCTTCATAATGGCTCCCAAGGTGGTAAAATTTATTTATACCAAAGTCTTCAAAATTGTTTTAAAAATTTCTAAAAAAATCTAAAAAAAATCTAAAAAAATTCTAAAAATCTCTATAATATTTTTGAGATGATAATATCAAATTAAAACTATTTTATTCTATCTTGGTAATTTTTTATATTAACAAAATTAATTTAAATCAATTAAAATTCTATTTTTTATATAAATAATTATAAAGATATGAGGTTTATTTTTTATGCTTCTTTTGCCTATTAAATAGTATTTATATATTTTTAATAACTGATACATATAAACAGAAGGCCAATATAAATATTGGTCTCAATAATTAAATATTAATTCTTTTAATTAAAAAAAATACTAAAATAACTAAGATAATTATCTTTAAGACTTACTGAGACTCCAATTTTATGACTTTTTTCTAATAAGACTCTTGTAACTTATAAATTATTCGAAATTCTAATAAATAATTAAATAACCAAATAAAGTCTTTAATCTTAATATTTGGTATTTAAATAATTTAAAACTATAATTTTAATTAATCTACCAATTAAGATTCATTGATGGGATTTACAATTGGTTCAATATTTATACCAAGCCATATTTCTTCACTTATGATGAAATACCATTTAAGCATCAAAGAACCAAAAATTAGTTTACTTGATAGATTTGATGGTAGAAGATCTAAGTTTCAAGGATTCATCAATCAAATACAATTGGTGATTGAACTTCAACCTCAAAGTTATCCAATTCAAGGATCATAAGTCAAGTTTATTAGAATACTACTTTCAAATTTTGCTTTATTATGGTTTTTACCTTTTTTTGAATGATTTGATCCAATATTAGATAATTTGGAGGTATTTTTATTGAAGTTTTGATCTATACATAAAAAACATGATGTAATTTGTATTGCAACCAACAAGATCCATATCTTGCAACAAAGCAATTAATGAGTGTCATTATATGCTTTACAATTTTGATAACTCGCGACTTATACTAAATAAGATGATGCTACATTCATCAGCCAATTTTTCTATAGATTAAAATATGAAATAAAAAATTGATGCTCAACTTACTTGATTCTTAAACATTGAGTCAAGTAATTGACTTTGTTATAAAATATGACAATTGGCTTTTTAAATTTTGATTTGAAAATCACACAAGACAGCGTCAATATTAATATAAAACAATAGCAACACCGACATCTTATTAATATGTACATTTAGAAGTAGAAGATATGCAAATTGACGTGATACGTTTAAAATCTCTTACTAAATAAGAAAAGACTTGTTGTTGTCAAAAAGGATTGTATTTATATTATGGAGAACCTATGCATATTACTTAATATTATCCAAAGAAATGACAAAATTACAAAATTAGAAGCATGACTATCAAAGAAAATAATATGTCAAAAAATAAGTTTTTCTAGCTATAATAGAGACTATTGTTGTAATGTAACAAGTTTATATGGTGAAAAATATAAACAAGAATGATTTCTATCTAATATTCAATTATCTTGGTTCTATAAGAACTCAAGATACTTAAGAAAGATTTTATGAAAGCTTCTTAGATTAATTTCTTGTCTTAATAGCTAATAGCTAAAAGTTAATTATTAATTTTTCTTTCTGGATTGTAGGAATTTTTTCATTGCCTTTAAAAAGCCATAAATTGATAAATATAGGATAGAAGAGATATATAATTGATATGATTGATATTAGGATTAAGTTGAGAATAGGATCAAGCTTAAAAATCTTTAGGATAGATTAGATTGATACATGGGGATCGACCGTATATAGAATAGAATCAAAATCAGACCTCTAGCCACAAAAATAGCAACCAAGAGTAAGATATCACATTATTTAGAGAATAATAGTTAGAATTGAAAAGCTAGCTTTAAGTTTGTTCAAAAATATTAGATTTATTTTTATAGGATTTGGAAAGACTTAGCAATCATTATTTAAAATCAAGGCTTATATTGGAGATTGGATTTTTATGTAATAAAGTTAAGACTAGTATTCTTGGCTATTTTGTGCAATTGATATAATATCTATAATTAAAAATTTGATAATATGCAGATAATTGAATGTGCTAAGATTAAGTAAAAATTTGTAATAATCTAATAGTGCAATTGGGATTTAGTTGATCTTTAGTACAAGGAGGTACCAGAAGTTGGTAGTTTAGGATTGTTTAGGATTTTTATGATATCTAAAGATATATTAGTCAAATCAAGGTGAAATTTGGCACAACATGAAAAGATTTGAAGATTAAGCTATACACTAGTTTTTAGCTGAAATTAATAGTTGAAGAAAGAAAAATTGCTACTGAGATATCTATATCAACTTTCAAGTTGGTGACCTAGTGATATCAATGCGGTTTTTGGTTGATTTTTCACAATTTGTAAGTTGGGTTGGGCTGAAATTTTTTAAACATATAAAAGACTTATTTTGATATTTGTATACAAAATTTCACACCAAGTTGATAATCAAATTAAAAGTTATAATTTACTAAAGTTTATTGATTAAGATTTGGATTTATAAAGAGAAATCATAGTTACTTAATTGTAAAGGTAATAAAGCAATTGGATTTTATATATAGTTGAAGTTATAAAAAAGAGTATTTTTAAGCACTTTGTATTGACTTAAGCACTCTTATATTGAAATTCAAATTATATTCTTCTTATATAGTGAAACCTATTAAGGTTTCTTGAGTATTTGTAAATTGCAACTTCACCTTCCACAGCCAAGTGCTTGGCACATTTCCAAATAAGACAACTTATAATACAACATAAGTGGTGAAATTGACATGAAATTTTGGAATGGAAAATGTTGGATTTTATTTGTGGTTATTTAGAATTGATGGCACAAGAAGGCAAGAAGGTTGAATTTGAGTTTTTGATGGAGCTTTGGATGGCACTTCAAGTGAATCTTCAAATAGAATTTCAAATAGATTTTTTTTTGGTGGATAAGATATGTATCTAGATCCAAATACTACAAATATCTTTCAAATATTTATATTATTTAAATAATAATAATAGGATAATGATTGCAAGGAGGCTTTGGTAATAAAAATTTGATAGAAGAAATATTTCTAAATATTTGAGATGTCATGTGCGGAAAATGGAATTAAATCAAATTTCTAAAAAAGATATGATTTTATTATTTGAGCTTGCTATGGTGCTTGAGATAAAAGAACATGTGAAATCAATTAAAGAATAATTTAGAAGTTCTTAGGAGATATTCTCTTACGCATTGAAAGATGAGTATTTCTTAGAAGTCTTTGATTGGTTCACTAAAAAATCATTTTTGGAATGGATTGAGCATTCTAATAAGAAATTATAAGCTACCAAATTATTAAGGGAATTTGAAGGGTAGTATTTTCTGTTATCAAAAGTGAAAAAGTTAACATTGGGACCAAACAAGGTTGAATTATTTCTTCAAATAGGTGATAGAGAATTGCAAGAGAGGTTAGAAATTCTTCTTTGAGGATAAAGAAGAGGATAAAGGGTTGACAACAAAATGAAAAGAAGTTGAAGATGTAATGGGATTGATTGCAAAAAAGGAAAAGAAAAACTAAGATTTTTTTGAAAATATTGAATCAAGTCGACTTTGGTCTTCTATCATTTCTATAATGTATAAAAATAAGATTCTATAAGAAACTTTATTAAAGATTGCTACAATAATTTATAGAACTACAGGTTAGAAGGATCCTATAGAAGCTTTCTTAATACATGCCTATATTGCTAAAAGCCAACATAAAGCTTTGATAGAAGAAAAGAAAAGACAAGATTCTAATGAGACAAGAGAAGAAAATTCTTCCAAGATATAGATTCAAGGAGATAAGGCTTGTGAGATGGATTCAGAAGAATTATCAATGAAGGATGCCTCAATATTATTAAATGAAAAATCAAAAGACTGAGGAGAAAAAGATAAGTCAACAACTTACAAACTATTCTTTGATATTGAAGCAACAACAGATTTAAAAAAGTGCTTGAAGAGCATATGCTCAATGCTTAAGTTAAATTTATATTGAAGAAGATTTTAGGAATTGTAAAGAAAGAATTTGATGATGTCAATATTGACAATATTAAGTAGAAGAGGCAATTAATGGATAAAGATGGATCAAATCATATTATTAATATACATATATGTGAGGATGAAGAAAATAAATTTAGTAATTGTTGCAAATAATCAACAAGTGGAGGAAGGAGTTACAATCAAAGAGCATGTTTTGATGATTAAAGTGATAAGGAGAAAGAGATTTCAAGTCATTATATTCAAAAGCATTGGGCTAGAGCGACTATAGAGGCACTAGTGAAGATTGGAGATATGCATGAGCCAGTTATTGCTTTGATTGACCATGCTTTGGAGATAAATCTTATGTCTAAAGATCTTTATATGAAACAAAAGTGGCCAATTGATATGGAATATGGATGGATAATACATGCAATTAATAATATATAAGGTGAATTATATGGTGCTTGTCTAGATGTAAAAATTTGGATTGGTGATATTACAATGGAGGAAATTTTTTTTGTTTAAGATGTAATATTTTATCCTCTTATATTGGTACAACCATATATTATTATAACTCGGATAGAAACAAAAGTGCTTGATGATGGTTTAGCTTATGCATGGATTTGTAGTGAGGATGGAAGAAAAGTAGTATAATTTTTTACTATGCCTTCAAATCATAAATGGAATTAAGAAAAATTGAAAAAGAATCCATTGCCAAGGGTTGTTGAAGAATTTACAGATTTTTGAGGAGTACCATTATAAAGTGGAATTATGGAGGTATAGAAGAAGAAGTATTCTTGCAAAATGTAAGTGCCTTAGATATAAGTTTTATTGATATTTTTGAAAATAGAAGTATTATATATAAAAAAATTATAAATTTATAAAAAAAAATAATGGTGTGATATTAAAAAAAAATTATATGAATTAAAAATATTAGAAGATGATGAAAGGATTTTTGATATTTATGAAGAAAATGGATTGGAAGATTCTTTGGAATTGATTGCATCAATTGGATTAGAAGATGATAACAAGATAGTGCAAATTCATTCAAGAAAAATTTATTCTATAATTGAATCTTTTCAAGCACCAAAGGTTATATTTGAAATAAAATAGAAGACAGTAGATATTAAAGTGAAACTTGTTGCTAGATCTTTACGAGAAAATTCTAAAAAGTAGATGAAAAAAACATCAAAAAAAAGAAATTTAAGGAATCTAAGGAATATTGGACATAAGTTTATTAAAGAGACTTTTGAGGAATTAAAGATTGGTTTTTATGGTTCTTTGTTATCAGAGGAAATTGAATACTTCAAAGAGATGTTAGCAAAATGAGATAAATCATTTGTCTTTGAATCTCATGAAATTAGATGTGTGGATCTAAATATAATAATTTCAATGGTTATTTTCACTATATCGTATGTACCTTGGAATTTGAAGCCAATTCTAGTACCAAAGGCACATTTGCCAAGTTTAGTGGAATTATTAAAAGAGAAGATGAAGATGAAGATTTTGGAGCCTTTTTTTGCACCATATTCTAGTCAATAGTTTACAATACCTAAGAAAAATAGATCATTATGATTTATTCAAGATATGCAATCAATAAATGTAGTGACTATTAAAAATATAGGAATTAGACCAATAGTGGATGAATTTGCTAAAGCATTTGTAAGAAGGGCAATCTATTCAATAGATGATTTGTATTCAAGCTATTGCCAATTTTAACTTGCAATAGAAAATAGAGACATGACAACGATGAAAATACCACTTAGACTATTTAGAATATATACTCTTCTTTAAGGTGCTACTAATTTAGTTGTATGTATGATGAATGGGATGAACAAGGTGTTGAGAGATTTTATTGCTGAGAAGACAATGCCTTTTCTAGATGATGTTCTTATAAAAGGGTACAAAGAAGAAGACAAGGATGAAACTTTAGATAAGAGGGGATGTCACAAGTATGTTATTGATTATATACAAGATTACAAAAAGATATTGAATCAGCTTAAAGAAGTTTATCTTACCTTATCTGATATAAAATCTATATTTAGAATATAAAAAGTTATAATTATTAGATATTTATGTGGATTTTATAGAAGGAAATTGGATCCAACCAATGTTGATGCAATTAGAAGAATGAAAGAAGATTGCAATTTTTTAACAGAGATATGAAGGTTTTTGGATATATTTGTATTTTATCATATTTGGATTTCTCACTATGCATACATAATAGATCCATTATACAAATTATTACGTAAGAGTTATCAATTTAAATGGAAAAAAAAGCATATCAAAGCAATATAAAGATTAAAGGATTTATTAATATTGCCTCTAGTGTTGAGAAAAATTGATTATAAGTATAATAGACCAATGATTCTTACAGTGGATACTAGTCCAATTGCTATTGGATGGGCTATAGGTCAAGATGATTCAAATAGACACAACTTTATAGTTCAATTTAGAGCTAAAATTTTAAATATTTGCCAATGTGCATATTCACAAGAAAAAAGGAAATTATAGGAAGTTATTTCAACTATGAAAGCTGAAAAAGATTACTTAATTGGAACAATGGTGGTGATTGAAATAAATTGTTTAGTTTTACTTGGAATGATTATTAATTATACAATATCGAATATTACAATATTGAGATGGATTGTTTATATCAAGTCATTAAATCTAGAATTTAGACATGTTGCGGGGAAAGACAATCCGATAGTAGATATGCTATCTTGAATAAAATATGATAGAGAAGATGAAATGATTGAAGATATTGCTGATGTAGATACAAAATTTTATTCAATTTCACAATTAAACAAGGAAGATAAGTCATTTCATGAAAAAAATTATGAAAGAAAGTTATTGGATATTAGACATTATTTGAACATATTGAAGAGGCCAAAATAAAATATTAAAATACTACAATGAGTAATAGGTATTAAAAAAGATTAACAAAAACTACTCAAGGAATTTCATGATAGTCTATGGGCGAGACAAAGAGATTTGGACTACTTTTGTTAAATTAAAAGAACGATATTGATAGAAGAATATGTATCAGGATGTAACTTCATTTGTGGAATCTTATATAACTTATCAAATGTATTCAAATATATGTCATCGAGATGGTCTACATCTAACATATCCTTTGGCTATTTATTTCAAATGAGTTGTAGATTTTATTATTATACCAATGGGATTATGGCAAATGAGATATTTAATTTTGGCTCGTGAAGATTTATCAAACTAAGTAGAAGGCAGGGCATTAAGAACAAAGTCTATAGAAGGAATCTACATGTTTTTACTTGAGAATGTTATTTGTCACTATAGATATGTAAGAAAGATCACTACTGACCGTGGAGAATTGGATGCACATAAAGCTTGTGACTTCTTTAAGAGATGTGGAATTAAATTATCATTGACTATTGCTTATAATCCAGAGGGGAATGTAAAGAGTGAATGTGGACATCCACCAATTGTAAAAGCCTTAGTTAAAGTTTGTAATGGATGAGTAAAAGAATGGCCTTGATTTCTACCTTATGTATTATGGACTAATCGAATAATATATAATTCAATGACATGATATATATCTATGAAATTTATGACAGGTCAAAAACTTATTATGCCAATTGAAGAATATGTGCTAACTATTGAAGAAAGCAAAGCTTGAAGTCACAACTCTTAGCATCAGCAAGGTTGTACACAAAAAAAAGTGTGGAGTAAGATGTTTCTCACTTCCAATATCCATTACTTATATGTGGTAGTTGCTACCTTTAACAACAACATCCATTCTTTCACTTTTATATTTATCAAAGGATATATCAAGTATATTCTTTGATATCTTATTTTCTATATGGATATGCCTTTAGCATATCTATTATACTCTTAAGATGTCTTCGCATCTCACCTATCTTAAATAAATCCTATGGCATATACTTTATATTCTTACTTAGTCTCTGGATATTTCTTAGGATATTCTTTTTTTCTTTGACCTTGTCTCATGGCCCTTGGCTTTGTCTCTTATTCATAGGATGGCCTTTTCATTCACCAAAGGGCAATCCTTTGACCATTAGTAAATTATTTAAGGTAATATCCATTATTTAATAATTTATTCTACTATTATCTATTTACTTCAATAATCTTAATTCTCTCACTTTGCTATTGATCAAAGGCTTTTAAGCCTAATGCCTTTATCAACTTGTGGTGTCTATCCTTTACTAATGCCTTTGTAAGTACATCAGCAAGCATGTCTTTTGTAGTATAATATTTCATACCTATTATGCCATCTTCAATCTTCTCTCATATAAAATGATATTGGACATCAATGTGCTTGGTTCTTGAATGGTGCTTTAGATTTTTGACAAATACAAGACATCTTTGATTGTCACATATTATTGGAATTACTTCAATTTATACTAATCAAATATCTTCTAAGAGTTGTCTTATCCAACAAGCTTCCATTGTATAATAACTTGTTGTCATGTACTCAACTTCCATGCTTAATCTTGCAATGATGGGTTGTCTCTTGTAATTTGAAAAAATGGCTCCCATTCCAATAAAGAACACATATCTTGTTGTGGATCTTCTATCATTTGTATCTCCAACCCAATCCGCATTACAATATCCTTACAAGTCAATATTCTTACCACCAAAATATAATTTGAAGTCCTTTGTATCTTTTAAATACCTCAATATCCTCTTTACTATTGTCCAATGTAAAGATCCAGCCTTAGACATGTGTTCGCTCGCAACATTCACCGCATATGCAAGATCCACTCTTGTGGCCACCATTGCATACATAAGTGAGCCAACTGTTGCTTTGTATGGAAAACTTTGCATCTCACCTTCAACTTGTGCAAACTCCTCATCTGTGAGTTTCATCAACTTCAAATTAACCTCCAAAAGTGTTCCAATGGGCTTGCACTCCTCCATGTTGAATTGTTTCAACACTTCTTCAATGTACTTACTTTGGCTCATTGTAATGGTCTTGTTGCCATGATCTCTTACAAATTCCACTCTTAAGCAATAGTGGAGCTCTCCTAAGTTATTCATTTCATACTCTTTTTCCAATATGGCCTTCATTCAATTCATCTTCTCCATGTTGTTAGTCAAGATGATCAAATCATCAACATAGAGGATTACAATCAATAAGAACTCTTTAGATTACATCACATATAATGAGTGATGAACCTCACTCCTTACAAAATCTTCATTGATAAAAAATGTGTCAATACATTGATACCATGCTCTTGGTGATTCTTTTAACCCATACAAAGATTTCTTCAATTTGCACACAAGGTGTTCTTTGCCTTGTTGTACAAATCCTTAATGTTGATCTATGTAGATGTCTTCTTATAATTTTTCATTCAAAAAGATTGTCTTTACATCCATTTGGTGTATTTCCAAGTCCATTGCTGCCTCAATGGCTACAATGGTCCTAATAGTGGTGAATTTGGCCACGGGTACATAAGTCTCATTGAAATCAATACCAGCAACTTGTGAATATCTTTTGGCAACTAATCTTATTTTGTGCCTCACCACCACACCTATTGCATCTCTTTTAGTCCTAAACACCTGCTTACAATCAACACTAGATTGATTTGATGGAAGAGGAGCAAATTCCCGTGTATCATTGTCTATAAGGGATTGGAACTCTTCTTCCACAGCCTTCTCCTATTTGATTGCATCTTTGGACTTTAAAGCATCACACAAAGACAATGGATCAGCAAGAAGAGCCATATTTGCATGTTCTTTACTTACTTGAGGAAAGATGTGATTCTTCCACCATTCACCAAATAGTCTTCTTTCCCTCAAAAGATATCTTCTTTCATTTGAAGAAGAAGATTCACCTTGCTCTTTTCTAACCTTCTTCTCTCTTACAACTTATCTTTTTTCATTCAAAGGTTGATAGTCCTCATCATTATTGTCATCATCTTCAACACTTTTATTTCTTTTATTGCTGATTTTACCAATTATAAAAGCCTCCATCTTTTCAATCTTCTTCTCATCTTCAATTACATCTCCACCATCTTCATCATCTTCATTGTCTTCATTGTCTTTCTTTGTTGAATTTAAAGATGTGTCCACAAATGTACAATTATTCCTACTTGGACACACCTCCAAGTGCTCACAAGCACTCTTATGCTTCAAAAACTCAACATCACGACTTTTGATGATCTTTTTGGTGTTCAAACACATTAGCCTATATGCCTTGGTACCTTCACAATATCCTAAGAAAATACAATTTGTACCTTTTGCATCAAGCTTGGACCTCATACAATCCAATATTTTTACATATGCAATGCATCCAAAGGTCCTCATATGTAAAATACAAGGTTGTCTTCCACTCCAAGCTTCTTGTGGTGTCATTGATGCAAAGGCACTTGTTAGACACCTATTCCTTGTATATACGCATTTATCATAGCTTCCGCCCAAAATTCATAACCAAGATTTTAAGCATGAAGCATGTTCCTTGCCATTTCAATGGTTCTATTTGTCCATTCAGCCACACCATTTTGTTATGGAATATGGAGTTGTGGTTTGTCTACCAATTCCTTCATTCTTCAAATAAATATCAAATTACTTAGACATGTACTCACTTCCATTGTTAGTCCGTAACACCTTGATCTTGCACTCACTTTGTTTTTCAACAAGTGCTTTGAACTCTTTAAACTTCCAAAAATACTCACTCTTGGCTTTAAGAATGTAGATCCAAATCTTTCTCAAAAAGTCATCAATGAAAGTGAGGAAGTACCTTGCTCTCCCAATATTTGTGGTCTTTATAGATCCACATACATCAGAATGGACAATCTCTAATAACTTTGTAGCACGTGTTGCTATACCACTTAGAAACAAAGTTCTTTGTTGTTTGCCTTATATACAACCTTCACATGTAAGTTGTATTGCATTTTGACTTGTTTTGCCAAGATTTAGACCACTTATCATAGACTTGAGTTCTATCATGCTCTTCATGTTCAAATGGCCAAGGCAACAATATCATATGTTTAACTTGTTTTCATTTGATATAAACTCAGCAAATACAGCTACTTCTACTATATTCACCTTTTTATAATTGAAGTAATACAAATTTCCTTCTCTAGAACCTTTGGCAGCCATGTTTCTACTCAATGTTCTTACAAAATATCTATTCATATTGAATTGAATCATAAAATCTCCCATTACAAGTTTATTCATTGAAAGTAGGTTTGGCTTCATTTTTGGTATATGGAGGACATCTTTGAATCTAATCCTATTGATTTGTCCATTTACAACGACCTCCACCATAATGGATCCAATTTCAATGGCTTCCCATGTACCACTATCTGCCAAGATCACATTTGATGCTAGAATTACTTCATAAGTGTCAAATGAACACTTATAAGATGTCATATACTTGGAACAACCTGAATCCACAATCTATATTGCCATGGCAGCCATAGAGGTCTCATTTGTTGCCATGAATACATAATCTTATCCTCCAAACTCATGTTGCATGCTATTTGTATTCTCCTTCTCCAACTTTTTGCCTTTGTAACAATTTCAAGAAAAATGTCCTACTTTGCCACAAATGAAATAAGTTTTGACATTACCTCATTGATTTGAGTAGTTGCTTTTGCCTTGACATGAATAGAATGCTAAATCTTCATCTTGAGGCTCCTTTTCTTTGTTCTTGGTCACTTCATGGGCAAGTCTTGCTGTGATATAATCCATAGTAAGTTGCTTCAAATGAATGGATTCCAAAGCCACAATAAGGTAGTTGTAGGATTCTAGTAAGCTCATAAATAGAATCATAACATCACACTCTTCTAAGAGCTTGTCTATAATTGCAAGTTGATTTGCAAGTGCCTATACTTTGTTGATGTGTGCTATAAGATCTTCACCTTCTTCCATCTTGCAAGTAAAGAACTTCCTCCTAATAAACTAGTATTTTCACTCTCAAAACACTCTCAACTTCACTTCTAAGACTTTTCACAAGTCCAATAAAATATATAAACGTCTCAAATCTAATTTGCCACTCTCATATCACTTTTATGCTCACAAATCACCTCTATGCACTATAAGAGGTATTTAAAGCACCTTAAGCCTCTTTAACACATGAAACTACAAAGTTAGTCCACCAAAGAGATAACTTCAGCAACAAACACAATACTAGTGTTCTATAACGTCACTTTAAGATATAAATGAAATCCCAAATCCAAAATACACTTAACAACAAGTAAGAGCAAAGCTAGATCTAGATCTAAATCTGAATCTCAAAGTTGGGAGTTTCTAAATCTCAACATCAACAAAACCAATATAATCAACTCTACACATCAACAAAGACTTCAAAATACTTCAAAATTCACAAATAAAGGTGAGTGGGCCCATAACCTATTGAAGAAAGCAAAGCTTGAAGTCACAACTTTTAGCATCAACAAGGTTGTATACAAAGAAAAGTGTGGACTAAGATGTTTCTCACTTCCAATACCCATTATTTATATGTGGTGGTTGCTGCCCTTAACAACAACATCCATCCCTTAACAATAACATCCATCCCTTCACTTTTATATTCATTAAAGGATATACCAAATATATCTTTTGATATCTTATCTTCTATGTGGATATATCTTTAATATATCCAATATATTCTTAGGATGCCTTTGCATCTCACCTACCTTAAGTATATTCATTTAAGGAATTGGATGGTACAAGATTGAAAATATCCATCGTTGAAAAATAAGTGAAGTTTTTTAAAAGACGAGATAGAAAAATCAATGTGGAAGATCATGTTAAAGATATCAATGATTGTGAAGGAGATAATTGTATTAAAATGGATAATGAATATGATGATGAAGAACTTGATGCAAAAAATGAAGAGATAGTGTGATGCCAACTATGACATATATTTCATTTGGCACATACCGAAGGATATGCAAGTTTAGAGGAGACAAATGTCATGTTGTGATACATTTATAATGTGAAAAATATAAACAAGAATGATTTCTATTTAATATTCAATTATCTTGGTTCAATAAGAACTCAAGATACTCAAGATTTTATAAAAGTCTCTTAGATTAATTTCTTGTCTTAATAGCTAATAGCTAAAAATTAATTATTAATTTTTTTTTCTAGACTATAGAAACTCTTTTATTGCCTTATATGGGACAGGGTCGACCTTGTATAGGACAAGGTCAAAATTAGACCTCTAACCACAAAAACGGCCACTAAGGGCAAGATATCATATCATTTGGAGATTGATGACTAGAATTTGAAAAGAGCTAGCTTTAAGTTTGTTCCAAAAGCTTTAGATTTATTTCTATAGGATTTAAAAAGACTTAATAATCATTATCTAAAATCAAGGCTTGGATTGGAGATTAGATTTTTATGCAATAAAATTAGAACTAGCATTCTTGGTTATTTTGTACAATTGGTGTAACATCTATAGTTGAAAGTTTGAAAGTGTGTAGATAATTAAATGTGCTAAGATTAAATAAAAATTTATAACAATCTAATAGTGCAATTGGGATTTACTTGCTCTTTGGTATAAGGAGATACCAGAAGTTGGTAGTTTAGGATTGTTTAGAATTTCTATGATATCTAAAGATCTATTAGTCAAATTAAGGCAATATTTGGCACAATATTAGAAGACTTAAAGATCAAGCTATAAACTAAATTTTAGCTGAAATTAATAGTTGAAGAAAGAAAAATTATTGATAGGATATCTACATTAACTTTCAAGTTGGTGGCCAAGTAATATCAGTGTGATTTTTGGTTGATTTTCCACAATTTGTAAGTTGGATTGGCTTGAAATTTTTAAAGCATGTAGAAGATTTATTTTTACATTTGTGTACAAAATTTCATACCAAGTTGATAATCAAATTAAGAGTTATAATTTACTAAAATTCACTGATTAAGATTTGGACTTGCAAAGAGAAATCATAGTTATTTAATTATAAAGGTAATAAAGCAATTGGATTTTATATATGCTTGAAGTTACCAAGAGTGTTTTTAAATACTTTGTATTGACTTAAATACACTTATATTAAAATTTAAATCATATTCTTCTTATATGGTGAAACCTATTAAGGTTTCTTGAATATTTGTAAACTACAACTTTACTCTCCACAACCACGTGCTTGGTGCATTTCCAAACAAGACAATATATAATATGACACCATGTAGTTGGAATCTTATATAATTTCTAATAAAGGTTCTATTCTTTTCTCAGAATCCTCTCTTTATTTTATAATAGATATGTGTTTGGAACCTAAAAATCACAAAGCCTTTGCTTTGTGTCAAGGACATATTCGTTAGAACCTTCTAAAATATTCTAGAAGGATCTTAGAACTCTCCAAGACCTTCTAGCATCTTCCAAGTTGGTAGAGAAGCTTCCTAGTTGATAGAAGCTACTTAAGAAGCTTCCTAGATAGCAAAAGTTGCTTGAGAAGCTTCCTAGGTAGGAGTATATATTGGAGTCGTGGCTGAAGAGTTCTTCAATCTCGACAACACATTTCTTGGAGCTCTAGCTCACCTCTCTGGTGTTATTTTTGTACTCATCTGATGAATCCATTTCTTGCTAGTTCTTCTTGAACTTCTTGTTTAGACTTCCAGTCTATATTCTACGTCCGTGACAGTTTGTCGAGAGTGCTCTCATCTTAGATATTAGAGCTAGTTCGTTCTTGTTGGAGTGTGGATTATCCCTCTTCTTGAAGGTACACTAGTGTTTTAACGATTGCAGATTACCCTCCTCTAAACTGACATCTTTTCCGTTATAATATTGGAGTCTTATTCTTTTTACAGAGAGTGGATTATCCTTCTTCTTAAAGGCATTTTAGAGGTTGCGGAGTACCCTCTTCTAAACCAATATTTCTTCCTTGTAGAAACAATTATTTCCTTTCTCTTAGAATGGTTGGAGGTCAAGACATTAATATGAGTGAAAGTTTAGGGTCCAAGATGGACGCCATTATAAATGCTCTTGCTACATTATTACAGAGAACTACGGTGATCGAAGGAATCTTTATAAGACTTAGTAATGATGGAGCATCCAAAATAGCACAATCTGGGCTTCATCAGCCTCAAGCTTCTGCACCAGAAGAAATAGCTTTACCTATGGTTCAATGAAAATCATTGGTTCTGCAATAAAAAGAACCTCGAATTAGCCTTCCAGACAAGTTTAATGGCACACGCTCCAAGTTTCCAGGTTTCGTCAATCAAATCAAGTTAATAACAACTCTACAATCCAAACGTTATCCGACGCAGGAATCATGCATTGGATTGGTTGGAACTTTGCTTACAGGACAAGCTCTATGGTGCTTTGCTCTTCTATTTGAAAAAGGATCATTGATTTTAAATAACTTTGAGATTTTTTTGGAGGCATTTGTGGAAGCATTTGGCGAGTATGACAAGGCTCGGTGGGCTACAATAAAAATTTGATCGCTACGACAAGGGACTCGCTCTGCATCAGTCTATGCATCGAATTTTAGACAATTAGCATGCGACATCAACTAGGATGAATAAGCATTGATGAGTCAATTCTATTAAGGTCTAAGGGACAACGTGAAGGATTTGTTGTTATCTCTTCCTGATCCACGAACGCTCAACAAAGCCATTAGCCAAGCTGTGAAGTGCGATAATCACCTATTTCAGCGTTACCAAGACCAACGCTCTAGACAATATATAAGTCGTCATGGCACAATTATATCGGCAAGTAGCCTAAATTTATAATCGGAGACAGAGGACATGTAGATTGATGCAGTACGTGTCAAATCCCTTACTCCAGAAGAAAAGAAGTAGTGTATGGAGAAAGGTTTTTGTTTTTATTGCGGTAGAGAAGGCCATAGAATTGGAAGCTATCCTAAGAAGCAAAAATGGATGTAGCATCAAGAATAGAGGTGCGTTTGTTCAAGAAAACAAGGATGCCCAGCCACAATAGGAACCGTGCGGCTGGACAAATCAAAACCAAGTTCATCTCTTTCTACTCAACCTACCCGTTGTTTTACAATTCTTTTGTCTTTTGGTCCTCAAAAACTAAAAACCTTAGTCTTATTAGATTCAATAGCATCTGCTTGTTTCTTAGACCAAGAATTTGCTAAGCATCACAAAATTCCTCTAGTATAGAAATTCAAGCCTGTTCACGTGGACGTAATAGACGGAGGACCTTTATTATCTAGTAGTGTCATCCATGAATCAAAACCTATAGAGGTAACGTTTAAAGACCATAGTAGTTATATTATTTTCAATATTATTAGCACCCTGTCAAATTCTATTATTCTTAGTCTTTCTTGGTTGGAAAAATATAATCCATCTATAGATTCGAAGTTGCGAAGGATAACATTTCCTATAGAACAACCTAAAGATAAGACTGGAAGAAGACCCCAAACCAAAAAATCCTTATTCATTGGAATAAGAACGTTTGTAAGATCATGCAAGGAAGGCACACCATTGGTCATTTATGCGATTCTAATTAATGGAGAGCAGATTTCATTAGTAGGTATACCGGAACAATACAAGGATTTTTAAAACGTGTTCCAAAAAAAAAATGCTGACATGCTACCAGAACATCGACCATATGATTGTGCCATAGAATTACAAGAAGAAGCACAACCGTCTTTTGGCCCAATCTACAATCTATCACAAACGGAGTTGGATGAGTTGTAGAAATACATTGACAAGAACCTAGCCAAGAACTTCATTTGTCATTCAAAGTCGCCAACTAGGGCACCAATCTTATTTGTGAAGAAGAAGGTTGGCTTACTACGGATGTGCATAGACTATTGAGGTCTCAACAAGGTGACAAAGAAGAATTGCTATCCATTACCTTTGATCTCTAGTCTTTTGGAACAACTTGGAGGTGCAAAGATCTTTATAAAGATTGATCTAAGGGGAGCTTATAATCTTGTGCAAATCAAAGAAGGAGACGAATGGAAGACAACTTTTCGTACAAGATATGATCATTTTGAGTATAATGTCATGCCATTTGGTCTTATCAATGCTCCGGCGGTCTTTCAACACATGATGAATGATATCTTTTGAGAATATCTAGACGATTTTGTTATCATCTATCTGGATGATATCTTGATATTTTTCGAGAATGAAGAAGAGCATAAGAAGCACGTTCATTTGGTACTCAAAAAACTATGCGAGTGAGGACTCTATATCAAGTTGGAGAAGTGCTTATTTCACCAAATTGAGATGGAATTTTTAGGGTTTGTTGTGACTATGGAAGGCTTGATGATGGATTCCAAGAAGGTGGAAGCAATTGTGTCTTAGGAAGTTTCAAAGACGATTAGAGACGTACAATGTTTTCTCGGCTTTGTTAACTTCTATCGGATCTTCATCACGAATTATTCTCAAATTGCTGCTCCTCTCTTGTGATATTTGTTCAAGATCTAAGAATCCTCAACATTGCCCTTGTAGATTTATACAGCCATTGCTTATTCCGCGCCGTCCATGGTCTTCAGTTTCCATGGACTTTATTACAGATCTGCCGCCATTGAATTCATTTGACAGCATCTTTGTTGTGGTGGATCGACTTACAAAGATGGCACATTTTATTCCTTGTAAGAAGATATCGTCAAGCGAAGATATAGCAAGGCTCTTCCTTGATAATGTGTATCGATATCATGGTCTACCAGACGATATTGTGTCGGATCGAGGAACCCAATTTGTATCAGAGTTTTGGAGATCTTTTTTTAAGATATTGAAGGTGGACATCAAGCTTTCTTCGGCATTCCATCCTCAAATTGACGGCCAAAAAAAACGGGTGAATTAAGTTTTGGAATAGTATTTATAATGCAGCATTAATTATCAACAAGATGATTGGACTGCATATCTACCGCTAGTTGAGTTTGTATATAACAACATCCTTCATAGATCGACTCAAAAAACACCATTCTTTTTCAACTATGGGTACCATCTGAAGCTTGATATATTGAGTCCGTCAGCGAATAACAATCCAACAGTTGAAGGATTGGTGCAGTAGCTATTGGAGCTTCAAACCATATTAAAGCTTCAATTACAAATTGCCCAAGAATCTTACAAAGCATCCGCGGATAAATTTCAAAATCAGGCACTTAATTTCAAAATTGGAGATAAAATATGGCTGCTTCGACGGAATATCAAGACCAAGGGGCCATATGATAAGTTGGACTACCGGAGATTGGAACTATTTGTTATCCAGAAATAGATTAATCCTGTGGCATACCACCTAGAGTTATCAGCTGCTATGAAGGTACACCCTGTCTTTCATGTTTCTTTATTAGAGCCTTATCGGGAATCATCTTTTCCTGGAAGAGTGCAATGTCCGCCACCTAGTATAGAAATTGAAAACAATAAAGAATATGAGGTGGAAAAGATACTAGATTCACGGCGAAGATGGAATAAATTAGAGTACTTTGTACATTAGAGCGGCTACGATATGAATGAACAAACATGGAAACCGGCCAAAAATTTTGCCAATGCATCGCGAAAGATACGAGAATTCCATCGACAATATTCTAATAAATCAAAAGTTGGCCATTAACAAAGCGTGAAGATGAAACCTTCTCTGAAAAAATGAATAGAAAAGGGATCCAAGTCTTATCAAAACATAACTTATTGTATTTCGTAGTATCAAGATATCTAATATTAAGGTGTATTTAGATATGACTAGTGAGAATGTAGATACTGTACTAGTAGTACCATCTCAATCGAGTAGCTCATGATGTCGACCTTGAGATGAAGAATTAGAAGAGCCAAGAAGACGTTCAAGAATATCAAGCAGCAGGTCACTTGTAATTGTCTTTGAAGTTGAACTAGCTCATGCAAGTAGTGGCAAAGCGATATTTTCAGGTCGTTTCCACAATGAACATATAGAAATCCAGGCATGGTCTCAAGTGGAAGGTGTTGGTCATTATCGGTAGCTATAAGGGCCCATGAATCATCTGCCTCGTGAACGACAGCTGGAGTATATTGCAGAGACTATACGACAAATTTTTGATTTCCTACGTTTGTGAGTATACATCTCAAATGGCTTCTTAGAGACCTCGAAGCTAGAGGAGGAGGTGATGTCAAGGACATATTTGTTAGAACCTTCTAGAATATTCTAGAAGAATCCTAAAATTCTCCAAGACCTTCTAGCATCTTCCAAGTTGGTAGAGAAGCTTTTTAGTTGATAGAAGCTACTTAAGAAGCTTCCTAGATAGCAGAAGTTGCTTGAGAAGTTTTCTAATTAGTGGAAGTTGCTTAAAAAGCTTCCTAGTTAATAGAAGTTACTTGAGAAGCTTCCTAATTAGTGGAAGTTGCTTGAGAAGCTTCCTAGATAGGAATATATATTAGAGCCGAGGTTGAAGAATTCTTCAGTCTCGACAACACATCTCTTGGAGCTCTAGCTCACCTCTCTGGTGTTATTTTTGTACTCATCTGATGAATCCAGTTCTTGTCAGTTCTTCTTGAACTTCTTGTTTAGACTTCCAGTCTATATTCTGTATCCGTGACACTTTGCTAGATTCAAGAGCTTCAACGTGTTTTTTAGATAAAGAATTTATTAAAAGTCATAGAATATTTTTAGTACAAAAAACTAAACATATACATGTAGAATTCATAGATAGTCATCCATTGTCTTTTAAAAATATTACTCATGAAATCCTTCCTATAAATGTAATAATAGATGTTCATAATAGTTATGTAATCTTTAATATAATTAAATCTTCCTCTAATTTAATTATTTTAAGTTTATCATGGATAAAAAAATATAATCCTCAAATAGATTAGATTTTTTATAGACTTAATTTTTCTTAAAGTATTAATAAGAATCTTGTTAATCAAATAAAAATATATAAGTCTAGTATAATAAAACTTATAGTTGTATGTGTAAAAACTTTTATACATACAAGAAAAAAAGTTCATCTTTTGTTATTTATATTATATCTATTTTTGATAGTAAAAAGATTTTAAGTAGCATTCTAAGCTAATACCAAGATTATTAAGATATTTTTGAAAAAAAAATATAAATATTTTTTTGGATCATCCATATAATTGTTCAATCAATCTTAAAGAGGGAATTCAGCCTTCATTTGGACCAATCTATAATTCATTATAAAATAAATTGACTAAACTCAAGAAATACATTAATGAGAACTTGGCCAAGAATTTCATACATCATTCAAAATCTTCAATAAAAGCTCCTATCTTATTTGTGAATAAAAAAGATAGATCACTACAGATGTGTGTAGATTATCAAAGATTCAACATGATTATCATTAACAATAGATACCTTCAATCTTTGATATCTTAATTTTTTGATCAATTGAATCAAGTTAAGATTTATACAAAAATAGATCTATGAGGAGTATATAACTTGGTCCATATTAAAAAAAAAAGATGAATAGAAGATTGTATTTTGAATAAGGTATAGATACTTTGAATATAATATTATGCCTTTGGATTCATAAATGCACTAGTTGCTTTTTAACACCTTATAAATGATGTTTTTTGTGAATTCCTAAATAATTTTATTATTTATTACTTAGATAATATTTTAATCTATTCTAAGAATGTAGAAAAATATAAATTATATATTTATCATATGTTACAAAAATTTAGAAATACAAGATTGTATGCTAAGATGAAAAAATGTATATTTCATACTACTCAAGTTTACTTTTTAAGATATATCATTTTGAATGATGGTTTCATGATGGATCCTAAAAAATTTTAAACAATCATAAATTGGAAGATTTCAAGAAAAATAAAGGATGTGCAATGCTTTTTAGGATTTGCCAATTACTACCAAATCTTCATCAAGAATTTTTTTTAAGTTACAGCTCTACTAACACCTTTAACTTATAAGGACAAATTTGAGTAGAATAAAGAAGTAGAAGCATTGTTTGAAGCTTTGAAGTTAGTTTTTATTTCTATACCAATCTTATATCACATCAACTTTTCTAAGGTATTTTTTATGAAAACAAATGTATCAAATTTTGCCTTGGACATAAAATTATCACAAATGGAAGTAAATGATAAACTCCACCTAGTAGCTTTTCATTTTAGAAAATTTTCAAGAATAGAGATCAATTATAAAATATATAATAAAGAATTTTTTATAATTATAGATTCTTTTTAAGAATGATGTTATTATTTAGGAGGTGCTATTAATCCAATTATCATATATATAAATCACAAGAATCTTAAGTATTTCATATCAGTATGCACATTGAATTATTGTCAAGCTTGTTGAAGTATGTCTTTGTCAAAATTCAAGTTCATTATCACTTATCAGTTAAGAAAACAACAAGGTCTATCCAATATCTTTTTTAGATATTCTTATTTTATATCAAAAGAAAAAAATTTAGCTTTTAATCAATAAAGAATGATCTTCTTGAAATCGAAGCAATTTCATCTTTGAGCAATGAAATCAACATTGACTATTGATTCAATTTTTCTTGAGTAAATCCAATTAATATGCCTTTAGACTCTTTTGTTCATGATATTAAAAATAATTCATCTAAGTCTCATGATACTTCTAAGTTTGAATTCAAGAACAATCTACTCTATTTTGAAAGACACTTATATGTTCCAAAAGATGAAGCACGTCTACGTGCTCTTGAAGCTTGTCACAACTTCTCTATAATAGAACATTTTGGATATAATAAGACTTTAGAGCTAATATTAAGAGATTTTTAGTTGCTTCAAATGTGAAAGACTGTTAAAGAATTTGTATAATCATACAATATTTGTTCAAGATTAAAAACTCTTTGTTATTGATCTTACGGACTTCTCCGACCATCACCTATATCAAAACAATCTTAGTCTTTTATTTCTATGGATTTTATCGTGGATCTTTCAAATTCAAATTCATATGATTTTATATTTGTAATTGTATACTATTTCATCAAGATGGCATATTTTGTACTATATACAAAATCTATCATAAATAAAAAAATAAAAAAATAATTTTTTGATAACATCTATTGGTATTATAGATTATCAAAGGATATTATATCAGATAGAAGGTTGTAATTTGTATTAAGATTTTAAAGAATCTTTTTTAAAATATTAAAAGTGGACATAAAACTATCTTCAAATTTCTACCTTCAAATTAATTGACAAACAGAATAGGTAAATCAAGTTTTGAAGCAATATTTGAGGTACACCATCAACTATCATTAAGATAATTGAACAACTTTTTTACCATTGGCAGAGTTTGTAAACAATAATTTGATATATTTTTCTATTCAATAAACTCTATTTTTTGCCAATTATGGTTATCATCCATAATTTGATACTTTTGATTTTTCAAAAGCTGATAATCTTGTAGCAAAAAATTTGACAAATTGATTGTCAGAGCTACATACAACAATGAAGGTACATTTAAAAGAAGCTCAAAAATGACAAAAGATCAATGTAGATGTCTATTGCAAAAAATAGTCTCAATTCCACGTAGATAATAAGATATGATTACTTCATTGTAATATCAAGACTATTCATTTTTGTGACAAGATGGATTATCGTAAGCTTGGACTATTTCCTATTTGTGAATAGATCAATTTAGTTGCTTATTGATTACATCCACCAAAATCTATGAAGATCCATCATGTATTTCACGTGTCATTGCTCAAGTCATACAAGACACTAGATATACAAGGAAAAAGACAAATGCCATTGCCTCCTATAGAAGTAGACAATAATAAAAAATTTAAGATGGAAGAGGTCTTAGATTCAAGGCAACAAAAAAATCAGTTGAAATATCATATACATTGATATGAATATGATATTAATAAATGCACATCAAATCTATTCAAAAATCTAGCAAATACATCAATTAAAGTCAATACATTTCATCAATATCCATCAAAATTAAGATGAAAAATTAAAAAAATCTTTGTTATAAAATAAAGTAAGTTCAATAAAGATTTCATTCTATCTTATATCATTATTTACTATTCTTTTGAATTTTTTTAGTACCAAAGAGATGAAGAATCAACAACCAATAAATTCAGTTCAAGAATTATTATTTATTGACTTATTAGATGAGATATTACGACTATCACAACCTTTAACAAAACGGAATTAAAATGAAGATTTTCAAAAACGGCATGTTTTTTTTTGGATTGATGGTAAAATATAACATGTTTGGTACTACAATCTTAAAAGAAATTTCTAATATTTGGTGATACTTTTAGAAGTAGGAACTACTCTTAATGGTATTTCAAATATTTTTTTTGAAAAAAGTTATGAAAGCTTCAACAATGATTAAATATTAAGGTAGTTGTTCCACTCTAATATGTGATATTATTGATGGTTGAGGGAACCTATCAACTATCTTCGAAGGGAATAAAGATCAAAGTATGTAACAAATATAATTTGGTGCATCTTAGACTTTTTCAACATGTAATCATTGCTCCTCATGAAACTCGTACCTACAAAAAGGGGATAATGTCACAGACATAAGATTTACTCTAATATTTATCTAATTAATATGAATAGATAGAAGTAGATAAAAATAGATTAATTTGATAATATCTTATAGAAAAGCTTCCTAGAAGCTTTATAGATATAGTTTCATTTTCATACATGTCTATAGATGATTGGTAGGTTAGAAATTTGGCCAACAAGTTAGCCACTTGTTGTACATGTTGGTAGTTTGTTAAACAAGGATTAGAGATTTTATTGAACATTGCCACGTAATTCTTAGATAGAAAATATATATAGAAATAAGAATAAAGCCTTCTTCATTCTTTTCAAGTCTTTTTTTGCTTCTAATCTAGTTCAAGAGTCTTTGTATTTTCTAATCTTTGGCAATAGCTATTCCAATTTTTTCTTGAATATATATACTTTCTTATTTCTATTTTATAATTTTTTTTTATATATAGATTTTATTAATTTATGCATCTTCTTTCAATTCGTGTCTTTGACATGTGGTGAGCTAGAATTTAAAGACAATTTGGTGAGTGGCACTAAAAATTATAAATATTTAATTTGATATAATTTCTACATTAAAATTTAAATTGATTTTTGTAAGATCTTATAATTTGGTTATTCATGCAAATCATATTTTGATGATTTTATTTATATTTATCAATTATTAATAAATAATAATGAAGTATAAAATAAAATTAATACACAATATTAATCATATGATTGAAGTATAAAACTTAACTATATATTATCAATATAATATGGCAATTTTTTTGAAATTTTTTATGAAGTATATATTATGTCACAAACATAAGATTTATTATAGTAATTATCTAATTAATATAGATTAATAGAAATAGGTAATATATATTAATTTGATAATATCTTAAAAAGTAGCTTTTTAAAAGCTTCATAGACACGGAATCACCTTTATACATGTCTATAGGTGATTGATAAATCCAAAATATCTCAAGAAGCTTTCACCTCAAGCTTTTACTCCAATTGAAGTACCACCCATAAATCTTCTTTCAACTTTCTTGCCTTCCTTCTCCATAAGTCAAATAAATCCAATAAATCCTAATAAGCTTTCACCTCAAGCTTTTACTCCAATTGAAGTACCATCCATAAATCTTCTTTCAACTTTCTTGCCTTCCTTCTCCATAAGTCAAATAAATCCAATAAAATCTCAATAATCTTCAACCTCAAGCTTTTCACTCCAATTGAAGCACCATCTATAAATCTTCCTTCAACTCTCTTGCCTTTCTTCTCCATAAGTCAAATAAACCAAAAACTCAATATCTTCCTTAATTCTAAAGTTGCCCGGCTCAATTAAATTATGTCGTAATACGTGCAATTTTGCTCAAGAATGCTCCGGGCACCTGGCTGTGGAAGACAAAAAGGAAATACACAACAACAAGATCTTAGCAATTCTAATAGAATCCTAAACAACTTCTATTAAATCTTAACAATATTAATCAAACTTTGATCCAATCTTTAAGCAATTATAAAAGAAGAGTAAATGAATCATATATTAATCATAATAGAAAATAATATATAAAATATCAGAACTTGAAAAATATCAAAAATCCAAATATATCTTGAGTCAAACCCATTAAAAACCCAATCAAAACCCCAGACAAACCTTAGTCAAAACCTAAGTCAAATCCTAAATCAAACCCTCGCCAAATCCTAGTCAAACCCTAGTTAAAACCTAAGTCAAATCCTAAGTCAAACCTTGTTCAAACCCTGAGTCAAATCCTAAGTCAATCCTTGGTCAAAACCTAAATCAAATCCTAAGTCAAATCCTAAGTCAAACCCTAATCAAATCTTGATCAAACCCTAGTCAAATCCTAAGTCAAATCCTAAGTCAATCCCTGGTCAAAATCTAAATCAAACCCTAAGTCAAACCCTAAGTCAAATCCTGGCCAAATCCTAGTCAAATCCTAAGTCAAATCCTAAACCCTAAACCCTAAACCAAACTCTAAGTCAAATTCTGGTCAAACCTTGATCAAACCCTAGTCAAACCCTAAGTCAAATCCTAAATCTTAAATCCTAAACCAAACCCTAAATCCTAAACCAAACCCTAATCAAATCTTAAACCAAATTCTAACCAATTCAAATAAATCCTAAGAAAAATTAGAACCTCAATATCTGTTGATTAGATCATTGATCTTACTTAAAACTTTGTATACCTTTCAATCTTTTAGTCAACAACAAGCACAACAAATTTGAAGGAAATCAAACTTACCAAATGGAAGAAAAATCCCAAAAACTTCTTAGGTGTTGGTCGGCCTCCTTCTCCAACCTTGATGCTGATCTTCTAGTGCTGATTTCTCCCTTTTTCACCATTCAATTACTTTCAAATTACTCATGTGTATAAGAAAACAAGTCTATTATCCACAAAAATAAATACTACTCCAATCCAACTAGCAGATTGCTCAAGATCTCAAAAACCCTAACTGAAACTCAAAACTTAATTTCCGAGACCTTGACCCACTTAAACCTCAATTATGTACAACAAAACTGTTAGATTCAGCTCAAATTCACAGCACACATTAACAACAACAATATCCAAAAACCCACAAATTTCTAGCTGTAGATCTACTACAAAACTTCTGAAATTGTCTAAAACATCAACTCTATTTTATTTCACAAAATCCCAAGTTGCCGAAAACAACCCTGACTTTGCAAAGCTATTACAAAGTCATTTTTTTTCCAAATCACTCAAGATGAACTCTTATACAAAATCTTTCAAGTCCACTCCCTAATCCCAATCTTCGATCTACAAAAGTCCCCAGATTCGCCGTAGGCACGCGGTTTTGTGCCTCAGGGTCTGATTTCGACCCCAGCTCATAACCAGTCCTTTCTGGGTATCTATTTCAAGATTTTTGTGATAAGTTTTTCTGAAACCTCTTCTTAACTCTCTCCTATATATGCCTATATTATTTTATTTTCCAATCTACTTTGTTTTGCCTTACTTATGGCCCTACAAAGTAAATAGAAGCTCATTTGTAAAAGGGGCAACATTAAAACCCATTAGTTTTATTCTCTTTTTATTATTATCTATTTTTTTCTAAGATAATTTACTACAATATTTTGAACTAAGATCTCCTATAATATACTATTTCCACACTCTTTCACCTAGTAGTTGCGTTACATCACGACAACGTGTCTTGCAAATTAGACACGTGTAAGAGGTCATATAGAGTACTGCTATATAACTTACGCATCTGTTTTAGTATGTATCCTTGACAAATTGACAAGAGTGAGGTTATAATATCAGAGCTTTGTCTCTTCTTGATTAAGAGTGGATTACCCCTTTTTTTTTATAAAACATAAGCATATTAGAAGTTCAATATTATCCACTTCTAAACTGATATTATTTCTAGAATTTTTTCTTTTGTTCTTGAGTGTTTTATTTTATAGTGAGAGTAGATATTTTTTCCTTTTCTATTATGGTATCATGGTAGAGCTTATTAAAATGAAGAGTGCAGTGGCACAAATGCAAGAGCAAATGAGAGAATTAATGCTTGTAATATATCAATTCAATACATCACCACAAGGAGCAACAAGATTAGTAAGAAGTGAAGATATAGAGATGATTCGAGCTACTTCAAGCCATACCACTTCACCTACAATTGAATATCATTTAAGCATCAAAGAATCAAAGATTAGTTTGCCGGAGAAGTTTGATAGCACCAGATCTAAGTTTCAAGGATTCATCAATCAAGTACAATTGGTAATTAAACTTCAATTCTAAAGTTATCCAATGCAGGGATTACAAGTCAGGTTTATTAGAACATTACTATTAGGTTCTACTTTATCAAAATTTTTGTCCTTTCTTGAATGACATGATCTAATATTGAATAATTTGGAGATATTTTTAGTAGAATTTTGATCTATATATGGAGAACATGATGTAATTTATGTAGCAACCAACAAGATCCATATCTTGCGATAAGACAATTAATCAGTGACATTATATGCTTCACAATTTCAACAATTAGCAATTGATACCAAATAGGATGATGTTGTGCTTATTAGCCAATTTTTCTATAGATTATAATATGAGGTAAAGAAATTGATGCTCAACTTATCCAATCCTTAGACATTGAGTCAAGCAATTGATTTTGCTGTGAAGTATGACAATTGATTTTTTAAATTTCAATCGGAGAGCTGCACAAGAAAGCCCCAACGTTACTATAATACAATGGCAATATCAACGTCTTCTCAATACATACATTCAAAAGTAAAAGACATGCAAATTGATGCAGTACGTTTCAAATCTTTTATTGAACAAAAAAAGACTTGTCGTTGTCAAGAAGAATTGTGTTTATATTATGGAGAATTTAAGCACACTACTCAGCATTGTCTAAAGAAACAATGCAACCACAAGATGAGGAGTATAGTTGTCAAAGAAAATAATATGTCAGAAAATGAGTTTGTCTAACTACAATAGAGACTATTATTGTGTTGTGATTTGGCTACCATGTGAAAAAATTATATATGTATATTTAATATATAATTTACTATATAGTTAAATGAGAGCCATATTAATAGACTTTTATTGATTATAGGATGTGATTAGGTTGCTAGTTTAAAAAGGATCTAATGAAAGGATTATTATTAAGATTTATACAATCTTATATTCTTTTTAGTAGTGATTTGAGGTTGATTTTATATTAATAGTAACTTATATATATCTTAAGTCACCTTTGTTAGATATTGGTGATCCATAAAATCTTAATTTACTTCTTTTATTTGGTGCTTAAAACACAAAGTATATAAATCTTATAAGAAGTAGGATTAGAAAAGGATTTTTAGTATAAAAAGGGTAGTTTGGCCATCTATGTGGATGAATAGAGATGGATGATAGAAGTCTCTATTCCTATTGGCCACAAATCATGCCCAATGGGCTCCAAGGAGGCTGTCCGAGGATTTATTAGGAATTAGGATTTATTTTTCGAGGGGAGTTGAACATCAAAGGCTAGGATCATAAGATTTAGGTTTTTGGATCTGGTTTAGGTGCAAATTTTGTGTGATTTGCACTTTTTATGAAGAAGTTATAAGCGCTCAAAGTTAAGGTGTTGATTTTAGACCTACTGTCACTCTTTTGGATATAACTCGCGCACACAAAGAGCGATCAAGAATCGACGACTAGGGTTGGAAAGGGCACTTTTTTGGCTATACTTTTTATGCATAGTTTGATAAAATTCAGGCTAGGGTGAAGGAAATATTAGGAGTTGAAGTTAGTGCTTGTGAGCTAAGGGCAATAAGTAACCCCGCTTAACTAGTGGTTACATTTTGAGCTATATCTTAGGCAATTTCATAGATTTTTGACTCAAAATTTTTAGAAGTGTATATGTTAATGTCACAAGATTATATGCAAAACTTTTGTGGCATTAGGATTTTGGATTTGTGAGATATAAGAAAAACAGTGCTCAGGTGTTCTGAGCTAGGGTTTTAAGCACCTGCTAGGAATTTTGAGATATTGGACAATTGGAAACAAATTAATAATTGATTCTTTCTTGTAATGAAACTTAAGAAAATTTTCTACACTCTAAATTAAGTTTTATAAAAATTGAATGGTTGGATCAAGAGTTATTGAACTCTAAAGTTCAGCAAGAAATAAGTCCTTATAGATGAACAAAGTTTTAAAGGATTTTTGTGGAAATTTGAACCTTTTTTGTAGACCTACTTGAATACAAAAGGATTTATATACATAACTTCTTTTTTATGAGATTGTTGTATTATTTGTCTTTAATAAAAATAATACACAAAAGAGAAGTTATATATATAAACCCTCTTGTATTCAAGTAAGTTTGTACAAAAAGATTCAAATTTCCACAAAAACCCTTCAAAACTTTGTTCATCTACAAGGACTTATTTCTTACTAAACTTTAGAGTTCAATAACTCTTAATCCAACCATATAGCTTCTATAAAATTTAATTCAAAGTGTAGATAATTTTCTTAAGTTTCACTACAAGAAAGAATCAATTATAAATTCATTCTTGATCGTCTGACATCTCAAAACCCCTAGCAGGCACTTAAAACCCTAGCTCAGAGACACCCGAGTACTATTTTCCTTATATCTCACAAACTCAAAATCCTAATGCCACAAAAGTTTTGCACATAGTCTTGTGACATTAACATATACACTCTTGAAAATTTTGAGCTAAAAAATCTATAAAATTGCCTAAGATATAGCTCAAAATGTAACCACTATATAAGCAGGTCACTTACTGCCTTTAAGTTTGTAAGCACTAATTTCAACTTCCAATATCTCTTTTATTTAAGCTTAGATTTTATCAAGCCATACATGAAAAGTGCAATCGTAAAAGTGCTCTCTCCAACCCTAGTCGCCGATTCTTGATTGCTTTGTGTATGCCCGAGTTATATCCAAAAGAGTGATAATAGGTCCAAAATCAACACCTTAACTTTGAGTGCCTATAACTTCTTCATAAAAAGTGCAAATCACACAAAATTTGCACCTAAACCAGATCCAAAAACCTAAACCTTATGATCTTAGCCTTTGATGTTCAATTCCCCTCGAAAAACAAATCCTAACTCCTAATAAACCCTCGGACAGCCTCCTTGAAGCTCATTGGGCATGATTTTTGGCCAATTAGAATAGAGATTTCTATCATCCACCTCTATTCATCTACATGGATCGCCAAATTACCCTTTTTATACTAAAAACCTTTTTCTAACCCTTCTTTTTATAAGATTTACATACTTGGTGCTTTGAACACCAAATAAAAGAAGTAAATAAGATCTTAAGGATCACCAATGTCTAACATAGGTGACTTAAGATATATACAAGTTACTATCAATATAAAATTAACTTTAAAAGTCACTACTAAAAAAAAAATAAGGTCGTATAAATCTTAGTAAGATTATTTTAAATTATAATCTAAATAAATTATAATCTTACTTATAAGGTCGTATAATTTTTTAAGATTTATACGACTTTATTTTCTTTTTAGTAAATATAATAGATAAATAAGATTTATACGACCTTATAAGTAAGATTATAATTTATTTAGATAATTAAAAGAAAATAAGGTCGTATAAATCTTTTCTAAAATTATTTTCTAAATTATTTTAAAAAGATTAGTTTAGAAAGGATCTTTTAAAAAGATTAGTTTAGAAAGGATCTTTTAGAAAGGATCTTTTAATAATAATCTTTTTAAAAGATCCTTTCTAAACTAGCAACCTAATTACATCCTATAACCAATAAAAATCCATTGATATGACTTTCATTTAGCTAAGTAGTAAATTGTACATTAAATATACATGTACAATTTTTTCATATAATAGCTGAACCACAACATGACAATGGTATTGTATTGTAATTGCTTATAGTATATAAAATCTACTCAAAATATATATTATATTTATAGATTTAGATATGTATTAGAATGATTAGTAAAGTAAATTAAAAGGGATTGGTGTAAGAAAATTTATTTTAGATTTTTACTTAGTTTGATTATGGCTTTTAAATTATATAAAACCTAAATATTTAGTATAAAGCCTGGAGAAGGAATTGGAATCCAAAGAAGAAGAATTAAACTACTAAGAGGCCTATTTGGAAGGATGAAGATAAAGTGAGGATGAATGAAGATAAGGGATGAACTTCTTCATTGCTATTGGTCAATGGTCATGCCCAATAGGCTTTGAAGAGGCTGCCTGCAATCTTAACAAGGATTTTGGCAATTTCAAGGAAGCCATTCGAAAAACAAAGACTAGGGCTAGAAAGCTTATTTTTTGGATTACAATTTTAGTATAAAAATTGAGAAATTTGGAGTTTTTATGAGCAAGCAATAGGCGCTTGAAATTAGGATATACAAATTGTACCTATTGTCATTCTTTTGAAGATTGGAGGAGTTGTATGAGAGTTTTTGGAGATTGAGAGGTGTAATTAGAGAGGTGATTTCAAGTTCTACATCTAACATAGAAGAATTATTATATTTGGAGTTTTGAAAAAAGAGATATTAGGAGTCAAAGACAGCAGATCAAATTCCAAGGCAGTAAGTAGGCCGTTTTGTTGATAGTGATGGGATTTGCCATATCTTGAGTTTTTGGACGAATTTTTGTCTCAAAATTTTTTAAAAAGTGTATTATTATGCTAAAAAGCTATATTTCAAAGTTTCATAGCATTTAGACATTTAGATTGTAAGATATGAAGAATTTAGTACACAAGTGTTTGTAAACAAGGATTTGAAGCTACTGCTAGGGTTTTGGCGATATCTAAAGATCAATAATGAATCGACAATTGAAATTTGTGGTGGTAGTTGTAAAGAATACATCAATACTTTATATAAATTTGAAGTGAATTTTGACAATTGGATTAAAAGTTATGAGTATTGGAGTTTAAAAAAAAATTCCTTCCTATGGGAGAATGAGGGTTTTAGAACATTTGTTATGTTTTGAGTGGTTTAATAAAATAAGACTTATGTATTGGATGTAATAGCCCTATGAAGAAATTTTTTATATAAATTTGGGGGTTTTATTATATTTGGATCTTGATTGGATAATTAGTGGCAGCTAGAAGTTCAGTACTTTCTTGAGGCAAATTCTCTCTACTATGACAACGGTGACTAGAATAGAAGTGCCTTCCAGATAGTGACACCATTCTTGAAAAGAATTCACAATTGCAAGAAGTTTTTTATCATGGATTTTGTAATTGATCTCTGTTGCTAAAAATTTTCTAGAATAGAAAGCTATTAGGTGGAGTTTGTTATCTTCTCCCATTTGTAACAATATTGTCTTCAAAGCAAAGTCTGAGGCGTCTATTTCCATAAAAAATACCTTAGAAAAGTTGACACGATACAAGATTAGTGTAGAAATAAAAGTTATCTTCAAAGCCTTGAACGATGCTTCTGCTTCTTTACTCCATTCAAATTTGTCCTTACAAGTTAAGCGTATAAGTAGAGCTGCAACTTGAAAAAAGTTCTTGATGAAGATTTGTTAGTAATTGGCAAATTCCAAAAAATATTACATATCTCTTATTATTTTTGGAATCTTTCAATCTATGGCTATCTGGACTTTCTTAGGATGCATTTTGAGACCATCATTCGAAATGATGTATCTTAAGAAGTCAACTTGAGTAGTATGAAATACACACTTTTCCATCTTGTTGTATAACCATGTATCTCTAAGTTTTTGTAACACACAACAAATATGAAGTTCATATTCTTCTGTATTCTTAGAATAGATTAAAATGTCATCTAAATAGTAGATAATGAAGTCATCAAGAAAATCACAAAAAATATCATTCATAAGATATTGAAAAGCAACTGGTGTATTTGTAAGTCTAAAAGGCATGACATTATATTCAAAATATCCATACCTTATTCAAAATGTAGTCTTCCATTTAATATCTTCTTTGATGTGCACTAGATTATATATTCCTCTTAGATCTATTTTTGTATAGATCTTGACTTCATTCAATTCATCAAGAAGTTCAGATATCAAAGATTGAGGATACTTATTCTTGATGGTAATCTTGTTGAGCCCTTGTTAATCTACATACATCCATAATGATCCATCTTTCTTCTTTATAAACAAGATAGGAACTCTTGCTTGGGATTTTGAATGACATATGAAATTCTTGGCCAAGTTTTCATCAATATATTTATTGAATTCAACCAATTCATTCTGAGATAGAATATAAATCGGTCCAAATAAAAGCTGAGTTTGTTCTTTGAAATCAATTGAGCAATCATATAGATGATGCTTCGGTAGAATGTCTACATTCTTCTTCTCAAAAATATCTTGATAATCTTGATGTTGGCTTGAAATACCACTTGAAGTACTTCCACCATCAGAAATGGGTGTAGCATAAATAACAAAAGATGATCTTTCTTTTGCTTCATTCATAAACGCTTTTGCGTTTATAAGTACGGATTTTATTATACTAGGCTTATGGTTTGTTAGTTGACTTATGAGACTCTTATTAATGCTTTGAGAAAAGTCAAGTCTACAAAAAATCCAATCTATTCGAAGATTGTATTTTTCTAAACATAATAAATCTAAAATGATTGGATTAGAAGAAGATTTAATTATATTAAAGATTACACAATTATTATGACCATCTATTATTACATTTATAGGAAAGATTTCATGAGTAATATTTCCAGAAGATAACAAGCAACCATCTATGACTTCTATATATACGGATTTAGTTTTTTATATTGAAGATATTTTATAATTTTTAACAAATTCTTTATCTAAAAAACACGTTGAGGCTCCTGAATCTAATAAGGCAAAGGCTTTGTAATTTTTAGGTCCCAAATAGACATCTATTATAAAATAAAGAGAGGGTTTTGAGTAGATGATAGGACCTTTACTATGAGCTGTACAAGATTCTAGTTGCACGGTGTCATATTACGTTGTCGTATTATAATTCGGCTACTATGTGAAAAAATTGTACATGTATATTTGGCATACAATTTATTACATAGCTAAATGAGAGCCATATTAGTGGACTTTTATTGGTTATAGGATGTCGTTAGGTTGCTAATTTAGAAAGAATCTTTTAAAAGGATTATTATTAAGCTTTATACAACCTTTTTTTTTTTTAGTAGTGACTTTTGAAGTTAATTTTATATTAATAGTAATTTGAATATATCTTAAGTCACCTATGTTAGACATTGGTGATCCTTAAGATCTTATTTATTTCTTTTATCTGGTGTTCAAAGCACCAAGTATATAAATCTTATAAGAAGAAGGGTTAGAAAAAGGTTTTTAGTATAAAAAGGGTAATTTGGCCATCCATGTAGATGAATAGAGGTGGATGATAGAAATCTCTATTCTAATTGGCCAAAAATCATGTCCAATGAGCTTCAAGGAGGCTGCCCGAGGGTTTATTAAAAGTTAGGATTTGTTTTTCGAGGGGAATTGAACATCAAAGGCTAAGATCATAAGGTTTAGGTTTTTGGATCTAGTTTAGGTGCAAATTTTGTGTGATTTGCACTTTTTATGAAGAAGTTATAGGCACTCAAAGTTAAGAGGTTGATTTTGGACCTATTATCACTCTTTTGGATATAACTCGGGCATACACAAAGCAATCAAGAATCGGCGACTAGGGTTGGAGAGAGCACTTTTACGATTGCACTTTTCATGTATGGCTTGATAAAATCTAAGCTAGAATAAAAGAGATATTGGGAGTTGAAGTTAGTACTTACAAACTTAAAGGCAATAAGTGACTTGCTTACATAGTGGTTACATTTTGAGCTATATCTTAGGCAATTTCATAGATTTTTTAGCTCAAAATTTTCAAGAGTGTATATGTTAATGTCACAAGACTATGTGCAAAACTTTTGTGGCATTAGGATTTTGAATTTGTGAGATATAAGGAAAATAGTACTCAAGTGTCTATGAGCTAGGGTTTTAAGTGCTTGCTAGGGGTTTTGAGATGTCGGACGATCAAAAATAAATTTATGGTTGATTCTTTCTTGTGGTAAAATTTAATAAAATTATCTACACTTTGAATTAAATTTTATAGAAGCTATATGGTTGAATCAAGAGTTATTGGACTCTAAAATTCAGTAAGAAATAAGTCCTTACAGGTGAATAAAGTTTTGAAGGATTTTTGTAGAAATTTGAACCTTTTTTGTACAAACTTACTTGAATACAAGAGGGTTTATATATATAACTTCTCTTTTGTGAGATTTTTATATTATTTGTTCTTTTTATTGAGAACAAACCACCTGTTGGATTTTGCCATCAAATTTCAAATAAACTCTCCACAGCCAGGTATCCACTGTATTTCCAGATAGAAGGCCACGTCATACAGCACCATGTATATGGATCACAAGAATCTCAAGTATTTCATGTCCATGCACATATTGAATTGTTGCCAAGCTCGTTAGAGCATGTCTTTGTCAAGATTTGAGTTTATTATCACCTATCGGCTAGAAAAATAATAAGGTTTGTTTGATACCCTTTCTAAACGTTCTTATCTTCTATCAAGAGAAGGAGATTCATCTTTTAATCAATAAAGAATGATCCTCTTAAAGCTAAAGCAATTTCATCTTCAAGCAATGAAATCAATATTAGCTGTTGATTCTACTTTTGTCAAGTAAATCCAGTCCAGTATGTTTTCAAATCCTCTTATCCATGAGATTAAGAATAATTCATCTAAGTCTCAAAATGTGATATCCATCTTTGTTATAAACTGGATTATCATAGGCTTGGATTTTTTTTGATTTGTAAACAAATCAATCGAGTTGCTTATCGATTATGTCTACAAAATCTATGAAGATATATCGTGTATTTCACATGTCACTACTCAAATCATATAAGACAGTGGATATACAAAGAAGAAGACAAATGCCACCGCCCCTTATAGAAGTCAAGAATAATGAAGAATTCAAGGTCAAAGAGATTTTAGATTCAAGGCAGCGCCAAAATCAACTGGAGTATCTTGTGCATTGGTGCGGGGACGATATTAGTAAATGCACATGGGAGCCATCCAAGAATCTAGCAAATGCATCAATAAAAGTCTATGCATTTCATCGATGATATCCATCAAAATGAAAATAAAGAATCAAAAAATCTTTGCTATAAAGCAAAGCAGGTTCTATAGAGGTTTCATCCTACCTTGTATCATTGTTGTTATTTCTTTAGATTTATTCATGCTAAAGATATGGAAGAACAACAACCAACAAATTCACCTCAAGAGCCATCGTTTGCTGATTTATTGGATGAAACATTACGACTATCAAAACCTTCAAGACGACAAAATAGAGACGAAGACCCTCAATAACAACATGTCCTTCTTTTAATTGATAGCGAAATACAACGTGTTTGGTATCACAACTTGAGAAGAGACTCCCGATGTTTAGTGATACTTTTAAAAGTAGGAACTATTCCTGATGATATTCCAAATATTTTCTTTGAAGGAAGTTATGAAGGCCTCAACAATGATCAAATAATAGGATGGTCCTCTCGCCCTAATATAGGATATTATTGATGGCTAAAAGGACCTATCAATTATCTTCAAAGGAAACAAAGATCAAAGTAAGTAACAAGCACAATTCGACGTATCTTGGACTTTTTCAATATATAATCATTGCTCCTCGTGGAACTTGTCCCTAAAAAAGGAGATAATATCACGAATACAAGATTTATTCTAGTAATTATCTAATTAATATAAATTAATAGAAGTAAATAAAATAAATTAATTTAATAATATCTTAGAAAGAAGCTTCTTAAAAGCTTCATAGATGCGGAATCACCTTTATACATGTCTATAGGTGATTGGTAGGTTAAAAATTTATTCAACAAGCTAACCATGTGTCGCACATATTGGTAGCTTGTGGAATAAGCTAGCCATGAGTCACACATGTTGATAGCTTGCGGAACAAGCCAAGTACATGGCACACATGTAAGAAACTTGTCTTATAAGTTTAACACACTATCGTAATGAGAGTCTTAGCCCTAAGAAACACTAGGTTTTTTGTGCCTCTAGTTTCTCAAGTGCAAGATGAGATTCATAAAGTTCATAAAATTGAAGAATTTACATAAAAACATACTTTATTAACCCTAACATATTCTGCCTTTAGAAACCCATCCTCAAATTTGCTCATAAATCCTAGGATATCACATCAATTGAAGCAAAATTTGGAAACAAAGTACTTAAGGAAGTAAGGAAGCAAAACCTATAAACTTTTTGATTATAGCTCATGTGGTTAGAGAGAACCATGTTGTCAAAGTAATCCCTCCATATTGCCTTTGATTCTGGACCCCCTTTGCTTCACACCTTCATTGCTCCTCATTAACAAAGACATAAGTACTGAAATTTGGTAGGCTTGTTGCTTGTTTTATGTTGTAAACATCCTCCAATTTTTGCTCCAAAATTCCTCTTTGAACTAGAGCTATAGACTCTACCCTTCTTCTTTAATTTTGTCTTCTAACAACTCTAGATCCGACCACAAATTTCTTCATAATTCTTTAAACATAACTCCAATAGCAATCAGTTTTTTATAAATCTTAATAGACTCATATATCTACAAACTCCAATAAATTTTACTCAAAATTCTACTCTGATTACAAAGATATGCTCCCTCAAACTTCACTAACTTGGAGATAGATCCCTATCACTTTGAAAGAGCATAAAATTTTATTCATAAAACGAATGAATATCAAATTTGCTCTCACCTCTTTTCTAACTTATATAGATCATGTTTAATAAATTTCATACTAAAATTAGTCTCCCAACTCTATTTATACCTAAAAAACCCACATACACATACTACCCATACAAACCGCAATCCTGCCTTCATTCTATTTTTCTTTTCATCCAAACCTGGTTACAATTTTACTCATTACTCTTTGTTCAAAGATCATATTGACTTGAGATTTTGATACAAAATAGCTAACTCTATAAGGAACAAAAATCCAAAAAATTTCGCCTCTAGAGTCCAAGTGGTTCCCAAGAGCCAAGGCCCGAAATTTAGTAACCCTCACTGCCCTAGTCTTAAACACCTGCAACTTTGACGACTCATATCTCCCTTGATATTTAACCAAAAGACATAAGAATTATTTTTATATGTTTCTTATCTTGTCTACTACAAACTTATAAAAAATTGCACTTAAAATATTCTCCATGCTTCCTCTACACACAAAAACATATACTATCTATCAAAAAAATCTTATGCACCTCCAAAAGAACCCTCCTCCTTCTTCTTCACGACCCCTCCTTATCATCCCCGCCCGATCTCCCTTCTTCCTTTGGTCAAAGAGACACCTCAGCCATGTCTTCCCACCTCTTTAATCCTTTCTTTTGGATTAACTTGAGGAAATCTCACTTTTTGAGATAAATTTCTATTCTATCTCCTTACTACCATTTTTCTACCAACTTCTCTTTTAATTTCAGCCCACAACATTTAAGTTCAAATCTAAGATAGAAGAGAATAAACGTAAAGTAGATCTAAGATAAAATAGAAGAAAACCTAACAAATAGAAAGAAACAATTTAGATTAGATTAGAGATAAAAAAGAAAGAACTACATCCTACACTGCCAAGTCAAAGAAGCTTATGTGGTTAAGTTCTTAGCTACTTTGGAGCTGACGTGGGTTCAAATCCATTTGACTTCACTGTAGAAATCCTTGGCTTCATGACTTGCTATTGCTAGTGGGAATTTCAGCAGGAAATTAGTAGTTTGGCCTACCTATCATCCCTAAGTTTGTCATAAATACTGTATATTTTCTAGTCTTTGGCAATAGCTATTCTAGTTTTTTCTTGAATATACATACTTCTTTATTTCTATCTTGTTATTTTCTTTTGATATAATTTTTTACTAACTTACGTATCTATTTTAGTTCGTATCTTTGACATATTATTGGTTTGGATGTATTTTATTAAATTTTGGATGCAAGAATTTTTTATATTTTTTAAACAATATTATAAATATTTTCATAATATTGGCACTTTAAGTGAAATGAAAAAAGATATTAGAAATATTTGGATAAAATATCAAAGCTATGTTGGTGAAATCAAAGATTTGTTAGAAAAAAATATATATATTAAATAAAAATCAATGTACAAATCTTAATAAAATACTTAATGATGTTTTAAAAATATTTCAATAATTATTAATAGTAACAAGAATAAATTTGATTATAGTCTTTTTAATGATGAGTTATTTTTTATAATTAAAAAATTTTATTTGTTGATAAAAAATTATAAAAAAATTAGTTTAATATATTTGTTAGTTTTTTATTAGTTTATAATTATATTATTAACAAGTTTTAATTGGATTATATTTTATCTTAAAAGTTATATAATTGATAATAAATATTAATTATATAAAAGTAATTGATTTATAATAATATCATATTTATCTTGTGATTTGTTATAATAGAAATTTCTATAAAAGAAAAATTAAAATATTATTCCAAAATTATTATGATATGCCGCCATTTAAAGTTTTAAAAATATTTTTGTATAAAATAAAGGTCCAAGAACTAAAAAGATTAGAAACAGAATTAAAACTTTATAGGACATTAAAAGTAAGGAATTTAATTATTACATCTAAATATTATTTAATCTTTAAATTTAATTATTACATCTAAATATTAATTAAATAATAAATTAGATAAATAAAAGTGATTAATATAATATTAAAGATTATAACTAAAAATAATAATAATAGTATTAAAAATAATAATCTAATGGTCTTAAATCTATTTTTAATTGATAGAAGATCTAAAAACGAATTAACAATAATTATTAGGTTTAGAAAAAAAATACTTTTTAAAAGTAAAATATTTAAGTTATATTTTTAATTATTATTACTATTAATTAAAAATATAGAAAAAATAATAACAATTCTTTAATATCACTTTTATAAAATATATCTTTTAAAAATTAATAATTTTTAAATTAGTTGAATTTTTAAATCACTTGTTAATATTTGATATTAAATTAATTAGATAGCTAATTAATTAATAAAATTTCTTAGGTTAATAATATATATCATTATAAAAAAATAAAAATAAAATTATTATTTAATGGATCTAACATTGTTGTATTATAATACAACTATTGGATAATAAAGTAAATAAAGACCAATATTTTAAATGGGCCTAATTAAAAATTTAATAAAAAGTTTCTTTAAAAATTATAAGTAATGAATAGGAGGATGTAAAAATCTTAATGTTTATGTTGCTCTTCTTATCAAAAGAACTTCTATTTACTTTATATGTCCAAAAATAGAGCAAGATAAAGTAGAATAGACATAAAATCATTATAGACTCCTTTGGGTGAAAGATAAGAATAATTTCTAGAAAAAATCATAAAAAAATGATTAAATTGATATCCAGGGAGGACCATTTAGAAATCAATATCAATAATTTTTAAAGATTTTTAATATCAATAAAATCAATATCAATAATTTTTAAAGATTTTCTATATAGATTAAATTAAAACTTTATAAAGTAGTAATTGACATGAAATGTAAGATTCATACTAATTTTGAGTGTAAATTAACAGCAAAAGAAGGAGATCTTGCTACTAAGAGTTTGACATCAAAGTTGAAGAAGGAAGTCGCCTAATACTTAGATAGATTTTTTGTCTTTTCTCTCAATTTATAAATTTGGTTTTTTTCAAATTTCTTGAGCTTATTACCAACCAGCAAATTAAAAGGCATGAAATTTTTTTAAAAAAATCAATAATTGATTGAAACATTGTAAGATTTTGTTATAGTTTGATAAGATTTAATAAGAATTTTTTTAAAATTTATTTATTAAAAATTAAATAAAATTTAATAAATATTTTTTAAAATTAGATAAGATTTTATTAGTATTTGATATAATTATTTTAATATTTCTTTAAGATTTCTTTAAGATTTATTTAAGAATTTATTAGAATTTATTTAGAATTATTTAGGATTACTTAAAAATATCTCAGGATTATTTAGGATTTTTTTAAAGATTTGATTAGGATTTAATAGGATTTATCTAAGACTTCTTTAGGATTTGATGAGGTGTGTTTAAGATTTCTTGGGATTTATTTAGAAGTTTGTATAGATTATTTATGATTTCTTAGATTTATAATTTAAAATTGATGAAATTTAGAATTGATTGGATTTAGGATTTCTAAGAGAATCAAGATTGTTAAGACAAGTATTTCTAAACACCTTATTTATTTTTGGATTATAAGAACTTTAGGATTTAGATAAAATACTTCTCCAACTAAATACTTGATACATTCCTAAGCAAGATTAAATATAATACAACAACATCCAAATTTTAATATTTTAAATATAAGTAGGTCAAAAATTTGATAGGTCAGAAAGTTCTCCTTAGACTTAGCTTTGATTCAAAGAAAGCTTGTTGATTATCTTAAATTATTACTAGACGGTTGTATCTCTTATTGAATATTAATTATTAAGTACTAATCCAAAAATAATTCTTTTTATCTTCTTGTCCCATAATTAAATTCTTCTTTGAAGTGAATCAATCTTATACTTCATTAATTTCTTGTATATTTTATGAAAAAAATACCAAGCAAATTTAATGTATTATTTTTTATCTACTTCTTTTTTTGATTTTGTTTTTATAATAACAATATCAAATATAAGATTATTTTTTTCACTTATGTTAATTTTTAGCCAAAGATAATAGATTCAAACATAAAAAGTCTAAATTATTATTACTTAAAGACTTTTATAATCTTTAATGGCATTAATTAGCCTAATTAATGAAAGGTGGTTTAAAAAAATTAATTCAACAAGGAAATCTTTTTCTCTATGGTCTAGATAATAGAAGGTAGATTGGAGATACTTGATCTACATAAGAATTAGACATCATGCATTCTAAATTAGAATAGATTAAGTTTATGGAATAAGTAGCTATTAAACTTTGATACAAAAAGTCATAATTTTAAATATAAAAGAAGATTAAATATAAATTTTTTATTTTTTAGACCAATCTTTAATAAAAACTATCTTAAAAAAAATTTAATGATTTCCACATAAATATAAGATAAGCCTTTTTTTAGAATTAGAATTAGATGAAAGATCTAATTTTATATGTACCAATACAACATGGTTTTGACAATATTATGTGATTAAGATTCTATGTTAGATGATTAACATCTTTTTGATTAGAAGCCTATATATAAGAAGTTTTAAAAAATAATTTGTATAGTCTATATGGCACTAAGAGGTATACTATGAAGAAACTTATAATATAGTTGGATGTAATCAAAATGCACAATACACACTTACAATAGGAAATAGAAACTTATTTGGAATAAATAGAAATTTTCTTATCATCTACACTCTTTTATTTGATAATATCTTAATAGTACAAGTTTTTTCTTATATTATGTAATAAATTAATTTTAAACTAGTTTTTTTACAAAATTGACATAATTTTTAATTATTTATAATAATTATTTATATTAAGGCCAATATCTATATATATATATATATATATATATATATATATATATTTAGTTAAGATTTAAAATATCAATAAAGAAAAAATAATAATTTATTAAATTAAGAAATTTAGATTAAAAATTATTACTAATAATTATTAGAAATAAATTATTTTTAATAAAATTTTATATAAATAAATCTCAAATTAAAGAAGTTGAGTTAATGTAATAAACTTTATTCAAAAGTCATGGTTCATTAAAATGCTATTTGATTAAAAATTACTAGTTTAGAATTTCTTATAATCATGTCTATAGAAACTATGTTTATAAATATTTAGAGATAGAAACTTTTTTTTCTTCTATTTGTACTTCTAATTTAACCACAAGTAATTAGCCTTAGAAATATCTACTTATGGTATAATTCTAATATTTGAGATTCAATTATACCTCATATATGCCATAAAATTTAATAGTTTTACTTAGAGAGATGGAAAGTGAAGCAAGAAAAGAATTTCTAATTTTATTCTTTTAAAAAAATTTACACTAATTCTTATTTCATATAATATAAATTTAAATAAAATAATAAAATGAAAATAAATTTTGATTAAAAGTTTTAATAGATCTATAAACAAAGAAATAAGATAATTATTTCAAAATTTTCTAAAAATTTGAAATAATACATATTACTTCAATTTTTACCATAGAAAATATAATTTCTAATTGAACATATAAAAAATAGAAACTTAATTATTAAAGTATAAAAATAAATTTTAGATTTTAGCACAAATTTTTTTTATTATATATATATATATATATATATATATATCCATTAATGAGGAGCCCTCAAAGACATGCCTATATTAAAAAAATTACTACTAATAGACAAATACATTTATGTTCTTCTAATATAAATTAAGTCTAATTAAATTTTTGTGGCTATTTTGTAAAAAGAGATTTTTTTCAAAAATATCTGAAATTTTTAAATAATTTTAATTTTTCATATATAATTTTTTTATAAATTATTTTTTCTATATTTATTAGATTAATTATAGCCATGTTTAGTTGTATTTCAATGTCTTTTAATAATCCATTATAGAATTTTATATAGAATTATTGTAAGATCTTATTACATAGCATTATATTTTTAGTAATTATTAGAAGTATAAATAATTGGTATTTTTTATTTTTTTCCAAGAAAGCAAAAAAAAAATCAAAATTAGAAATTATGCAAAAGAGATCATAAAATAACTACTAAGTATTTGATAATAGATTTTATAAGAATGTACACATTCCTTCTAATATCTATTAAATTTTTAGTGTTTTCTAATTTCTCTTCTAAGGAGTAGTATGATACTTTGAGATTAAAGAATTTATATATGTTTTAGATGCAAAACCTTTTTTAATATAATAATATATATTTTCTAGTTGAAAAAAAAAAGAAATGAGAAGAAGAAAAAAAGATATTATAAATTTTAATATAAATTTTTTAAATAATTAATTTAAAAATTTTAAAATATAACTAAATTATAGTTATTTAAATATTATTATTATTATTATTATTATTATTAAAATAATTTATATTTCTATTAGATTTAATAATAGTTAGATTTGATCTTTTTTTATTTTTTTTATTTTTTACAAAAGAGATGATAGAATTGGATAATAAAAGAAAAATAAATAAAATCAAAATATATGTATGTGTGTATGTATGTGTATATATATAAGCTATTAAAAGATGTAAGAAGAAGAGAGAAAAATAAGAGAGGAAGAGCAAGGAAAAGAAGAAGAAATGAGAAAATGAAAGAGAAGAGAGTTGGAAGGAAATTTTGCTTATTGTGATAGAAAACATGTATAGAAAATGACCTCCAATTATATTCAAGATGAAAAAAAAATAAAAAAATAAAAAAATAAAAATTAGAATGTAAAAAAATCTTAATTAAATAGAAATAGAAAGTAGACAAAAAAAATTGGAGAACTTACAAAAAAAAACGTCTTTTGTTATATTGCATAATATTAAAGTTGTATTTGTGTGTTATATTTTTTTAGATATTTTTTTTATTATTGGTTGATGGAAAAAAAAATACTAAATATGTATAAATGAATAGTGTTTGGTAATTAATCTTGTTGTTGGTTCTTGGACAAATATCTAGATTTTTTAACTTTAATAAAATAAAGATAGATTTTGACACTATGTAATGTTCTTAGATAGTATTTTTGTTTGATTAAGAAACTATATTCAACAATAATTGTATTATTATAATATGTAGTTAACTAGGCAACCTTGACAAGGATTCCACGATATATCTTGAATCAAATGCTACAAAAAACTAAAGATCTACAAAAAAATTCTAAAGTTGTGTCTTTATGTGTGGTTTTTAGGAGGAAAAAACATCTTACACTGCAACCCATCAGACAGATACCTCCCCCGCTAGAGACTCCGAAGGGAATGTACCCCAAATGAAGCAAGCAAACACGGCATGATTCTCAAGGATTTTCATCTTTAGCGTATTGTGCAATTCTCCAGGAAATACATTAAATTGACTCCAGATATGGTTTTCAAACCATGCATTAATTTCTTTTTTAGTCTTTTACAAATGAACACAGGCACAAAAATAAAGACAATTTTTTTCACATGCATGTGGATATTAGCTGGGACATTCTGCCTGTTTCCTTAACAGCATCATTTTGAATCATCACCCTGATATCCTCATGACGTTTCGGTTTCCTTTCGCGAAGTGAGAATGTGGACATCTTTGAAAACAACTGGTGTTTCACATCCTCACTTGGACCATCAGTTTTGTTACTCTTATTTTTCTCTTCAAAATTTAACCTATGACTTCATAGAATATGTTGTGATCTTCTTGCAAGCCATTATTGTATGCCGCAAGATATCGAGCCTTTCTGGTATTGAAAAGGGTTTCATACTTTGCATGAACAGGAGACGCCATTCACAACGAACCTCAGACGGTGGTGACACCATGAACCCAAATATATTGTCTAAAAGGTCCATGAAGTTTGCGAGTGATTTGTACGTTAATAGCTGCTGACCTTACGTGAAGAGATGCAGGAGCTGCATTCTTCAGGGTCTTAATTTGCATTACCCACTATTTCTTTGGTATGCTTTCTATTTTTTACCAGTGCATGATAAATATTCTTTCGACTCAGTTTTTGAACTAGTGTATACTATAACTATTATTGCAACAAGAAGGAATCAATTTTCAAACAATTCACTAATCGTGTTTACTCTCAGAATGACACACAATGTTGACTTCTGCAATCAATCATGGCATGGGAATAGAGTACCTTAGCAAATATTCCAACTACTGTTGGAATGCAACATCTTCCAAGTGCTAGTCATAATTTTCTTTATCAGCTAAACGATGATAACTCTTACATGATTGTGCATGAAGTACATAAATTAGCACATGATAGCATGCTGAAAACAAACCAAGGGAATTGAAGTAGGGAAAGTAATGCATTAGAAAATTATACATAACGAGATTGGGTTTAGATTTCGGATTGCTCACCTTGCTGGCAACGCACAGTCGAGGCAACACTAAAACAATAACCTTGTCTTCTAACTCTAAAGTAAGATGAGAATTCAAGTAGGACTTGCGGAGTTTGCTCCCGTTTAGCGTACATTACTGCGTTGTACAAAAAGAAGAGCAAATTATTCCTTGCCTGCTGAAAAAAGCGATGGAAGTGGCGAAGACTTGAGGTTCAACCTTCGAACAGGGAGGAAAAAGAATACGACAGTATATCCACTCTCGCGTTGACGTACAATATGTTCAACGCTGAGACTGAGATACTACTTGTCCATCTTTTTACGAAGTACGCATACATAAGTGTACAGTTTAAGAAACTTCTATATGGTCAATGTGAGATGAAATGAGAGAACTTGAACTCACATCTTCGTGTGAGCCTTGAATAAAACCCCTGGTGTGGACATTCAGTTAGCTCAAAATTCGACCATTCCATTATAGTCCTTTCTAATACAGTGCAACGAAACTAAGGTATAAATAATCAGGCAAAATATACAGTGTAACTACTAGTTAGAAGGATTGAGCATGCTCAATGCACCAAATCCTACAACCCCCTCCATTTCCAGCCAACAACACCAACCATTTAATAATGACTGCTACAGTCAACCTTAACATAACCCAAGTCACCCATATTCACAAGACAAGGATATAGTGGTCGAATCTCTCAGGTATGCAGATAATTGGCTGCCATCATGAGCTCCAACGTCATTTCGGGCTCAATGTGAAAGTCCGTTTTCTTTCCACTACACAATAACAACAAATACATCGGCATCAAATGAAATTTGTACATACATTTGCATTTACCTGATATGTGAACCACGATAGACACAACAGCATTAGTACTACGCCTAAAAAACAACCAAGCAGGTGATGATGTTGATTAAGAACTGAAAAAAGCGTTTCCTACACAAGATGAGCTGACTTTAGGGCATGGTGAAAAAGCAAAGATTCTCACTTGGAACATTGCAGAAACCAGTAGAAGTACTGGCACACTTTCTCCAGAATGGGAGTACTGATTTCTGGGAAATTCACTACTCCCAACTCTATTTCCGAAAAATTTCCTGTTCAAAAACCCCCAACATCTTATTGCTTAGGGGAAAAACCGATTCCCGGAAGACGAGACTTCAGTGATACGAAAGTGATATAGTGGAGTAACAAAGCCACAACACATCACCGATAGGAAACGAGCACCGAAATGAGGATTATGAGTTGAAGTAACGATAAACTAGCATGGCATAACAAATTGCTTGTAAATAAAATTGATCAGAAACTACACAATTGCAAGGAGAACCGAAAAATCACGTAGGAATGGAAAGATCATGAAATTTGAAATGCGTCCACACACACACACACACACACACACAAACAAACAAACAAACAAACAAACAAACAAACAAACAAAGGAAAAGCTGCAAAGTTTGGAAATGAGACACAGGAGCACAAACCAGCCGACGAAAGCATGTTCCTCAGCGTATTGGAGATAACTGCTGCCTTTCGATCAATGATAAACTCAAAACCCTCCGCGCTCACCAGCTTCACAGTCTCATTCTTGCGCGGAAAAGCCATATTTCCTGCTTTCTCTTCTCTCCTTATTCAAATCCTCTGCTTCTCATTGACCTGCTCCCAGGAAAAAGTCCTGAAACCCCCAAATAAGAACCCCTGGTTCAATCCCCAATCCTCACATCCCACACATCGCGATGCAAATACTGTCACCACGAACCAATCCAGAAGATAAGACCTAAAATTCTCCATTACGCTCAGTCACCGCCCCAGGAAAACACCTCAAAAACGCATCAAACACAGGTAATCTCCAAAACATTACGACGAAATTCACCACACCCACAACAGCTCCAAGCAACGCAAATCATCAGAGCCACCAAACCGCAACGATATCCCACAGAATCCCGAGAAACGCAACAAATCCTCGAAGCGCCAGCTACACGTGACGATAAGAAACGAAATGCAGCCTGGGCGTGTAATACCTCGATTGATAGCTCTCGCGATGGGGGGCGCACTGATCAGGAAGCCGGAGACACGAGCTGCGCAAGTGCGGAGAGCATTAGTAGCGACGAGGGGACGGTGCGGAGGTGGAAGAGCGGGCGCGGAGCTCCGAAGAGATGCCTGGGTAGAAGAAACCAAATGGATGATATTCATCCTGTAATGATGAATACCTGGGGGGAGTATACTACAGCCTTACATTCTAATATTGCACAGTCAATGTATAACATGAACATACATCCTCTTGCATCGTCTTGAAATATAACGTTCTACTTTTTGGGCTCTTTTAATTGTGGAAACTTATTAATCTTCAAAATTTTATTGTATTTTGCACTTAACAATAAGACTTAATATTATGCCTTAATATTCATTACTGATAAATATATCCAACAGTCGTATCACCAAAAGAATGTTACAATGAATTATGCGGTTGAATTTATTATGAGAGTCTTTGATGATAGAATATTGTGAAGAAAAGTGCAGCATCTCTAGTATGCGGATGAAATACTGAATCAAATAAAAATTTAAAACCACAATATTCAAAGATAAATATATAAATACATCTTTCTATACAAAAATGAGATTAAAAGCTTTTCCACCGTTTTCATTTGATTATATCATTTTTTGTAAATCACTGTTGCAATGTTGTGATTTTAGTAAAATCTTATACGACATTTTTTAATAATGGTTTTCAAGAATTTACAAATTCACATCAAACTGTTGGATATTAAATTTTAAGAATAATAGAACATTAACATTTAATATTTTTTTCACTGTTTCTACTTTTTAGCATTGAATTTTATTAATGAACTGTAAAAGCTTCTGGTAAATTTTATCCTACACATTTCTGCATTAAAATTCATTGGATTTGAAATTTAATTTAAGAGGATTTTTAAAATTTTGAAAATAAAAAATAGCTTATGTATTAATATAAATTTTATTTTAGGTTCATCAATTAAACTAATTTATTTTAAATTAGAAGTTTAATAGACACTTATTAGAAGCTAATGTTGAATATATTAATTATATTTATTAATGTAAAATAATAAATACAAATGATTTGAATAAGTGGACATTTTCATTGTTTCTTCCTAAGGTTTGCATAATTATTTAATTATAAACATAGTTGTCATAGAAGACCTACTAGATAAAATATAAAGACAAATATAACAAAGTATTTGATTACTTTAAATCCAAATAAACTTATTACATAAAAATCTTGACTTAAAATATAATATCCAATGATGCTACTTGTAAAAATTGTTATGCATTAAGGACTTTGTAATAGATATTTTTTGGTTGTTAAAAATTTTATAGATTAGGTAAGTAAGACGAGATTACTACTATAAATGTATAAGAAAAATTGGCATTCTTTCTCAAAATAAATCTTTCGAATTTTCAACTAAGATAATTTTTTAACAAACTTGAAGTTTTGATGGCTATGAAAAAATTTAAAGACCAACTATTACAAAATACAAGAATAAAATTTTAAATCTCATTATTCACTTCTAATTAATCATTTTTTTATTTCATTTTGATATGATTTTTTATATCATATTAATATTTTTAATTTAAAATAAAAATAATAATACTACCATTGATATATATATATATATGATAAAATGAAGATGAATTACTTATTATTTTGATTATATTTTCTTATACTAATAATTTTTAGGTTAATATGTGTTTAAAAAGTATAAAAAATTATAAATTTTATAAAATCTCTTATATTCTTATTTGTTCTATTTATTTATTTTTCAATGGTACATGATTTTTGCTAATGTAATAATTAAAAATAATAAATTTATATTTTATGGTGTTAATTTTTAGTAGTTTAAATAAATATTAACTAAATATTAACTAAATATTTATCTTTCATAATTTAGATTTTGTTGATGTATTTAATATATTGGTATACACCTTGTTTAATAAATAAAATTATTTAGGGAGGTGTTATTAAGATATTATACTTGTGTCATGGACACAAGATTTATTCAAATAATTATCTAATTAATATAAACCAATAGAAGTAGGTAAAATAAGTTGATTCAATAATATCTGATAGAGTAGCTTCCTAGAAGCTTCATAGATGCGGAATCACCTTTATACATGTATATAGGTGATTGATAGGTTAAAAACTTGATCAACAAGCTAGCCACATGGCGCACATGTTGGTAGCTTGTAGAATAAGCTAGCCATGTGTCACACATGTTGGTAGCTTACAGAATAAGCCAAGTACGTGGTGCACATATGAAAAACTTATCGTGCAAGTTTGACACATGTCTTGCAAATTAGACACGTGTAGGAGGTCCTATAGAATATTGTCACATAGCTCTTAGTTAGATAGTATTTATAGAGGCAAGAGTGAAGCCTTCTTTACTCTTGTCAACTTCTTTTTTGCTTCTAGTCCAAATTTAAGAGTCTATAGTTTTCTTGTCTTGTGGCAATAGCCATTCTAATTTCTTTTAATATACATACTTTCTTACTTTTATTTTGTTATTCTTCTTAATAGAAGTTTCATATGTTTATTTGCTTTCATCGAATTCTTGTCCTTGACAGATTGACAAGAGTCCACAAATAGTATCAGAGCTTTGTCTTTTCTTGATTAAGAGTGGATTATCCCTTTTTCTTGATAAGACATAAGCATATTAGATGTTGTGGAGTACCCACTTCTAAACTGATATTGTTTCTAGAATTTTTTCTTTTGAGTGTGTTATTCTACATTTCTTGAAGTGAAAGTAGACACTTTCCTTCTTATTGTATTATCATGGCAGAGCTTGTGGAAATGAAGAGTGCAATGGCACAAATGGAAGAACAAATTAGAGAGCTAATACTTGCAATGCATCAACTTAATTTATCACTACAAGGAGCAACAAGATTAGCAGGAAGTAAAGATATAGAGATGGTTGGAGCTACATTAATATCTACACCGAACTATACTACCTCAGCTATGATGGAGCACTGTTTAAACATTAGAGAACCAAAAATTAGTTTGCTTGAGAAGTTTGATAGCACAAGATCTAAATTTCAAGGATTCGTCAATCAAATACAATTGGTGATTGAACTTCAATCTTAGAATTATCCTACACAAGGATCTCAAGTTAGGTTTATTGCAACGTTATTTTTAAGATCTGCTTTATAATGGTTTTTATCTTTTCTTGAACGACGTGATTTAATATTAGATAATTTGGAGATATTTTTAATAGAATTCCGATCTATGTATAGAAAACATGATGCAATTTGTATTGCAACCAACAAGATTTGCATCCTATGATAAGGCAATCGATCAATGTCATGATATGCTTTACAATTTTGACAACTAGCAACTGATATCAAGTGGGATGATGTTGCACTCATCAGTCAACTTTTCTACGAATTATAATATGAGATAAAAAAAAATTAATGCTCAATTTATCCGATCCTCAAATATTGAGTCAAGCAATTGATTTTGCTGTGAAGTGTGACAATCAACTTTTTGAGTTTCAATCCAAGAGTCATACAAGAGAGCCTCAACGTTATTATTCAATGGCAACATCAACGTCTTCACAAAATGTACATTCGGAAGTAGAAGATATATAAATTGATGCGGTATATTTTAAATCTCTTATTGAACAAGAAAAGATTCGACGTCGTTAAGGAGGATTATGTTTATATTGTGGAGAACCTAAGCACACTGCTCAACATTGTCCGAAGAAATGACACAACTACAAAATGAAGAAAATGGCTATCAAAGAAGACAACATGTTGGAAAACAAATTTGTCTAGCTACAATGGAGACCGTTGTCATACTGCATTTACGTGCAGTGTATAAAAATATTAAATATCTTGTATCTATTGTTAATATATGTATGAGTGCTAGAGGTTATTTTAGAAGATATTATAAAGAGAGGATTTATTATAGCCACTTAGTTTGTGAATTAAGATGGCTATTTGTTTTGTTCCTATCTTACTTATATCCTAGAATAGACTCTTTTGTAATTAGAAGAAAGATAAAGGTTGTTTTATCTTTCTTGTTGACTTTTGAGATAGAATGGACCTTGTGAGGGATAAGAAAGAAGAGCATGGGATGAATAGGGCCTATCCAATAGGATTTGGCTGCCCATGTGGGCGTGTTATAGTCTTATATGGAAAGAAAGGGAGATATACTCCTCTTGCTAGACCGAGAGGAGGAGGGAATTTTATGGTGAACTTTGGAGAGAGATAGCTCCGAAGAGAAAGAGAGAGTTTTGAGTGGTGAACTTTGGAGAGAGATAGCTCTAAGGAGATAGAAGCATTTGTAATAAAAATTAGTGGGTCTATTCTTCAAGGTGTGAGGATTTTAGAACCTACTCATTTGCTTGTTTTGGAGTTGTGAGCAAAAAATTATGCTTGTTTTAGTAGAGTAGGGTTTGCTGCCACCCGATGAAGAAGGGCAGAAACTTCGAGCTGCTACTGCAAGTTTGATTTCAATTCTTTCTTAGTGAAATTTATAGAAAGTGTGAAAAATTGTGCTAGCTTTCTATCAAGACATCTCTTATAGCATTTGGAGTTGGAGAGGAAAAGTTTTGATCTTGAGAGTGGGAAAGGGTTTGCTACCACCCGACGAAGAAGGGCAGAGACTTTGTTCAACTACCCAAGTCGGACAGTCTCTTCAATCTTTTTGATAATTTAGATGCTTATAGTAGCTTATGTAAGCTTTCTAAAAAAACAAAAATTAATACATTTGGAGCTTTGATGAAAGTTTTATGAGCCGTGAAGTGTCAAAGAGGGCAAATTGTTGCTAGGGTTTGAAGAGTAGAATCAACTAGCTACAACCTTTGGATGAATTTTTAGTGATTTATTTAGTTTCAGCTTATTATATAACTTGTATTCCTCATATGCGGTTGTATTTTGAGGTATACTTGAATACATATATACTTTGCTTATACCTTTTATACAAGTATATATACTTATATTTATATCAAATATTTTATAAGTATTATATAAGTATTATATATAATATTTGTACAAATATTTGTACAAGTATTATACCAAGGATTATATAAGTATTTATACAAGTATTTTATATAAGTATTTATATAAGTATTTTATACAAGTATTATTCAAGTATTTATACTTTATATTTGTACAAGACTTGTACAAGTATAATACAAGTATAATTTGAAAGCTTGAACAAATATTGTACAAGTATAGAACATACTTGCATGGTTTCCTCTCATGTTCCCTACTAGTTCTAGTAGCAGCTAGGAACTCGGCGTTTTCCCAAGGCGAATTCTCTCTACCCGACATTGTGCAGCTGGAACCTTGTATAATTCCTAATAAAGGTCTTATTCTCTCCTCAGAACCTTCTTCTTATTTTACAATAGATATATATTTAGGACCAAAAAATTACAAAGCCTCTGCCTTATTAGATTCAATTTAGCAGCCTCAGCATGCTTTCTAGATGAACAATTTGTTAAGAATTGTAAAATACCTTTAATACAAAAAATTAAATCCATACATATAGAAATCATAGATGATCATCCATTGTCTTTTAGAGATGTCACTCATGAAACCTGTCCTATAAAAGTAACAATAGATGGTTATATAAGCTACGTAATCTTTAACATAATTAATTCTCCATCTAATTTAATTATTTTAGATTTATCATGGATAAAAAAATATAATCCTCAAATAGATTGAAATTCTTGTAGACTTGACTTTTCTTAGAAAGTCATTAAACATCCTACCAATCAAGTGAAAAGGTATAATTTTAGTATAATAAAATCCGTATTTATAAGTGTAAAAACTTTTATACACGCAGCAAAAAAAAGATCAACTTTTGCTATTTATGCCACACCCATTTTTGATGGTGGAAAGACTTTAAGTGACATTTGAAGCTAATATTTGGATTATCATGATGTTTTTGAGAAAAAAAATGTAGATATTCTTCCAAAGCATCGTCTATATGATTGTTCAATTGACCTCAAAGAAAGAACTCAGCCACCATTTGGACCAATCTATAATTTATCACAAGATGAGTTGGCTAAACTCAAGGCGTATATTGACGAGAATTTGGCCAAGAATTTCATATGTCATTCTAAATTTCTAGCAAGAGTTCCAATTCTATTTGTGAAGAAAAAAGATGAATCATTACGAATGTGTGTTGACTATTAAAGACTCAACAAGATCACAATCAAGAATAAATATCCATTATTTTTGATATCAGGACTCCTTGATTAATTAAATTAAACTAAAATCTACACAAAAATAGATCTAAGAAGAGCATACAATCTAGTACGCATCAAAGAAAGAGATGAATAGAAAATTATATTTCAAAGCAGGTACGGACATTTTGAATATAATATCATACCTTTTGGACTTACGAATGCACCAACTGCTTTTCAACATCTCATGAATGATGTTTTTTGTGTATTCCTAGATAATTTTGTCGTATGCTACCTAAACGATATTTTGATCTATTCTAAGAATGTAGAAGAATATGAAATACATGTTCGTCAAGTATTATCAAAACTTAGGGATGGGGGATTATACGCCAAGATGAAAAAGTGTATATTTCATACTACTCAAGTTGATTTCTTAGGATATATCATTTCAAATGATAGTCTCATAATGGATTCTAAGAAAGTCCAGATAATCTTGAATTGGAAGATTCTAAAGATGGTAAGAGATGTCCAATATTTTTTGAGATTTGTTAATTATTATCGGATCTTCATCAAAGACTTCTCTCAAGTTGCAGCTCCATTTACACGTTTGGCTTGTAAAGACAAATTCCAATGGAATCAAGAAGCAAATGCAACATTTGAAGCTTTAAAGACATCGTTTGTTTCTGCACCAATCTTGTATTGTGTTGAATTTTCCAAGGCATTTTCTATGGAAATAGATGCATCAGACTTGTTACAATGGCTTCAATCTTTGTCACCTTTCCCAACCTTGGTTAGAGGGAATTTGAAGCACCTATGCTTTAGTTCTTTGATACTTATATTGAGAAGTATGTCTTTAAGGACGTTCATAGAATATGCATCGTCTTTCGAACGTCTGAGGAGAATACATATGTCTATTTCTTTTTGGCTATGTCCACTGACTACAAGCTCATATGATCGCTGAGTACTGTTTTGAGGTCAACAGATGGCATTGTATTTTCTATCGACAATCTACATGCAGCAAGAGAGGCAGTGTTTTGCTTCTCCAAGGATAACCTAGATGGCAACACAATACAACGTCTTGGTCTAAGATGCCACAAAAACAAGCACTATGAGATAGTAATAGAAAGATGCGCTGGATACATAGTGGTTCCTGAAGAGAGGAAAAAGAAGGACATATATGCCAAGCTTTCATCTACCTGGCCTTGTGATATTTATTATATACAGTGTGGCAACAATAGAAAGAAAGAAGTCGTAAGAGATCTAATGTGTGCATGTCCCAAGAACCCTGAGTTCATCGCATCAAAGATATTTTATGTGATATATAATATAAGATTCATATGTTCAAACTTTGATAGACAAATCTTTTACTTTTTTGATACCAAAAAGTGGACTGCAAAGAGCTCTAAAGCGTCGTTGATGAAAGAGATCCTAACAGGAATATATAAGTTTATAGCAAACATGTGTGACACCTATATGGAGACTGTTGAACTTGCTACAAGAATAATGGAGTTTATACAATCTTCTGATAATAGAAAGAAGATAATGTATACTCGCTCAAGAATATTCTACAAAGAGGACTTTAAAGGATTATTAGACTGTAGAAAAGATATAATAGGCATGAAAGGAGGAGTATTTGACTTTACTCAGGACAAGTTCAGACCAATAGAACCAAAAGACTACACCACTCTATCGACTAGGATCCCGTTTGTACAGCTTGACAATAGTATAAAAATTGTTAGTGAAGTGCTTGACCTAAAGACATACGAAAGTACTTCATAAGATTTGTTTCATCATGCTTAGAGAGAAGGAATGCAAACAAGATATTCTCCATATGGTCAAGATCTAGAGACAACGAAAAGACAATTATGGTCTTTCTGATCGAATGGGCATTTGGTGACTACGCAGTAAAGATGTTGACTTCATTATTCATGGGCAAGAGAGCACAGTCATCAGCAGCCACTGCTAAACTAACAATGCTCAAAGGAAGACTTATTGCCATGGTGCAAGAACTAGACAAAGGCGATAAGCTTAATCTTGGTGTGATGAAAGAGCTCACAAGAAACGATAGTCTATACATAAGAGGCTTATATGAAGAAGGGACCATCATACCTCAAACAACAAAGTTTATACTTATTGCCAATAGGATTCCACAAATGAACACATTTGATAAAGTTGTATGGGGCAGAATAAGAGTTGTATCATTTGTATCAACATTTGTCGATAAAATAGAGTCATCTCACAATCCCCTTAGAACACATGTAAAGGACACCAACTTCTCTAACAAGATTCCTCTTCTTGCTCCAGTGTTCATGAGATTAGCTATAGAGGAATACAAGCAATACCTAACTTATGGCCTTGAAGAGCCCGATGAGATCAAAGATTGTACTGAAATAATTTGTGTATCTAATAATATCTTTGGACAGTTCCTAAGTGCTAACGTCAAGAGGAGTGATAGAGACATAGTTTCTATGAAGAAATTATATGATATTTACAAGTTCTGGTCGAAAGATATATTTCCAGCAACAAAAGTAAAAGATATATCATCCTTACGACAATACCTGACCAAAAACTCGTACACTATAGACCCTATAGACCAGATCCAGGGCTTGTCCTTGATATGAGCACTAAGAAATCCATAAACAGATGCATACAATACACACTATAGTCTACAATAGCAAACCAAAAATATACATATGCTATTGGTACAATAGTTTGCATTTTTATTGATGTAGAAGACATAATAATATCTATAGTTGTTACAATTATATACGTATTATTTATTATATCCTTTAAAGAAAATATTACCTTCCTAGTAAGACACAAAAATGGCTGGTCATAACATCCCAAACATCATAGTCCTAGTCCCTCCAGAGCAAATGATGAATACTGCGAATGCAATTCTGACGCAATGGGGAATCAAAGGACTAATTCTTGATCCTATATGCAAGGGTCCAAAGCTCCATCTTACCAGTGATGATGTTGTAGAGGTATTACAAGCACTTATACGCGATCCCAAGCTTACAACTACTGTAATGAAGCTGAGGCAAGTGTGTACAGACTTTGTCACTAACTGCTTGGAGATTCAAAGCGACAAAGAATATCAGGTTTGGGATGCCTGTTATGTCACTCCTAAAGTACTAGTTATTGGAGAAAAAGAATCAAAATCCTATCTTGAAGGTCCCGACCATCTTGGATGTCCATATAGAGATAGATATTATTGTCAGCTACAGTTGGAAATAATATACGATGGCCTCGAGTCCAAGCCTTTTAGTATTCACAGCGCATACATATACATAGACAATCACCAATTTGTGGATCTTTTAAAGTCTAAGGACACTCCTAACGGCGACAATGAGATATATTCTCTCAGGATCAAGTATGCACATCTTATAACGGATGCGATGAGAAAGAAGGCCAAGAATAATATAGTCCAAGAACAATCTGATGAATCTTATGCCAAGCTGGAAAGGAGCACACACTGTTAGTTGAGCTTCCTCGCATAGTAGATATGTAGTGTAAAAAAAAAGTTAGAGTCATTCCCATCTGTATGGAAGTGGTTCTAATATGCTCCATTATTTTTTTTTCTTAAGTTTTCGTCTAAGGATTATAGAATCTTTCTTGAACATTCTATTGCATCTGCAGTCTCTACATTGTACTCCTAAAGAATAATTCGAATTACACTTTATGATAAAGTTGTTCTAGCATACAGTACATAGCTCTTCATATGCATATACTATCAGCTTTGAAAAATTTCATTCATATCTTATATTGTTATAACATTTGTAATTAGAGCTTCCTTGTCATAATCTCTAAAGTATGATGCTAGATGGTTGAAACGACATATATTGTATCTCAAAGTTGTAACACATCCTGATCTTGATACTGTCTCAAATATTTGTATGATCTGACTAGCTGATACTACTCTCTACTAAGATCAACTATAATGCCTATCATTCCACACTTCATACTTTTTGGATCTAGGTGTAAGACACTCAATGAATCTTAGAATGTAGTCTCCGACAACAAAATCCTTAGAACAGTTAGAATCGTACTCTTCTTCTTCACCATTATATGAGATATCTTTATCTTTTATTATTAGAATATTACTAAATATAGATTTTTTGACTCTTTGATTATCTTTAAGCTTTTCAAGCATCTTATCATCGCGAGAGTCTCATTTCTTATGTACATATATTGTATTCTGTATTATATTTGTCTCGTACTGAAGATGTTTCGATGGATCAAAGAATTCTTCTTTGTATCTTTGTCTTCTCTTGGCTTCTTCCATACGCTCGGTGATCGACTTTGCTGCAACACTTGATGGCACAAAAGGATTACCTGCCTTCTTCATGTCCTCTTCATATGCTCTCATTTTCAAGCTAATGAATTCTAGCTTCTGAGAGTCTAATAATGGCATCCTTCCATTTATAGTCAAATCATACTTAGTATTGTATTTGCTCTTTTTTAGGAACAGCTTCTTTTCATTGTCAGGTAGTGCTTTGTATTCTTGTCTCTCTTGATAATATTTACCAATATCCAATATGTCGTTCCATTCATGAATATGAGGATGTTTGACTTGTACCTCTTTCAACGAGCTATATTCTTCTTGTAATGTCATACTTCGTATAGCTTCCCACGCATTCTGAACAATGCCATCCTCTAGTATTGGATATAATCTTTCAACAATCATTCTACATTTGATGCGTAGGATCTTACAATAGTAAGAAACTAATCCAGACTCTTCAACAGCTCTTATTTGATCTTCGATAGGTGGTTTATCAAGTGTCACCTCTGTGACCTTTTTCTCTTCTTCTTTTATCTTTACAGCCACTCTCAACTGTGCTACTTGTTGCTTCATCTCTCTAGTCAGGTTCTCTATATCACGCTCATTTCTATTTAGATGGGTTGAAGGTACTGCTATATATTTGGGAGGTATCGGTACAAATACTCCCTCTTCTTTGAGCCTTTTGAGGTACGATTCAGCTTCACAAAGCTTTCTTATAGATTTGTCCACATCCTGGAGAATAACAAATGCTTCTAGTACTGCATTTGCACCATTGAGGTGGTAACTTCTATGGATGCCATAAAAAGAGGAGTTTTATTTTGCAGCATGTTTGCACTGCTTCTTGTATATTGTGCCATTATGAACTATTGCTTTGCAGCATGGAGGTAGTTGTAAAGAACCATCTTTGTTTACTGTAGCCAGTTTCTTATGGTGACTACAAAAAGGTATATTATCCTTTGCTTTATAGGAGCATCTTGATCCCTTATTGGCTCTTGTGGTGAATGTTGCTTTGCAATAGACATCTGATATTAATACCTATTGTGCTTTGCTCTTCTGAGGACTTTTGATCATATTGCTAAAGTACTCCATAAGTTCATCGTATATCTGTTGTCTCATCTGAACTAAAGTCTCTTGAAAGTACTCTTGAAGTTTATCATATATCTGTTGTCTCATCTGAATTAGAGCTTTATCAAGGCTTTCTTGAAGCTTGTCAAATGTCTCCTCGTTGATATCATCAAGATCAGACATGATTCAGACTCTTGTAGGACCTATGACACTTATAAAACCTATGACACTTACTTGACTTATAACACTAAGTACGGAGTATAGCACTTCTATATAGAAATGAACAAATATCATTTATTGTGCTATAGGAAATAACAAAGCTGGCAACCTACAAAAGGCTTTCTTTTAGATATTTTTTTTTATTTTTTATATCATGTTACTTTATTCTTGAATCTCTTTGTTTGTCTACTCTTGAGCCTTTGCAAGAGCTGCCTCTCGTACTATTCCAAGGTCACGTTTCAGCTCATCGAGTGACGTGGACATGTATATAGTACTGCCACTTATTATAAGTGCTAGTTCGTCTATAATTATTTTTTGTACAATCTCATGAGGATTACGAGACGTGATCACAACAACCTTGTCTTCATTGAAGTGTATATCCTCGTCGATCTTATTAAGTACAGTATTGTCAAGTATAAGAGAGAGCCTCTCAAACAATATATCAAGCTGAGAGACAAGTCTGTTACTACTCTCACTTATGCTTACATCAAGCAAGTTTGTTACATGTGCTAGGTTATCACGAGAAATGTGTATGGTACTGTCCAGACCTCTCTGTAGGTTTTTAACAATACATTCTTCGATGGTATTACTAATATTGTCTATAGCTTTTGCTGTGGAGCTAGCACGTGCTTGAAGCATGCTCATGTGTTTATCAAAGGATTTGATTTTCTTTTCAAGAGACATTATTCTAATCTCTATTAAAAAAAGCTTTGCAATGACAACAGACATATCCTGTGGTATGTGCTGGTTAATAGGCCTAGGTTTAAGAGAAAGAATAGGGACCTTAATAACAAGATTTTTAACATCGTTTTGAATGATAGGTCTCATTAGAGAGAGTGAAGGCGTGTTAGCAAATATAGATGATGCATTTGATTTGTTAGCAAACATAGAAGGAGCAGATATAGGATGTTTCTTTGGGGATTCGATCTGGTCGTCGTCAGAAAAGACGTTGTTCTCACTAAGATATACCTTGTTAGGTAAAGAAGAGTGTGAGAGACCTCAGTTATACTTAGGATAGTCATCCTCATCTGTCGACTTAGTTATAGACTTCTTCAAAGCTTTAGCTTTTGTTTGAAGAGACTCAAAGAACTTAGAAGATATTATGATACGATAGGATGTCTAATATGCAAATAGTTAGACAAATAGATAAGAATATATGTTCTCGACAAACAACAATGCAAGACTGGGCAATCCTAGAATGCTACTCTTCTAACAACCTTTTCAGTTTCTCTAGAGTGGTCTCTAACCTTATTATATTAGATTTGGGTACATTGGATGAAGAAGGTTGATCCTTAGCTATAAAGACAATATTTTTATCTCCAATGTGTATTTTTCGTATCATTCTTATTTTGTTATGCTCGAAGAAGATGTCATCCTTCTTTACTATTCCTAGTCTCATATACACAATGATATTGTTAACACCTTTTTCAAGATCCTTACTTGACAGTCCAGTGTTAGTTTCAAGATATTCTTTTATCATATTTCTAGCTATCAGCTTTGCCATTTTGTATAGATACTATGATCTCCTTGCTAATGATCATATTGATATAATATCACTATTGTCCGCACTAGATATAAGTCCTATCCAACCTTCTAGGCTGGCACAAAAATATTACACTGCAGAGGTCATGTCTCCAATCGAATTATCAACACTATTGTCACCTCTGATATGAAAGGTGCCCTTGCACAAAATACAAAGAATGAAGATTATTGTAGATGTTAACGCTCTATTCTTCATCATATCTAAATGTATTATATGTTGCCGAATAGAGAGAACATTCTCTCTGAAGGAAGCTGAGGATGTGTTAAGACATGAAGCATTTGAGAAAGTAGAATATGGTTCATCATGCATCAAAACAATCAAAGACTCCTCGTCATCGACCTTTTGGATTTCTTCAGCGATTACCTATTCCAGAACAACGATGGTCTTCTGTTTCTATGGATTTCATTATACATCTTTCAAGCTCAAGATCTTATGATTCTATATTTGTGATAGTAGATCGGTTTACTAAGATGGCATATTTTGTGCCATGCACAAAATCTATCAGAAGTGAAGAAATAGCTAAGCTTTTCATTAATAATATCTATCGCTATCATAGGTTATCTAAAGATATTATATCAAATAAGGGAACTCAATTTGTGTCAAGATTTTAGAGAATCCTTTTTAAGATCTTAAAAGTGGACATAAAGTTATCTTCAGCTTTTTATCTTCAAACTGATGAACAAACAGAGCGCATGAACCAAGTCTTGGAGTATTACTTAAGGTATACCATCAATTATCAACAAGATGATTAGACAACTCTTTTGCCATTGGCAGAGTTTGCTTATAATAATACAATATATTCTTCTACGCAATAAATACTTTTCTTTGCCAATTATGGTTACCAACTACAATTTGATGCTTTTGACTTTTCAAAAGTTGATAATCTAGCGGCAAAAGATTTGGAAAATCATTTGTTAGAGCTACATACAATAATGAAGGTGCAATCAAAAGAAGCTCAAGAACGACAAAAAATAAATATAGATGCATATTATAAGGAATAACCACTATTCAACATGAGGGACAAGGTATGATTACTTTGTCGCAATATCAAGACTACTCGTCTTTGTGATAAGTTGGACTATTATAGGCTTGGACCTTTTCTAATTTCTGAACAAATCAATCCAATTGCATATCGATTACACCTACAAGAGTCTATGAAGATCCATCTTGTATTCTACGTATCACTATTGAAGCCATATAAGACAGTGGATATACAAAGAAAAAGACAAATGCCACCGCCTCCTATAGAAGTGGACAACGATGAAGAATTCGAGGTCGAAGAGATTTTAGATTCAAGGCAGCATCAAAATCAACTAGAATATCATGTGTATTGGCGCTAATATGATATTAGTGAACGCACATGGGAGCCATCTAAGAATCTAGCAAATACATCAATAAAAATCAATGCATTTCATCAACGACATCTGTCAAAATTAAGATAAAAAATCAAGAAAATCTTTGCTATTAAGCAAAGCAGGTTCTATAGAGGTTTCATTCTACCTTGTATCATTGTTTGTTATTTCTTTAGATTTGTTTGTGCTAAACAGATGAAGGATCAAGAACCAGCAAATTTAGTTCAAAAGCCATCATTTGCTCATTTACTAGACGAGACATTACGACTATCACAACCTTCAAAACGACGGAATAGAGATGAAGACCTTGAAGAATAACATGTCGTTCCTTGGATTGATGGCGAAATACAACGTGTTTGGTATCACAACCTTGGAAGAGACTCCCGATGTTTGGTGATACTTTTAGAGGTAGGAACTACTCCTGATAGTGTTTCTAATGTTTTCTTTGAAGGGAGTTATGAAGGCCTCAACAATGATCAAATAACAGGGTAGTTGACTTGTCCTAGTATAGAACATTATCGATGGCTGAAAGGATCTATCAACTACCTTCGAAGGGAACAAAGATCAGAGTATGTGGCAAGCACAATTCAACGTATCTTGGACTTCTTCAACATGTAATCACTGTTCCTCGTGGAACTTGTCCCTAGAAGGGGGGATAATGTCACGGACATAAGATTTATTCTAATAATTATCTAATTAATATAAACCAATAGAAATAGGTAAAATAAATTGATTTGATAATATCTGATAGATTAGCTTCCTAGAATCACCTTTATACATGTTTATAGGTGATTGGTAGGTTAAAAACTTGATCAACAAGCTAGCCACATGTCACATATATTGATAGCTTGTGGAACAAGCTAGCCATGTAACACACATATTGATAGCTTGCGGAACAAGTCAAGTACGTGGCGCACATGTAGAAAACTTGTCGTGCAAGTTTGACACGTGTCTTGTAAATTAGACATGTGTAAGAGGTCCTATAGAATACTGCCATGTAGCTCTTAGTTAGATAGTATTTATAGAGGCAAGAGTGAAGCCTTCTTCACTCTTGCCAACTCCTTTCTTGCTTCTAGTCCAGATTAGAGTCTATAGTTCTCTTGTCTTGTGGCAATAGCCATTCTAATTTCTTTTAATATATATACTTTCTCACTTCTATTTTGTTATTCTTCTTAATAGAAGTTTCATATGTTTATTTGCTTTCATCGAGTTCTTGTCCTTGACAACTTGTCCTAATCAAATATTACCTCCCAATGTGTGAAGTTGACTCAACATGTCTAAAAAAGAGTTGTTCAAATAATAACATTGGTGGTCTTACCAAAGAATCCTCAATAACAATACAACAATAAGCATTTGCAAAATGACTCACAATAAGTTTAAAATATCTCACTATGTAAAATTCACATTCCTCTATACAATTTTCAAGCTCCTAGCACTCTTTGTTCCAAAAATCAAATTGTAAGTATATTTATATGTGTACACAATTAAGTACCATGAAAAATCTAAGACTAAATGCATGACCAAGTAAGCCAATGGTCACCAATTTTTATTATTGCAAAATAGTGCAACTCTTTTATGGATATATTGTGTCACCTTCACACATTGGGAGATGATGTCTCACTATTAAAGAGTGATGTCTTGCTATTACAAGGGTGATGTCTTGCTATTACAAGGGTGATGTCTTGCTATTACAAGGGTGATGTCTTGCTAACACGTTCAAATTGTTTATTATATTTTTATAAGATATTTATTAAAAATATCAAATATATATGTTTTTTCAAGTTGATATTTGTATAATATAACATTAGTATTACACAGTTACTAATATTTTAAATATTTAAAATAATAATTAAATTTAATATCAATAATATTTTTTAATATTTCTATTTAATTTAATTTTATAAATACATACATCAATAACTTTCTATTAAATCATTATAATATAATTTTAATTATTTAAATTTTTTTACTTACTTAATTTATGCACTTTTATAAGATAAAAAAATTAATGTTGGTAAGTTTAAGCATAGATCATGATAAAACATGATTAAATTTAAATTTTAAAAAACTTATAAATTATAATAAAAAAAAAATAGTACTTAAACTAAAAGATATCAACTACTCTATTCTATATTTAAAATTAAATATTTTTAAGATGAATTTTTTTAAAGAAAAAAAAAGAAAAAAAAAAGAGATATATATAAACTTTTTATTTTTTATTTTTTACACACTAGATCGTTATAAATTTTTAAAAAATTTATAAAAGAAAATGATGTAATATATATATATATATATATATATGTATGTATATAGATAAAATCTTAAATATTAGAATTTAACAATAATTTTGGTTTTTTAAGTTAGTATGACTTGAAGAAAATAAATAAGCATAAAATATATCCATATATATATATATATATATATATATATTAATATATATTTTACTAATAATATATAAGCTTGTAACATCATATTACATTAATATTTTAAAATTTTAGAGTATTATTTTTGAATATATTTTTAAATATAGAAATTAACTTTTTTAATAAATCTAAAACTTTTAAACATGTATAAATTCATGTTTAAATAAATAACTTTATTTTTTTAATAATAATATAAAATAAATAAATAATAAATAAATATTAGAAATATAAAATATAAATATACTAGTATTCACAATCACATATGGTTTAATTTTACAATTGATTTGTCTTAACATTAATACATATTCTTGATAACAATACTACAATTTATTTAATACAATGTGTAAAAGCATGTTATTTGATATACAAAAGTCCAAATATTAAATAAAATAAAATGTTAAAATGTTAAGATTTAAGAATTAAAACATTTAAAAATAATCATAATTTTAAAAAATAAAAAAGTTAAAAATAAAAATATATTAATATTCTATATATATAATCTCATGAATTTATACCATAATTATATATATACCGTATATATATAATTATAATTATATATATATAACATATTATATATTATATATATATATATATATATATAATTACTCCAAACTCTGTTCCCACGTTCTCAACCATCCACCCGACCGCCTCTGGGCACGTCACCTCGCCATTGGCTATCCACCACGTATATTGATCAGAACCGTCCACGGCGCATCCTTCCACGTTGGAGGATGAATGAATTACCACTCGCAACAGAGACATATATATAAATATGTCATCCATCCAACACCGGAGCCGCATTGAGAAGGGCAGCGGAGGCGAGCTCTGCGTCGGCTTCGTCGTTTCCACATCACAGGCTCGACGATCCTGGTCTTCCGGGACGCATCGGAGGCAGCGGAGGAATTGTTCCTACATCCACCAGCTCGCGTCGCTCCACATCGCGGAACCCACCTCGCAGTTTCGCGGAATTTCGTCATTCTAGAGGTTCTGCTTCCGATGAGCAGTGCTCGATCGATGTCCATTTCGGCGAGGTTTCGTTGATCCGGGAGACAAGGTTGGTAATTGATTACTGGACTTCCACCGAGCAATAGTGGTTGCAATTCACGTGGAGAGATTCATTTTCCAGTGAGACTGGGTATATTTGTTTATGTCTATGTCTTTCTGATGGTTAGGGTTCGAGGGGTACGCGGATGAATTGATTCTAGGGGCTTCGGATTCATGGTGCTGGTCGTTTGGGCATATTAGCAGGTGTTGTTAGTTTTAGAGGAGTTAGGAACTTGGTCGCAGAGAGAATTGGCGGCATTGGTGTGGTCGAGGGATGGTTATGATATTGGGAGGTTTGGCTGGAAATCGTTCCTGAGGCGGGGTGGGAGCAATTTGGGTGAGAGGGTGTGGTGTGGTGGTTTTTAAGTGTTAGAGCTATGGGGTTTCAGTGAGGGTAAGAGTTTGTGCGGGGAAATAGAAGGTGAACTTGGAGGAGGTGGAGATCTGGAGAGGCGGAATTCGGGCTGGGAATCGAGCAGGCAAGCGTGAATATCATAGCTAGGTTTGGCTCACCGTTGAGGTGTCAAGGATGGCGCAACTGGTGGAGGACTGGTACAAGCAAATGCCCATCATCACGCGCTCTTATCTCACTTTGTCTGTGCTTACCACTGCCGGATGTGCTCTTGAGGTATTTCTCCTTTCCTTTTCTTTACGTGGTTGTGTGTTTCGAGGGTTGAAGTCTACACTGTTTGTATTGGGTCTCTGCCATAGTTATGGTTCTTTGTTCATGTTCACTCATGCAGGATCTGTGCCAGTTATGTCTCAGATCTTGTGTGTTTCCCCATTTCTATGTGAGTTCTTCTATGTTGGACTGGTGCGGTTCTCTTGTATTGCTCGTTTTGTGGACCGTCCTTTCCTAAAAACATATTGTGACCAGAATCTCCATAGCTCACGCTTGCTTGTGAAGTATTGATCGCTAAAACTACTACAAACAATTAGGAGTATCGTCTAGTAGAAGAATTGAGAAAATGTGGTTAATTGCAGTAAAGGTATGTGCTGCTGTTATCGCCACTATTCTGTGCCGCCTATCGTACATGCAGAATGTGATGTTCCGTTGTTTCTTTGAATTAGTCCTAGAAGCCACTTTTCGACCCTGCTTAGGTCTTTCGAGAAGCTCCGACCAGTCGAGCCTTCTTTTGCTTGTGTGGTGAAGCATTTGTTCCACTTCGCGCATTCAAACGGAGTTTCGGCCATTTTTTCGAGCCTTGTTATCAAGTGTTTTGATGTTTAAGTCGTCGTTATAACACTTTTGGCCTTATTCTATGGCATCGTAATTGAATTGTGTATTTTCTATATTTAATGTCTTTAGTATATGTTGTAGTTCACCCTGTGGCTAATTTATCGTATTTTCCATGTTCTTATACTCCAATTTTTTTGTTTGATCTTTATTAAATAGTTTTGTACGGCGCTGCGGATTGCAAAGGGAGGTTAGTAATCTAATGACTATTGTCTGGATTGTGCCTGCAGGTGATTTCACCATTTGACGTGTACTTAAATTCTAAATTGATCATACACAACTATGAAGTTTGGAGACTTATTACCAATTTCTTTTACTTTGGCAAACTCGGTAATTATCTGAATCCAGATGCTCTTGCAGTTCTTTGTGGTTTAATCCTTTATTCACATGGGGCTTTTATAAGGCCGCATCACACTACGAAGTTGCCGGCTCATTCTAGAACTTTGGGACTAATGTTACCATGTCGTGTCCGAGTCCTAAGGCTTGATCCACTTGGAAATGTCTATGTCCTTCCGTGCACTAGTTGCCGCTTCTGAGGGGAATGAGTTGGTGTAATTGCAGATTTGGACTTCCTCTTTCATATGTTCTTTTTGGCAAGGTACTGCAAACTGTTGGAAGATACATCGTTTCGTGGCCGCACAGCAGACTTCTTCTTTATGCTCCTATTTGGTGGAACTATACTCACCATCATTGTCGTAGGTGGTGGCCTGTTAATGTTTGCGGCTCCATTTGCGGATATACTCTTCCTTAGCAACTCCCTTACTTTCATGATGGTGCGTGTTCCCAACCTAGAAGTTTCTATTTTGAATTTTATCTTAGGTTTATTTTTTAAAATTCCCTTTCCACGGAACTCCTTGCAGCATAGTTGTCTTGGGGGTGGTATTAAATTAAATTGATTTTCTATTGAATAAGTTAATGAACTTCGATTGTCTTGATTAGAACGTTTTAAAATGTGAATTGTCCTGTTAAATCTGGTTGATATCACACTTCCACTGTTCATGGTATGGCTGGACTCTGCAGGTGTATGTATGGAGTAAGCGTAACCCTCATGTACAAATGAGTTTTCTTGGTCTCTTCAGCTTCACAGCTCCTTACTTACCTTGGGTAAGCAATGTTTTTGTGCCTTGTAGAGATTATTAATTAGCTTTCCTGACCTAGTAGCGTCTGTTATTTATTAATGTAAAGTATTGAAAATAAAGGAAGGCAAAATGGAGCGAAATTGGATATGAGAACTCGGCACATATTCAATTACTATTTCGTTAGTAGTTCATTGTCTGATTATAGTCGATGGTTACGGTGGAATCTGCAGGTTCTTTTGGGCTTTTCGGTTATGGTTGGAAGCAGTCCATGGGTAGACCTTTTGGTACGTTCACATACCTTCATCGGTTCTATAATTTCTTACCTAGTTTTGCTGGTTGAATATGTTAATGTCTCATGGTACATGGTATGTACCAAAAAAAACTAGACAGTCAGGCCAAAAGGAAGCGTTCGCCTCTGAAAGATTATTTATGTTCACTATGTCTCCACTTACCTTTACCACCCAGTCGGCTCCTCTTATTTGGTTATTTGTGCCTAGATTTCCCACAACAACAGAAGATTTCGATATAGATTTTGAACAACCTAGTAATACTCTGAGATCTGTTTGGTTATTTCAGGGAATGGCTGCAGGGCATGCATATTACTTTTTGGAGGATGTGTACCCTTTGATGACCGGGCGTCGTATTTTGAAGACCCCCGGCATGATTAAAGCGCTCTTCCCTGAAGACACAGTTTTGGTAGCAAGGCCAGCCCCAGCAGAGGCACCTCACAGGGACTAGATTTGACATCACCCTTCCGTCAAAGAACTCATTCTTTGTCGCATTTCCATGCCTTTCACATTTATGATAACGGAGCTAACTAAGAGTTTCAATGATGGCCTTTTTTTCCAACCGAAAGTGCCAACTCTGTTTTTGGCTCCTGTAGTTACTCTCTTTATCCACGTAGATGAAAGAATCCATCCTTGGCAAGGTTCGACGACTCAGTAGTGACAAGCACCACCTTCAAATGTATGCACGGGATAATTTGCCTGTACATTACTAATCTCACCTTTTGACAGGGCTGTGTGTGTCTACGCTGAAGCTTTGCATGAATTGGAGTAAGTGTCTAACTACTTAACACAGAACCTCCATTTGTGAAGAGACTGTATATTCCTTAGAAGTAGGGGATACCAAGAAGTAAAGGATAATAGCATGAAACTTTTGTTGAGCGTTTCTGTTAAGTTTTGACTGTGTGGGCGCCCAGTTTATAGTACGTTTGTTGCAAGTTTTTTAGGGGCTTTAATGTATGGTCCATCCGTTGTAATTGCAACAGGTTTTCAAAAATTTGATATAAAATAAGATACCTGCAAAGACTACCTCTGAGTGTAATAGTTGATAATGTGGTAAGTAATATAATCAATGTAAATAATTTCGTATTTTATCGGACCCTCTGATTTAGCACTTTGTGGAATAACTACATGAGACATAGTTGGTTTCATGAAGAAAACATTTCTGTAGAAGTTTGTCCATATGGCCGTAGCAGAATAGGGACCCAGCTGGTACTTGGTACTGGATGAGCAGAAAATGCAAATGGCTCCTAGTTACCAGAACATTACCTTAACCCAGTCTAATTGCTCATAAATGATTTTTTTATTTTTATTTTTAAAAAGACCAAACTGTTAACTTTGCACCTTTCTTACCAATATTTTAGGGACTCCTATTTTAGGGACTCCCAACAATTGGTTGCTTGTCAATAAATTGTTCACAAAATCTGAGGCAACTACATGACATGATGATTGACATGACATGATTGACAAATGAAGTAAAAAGGTCAGAGTGCAAGTTGGATACCTCTTCTGCAAAATTATATTCGTATATGTTAAATAATATAGTAAAAAGTACTTGGTGTGTAATGAGTTTTTTTTTTCTAAAATTCAACATTGTAGCAAAAAGTAATTATGTTTTAAGTTGTTTGTAAAACTAAGTCATAAGAGATAAGTTCTATTAGAATTGTTAAAACAAATTATATATCTTTATTTCAGTTTGATTAGAAGTAACATTTTTAGATTTTTTATAAGTTACTTATGATTTTCATAACAAAAATTATTTTATTTTTAATAAAATTATGATTTTTTATTTTTTAATTTAATTTAATTTTATGAATATATTTATTACAAGAATTCAAATAATTTAGAGCTAATTAGAAGTTTTAAGCATTAAATTAATCATTTAGAATATAGTATAAAATAATCATTACCAAATAAATAATTATTTTTTTATAATAAAATCTTTTATAATGACTGCAATAAAGATATAAAAAATCTAAAATAATAGACATATTTAAAAGATGAGGCATGAAAGGTGAAGAAAGTCCTAACTAGGTTTTTTACAAGCATCATATTTTTTTAAAATAATTTAAAAAAACCACACATTCAATTTTAAATTTAAAAGATAAATTATCATTATCATTAATTAAAATACTAGAAATTAAATTTGATTTAAAAAAATTAAAAGACTAATTTAGTATAAAAAATATCACATTGATAGTATCAAAACAATGGTGTATTTTGGAGTAGCCATCTAGGAGTCTTCCAATTTTTTTAATATATAAATTTTTTATTTTTACTCTTTAATTCTCTTTGCATACAAATATTTTTTTAATGTTAAAATATTAAATTATAACTTAGATAATAGAAATTAATTTTTAGTAAATAATATATTTCTATCAATTTTTAATGATTTAGTTTTATATTTATAAGTATCATCTATTCCACATTATGTTTTAATAAATAAGAACTAAAATTAAATTATTTATTGAAGTTTTCACAAATAAAATAAAAAAATCATATAATTGTCGTGTTGTACCAAGTTATATGTGACTTAATAAAATAAGGGAACCACTAGGTGGACACCCCTTTTCTATTGCATGGACACCTCCATGCCACATACCTCCACATACACACCATATGGTCATGGAAGTGTCTTCAATAAAAGATAGGTTTATTTTCTTAAAAAACATAAGAGTATACGTTTTTTAAGATAAGTGGCAATAGAAGGTGATGGTTGAACATTGAAATTTTCTCATTGTAAATTATAAGGGCTTAAAAATCATCCTAAATAATTTTTAAAAAATAAATTATTGTCAAAGACATACTTATCAAAACCTTCTAGAATATTCTAGAAGATTCTTAGAACTCTCTAGAACCTTCCAGAGCCTTTTAATATCTCCCTAGTTGGTGGAAGCTGCTTGAGAAGCATCCTAGTTGGTGGAAGTTGCTTGAGAAGCTCCCTAGTTGGTGGAAGCTACTTGAGAAGCTTCCTAGTTGGTGGAAGTTGCTTGAGAAGCTCCCTAGTTGGTAGAAGCTGCTTGAGAAACTTCTTAGGCATGAGTATATATTGGAGTCGAGGTTGAAGAATTCTTCAGTCTTGACAACACATCTCTTGGAGCTCTAGCTCACCTCTCTGGTGTTGTTTTTGTACTCATCTGATTAATCTAGTTCTTGCCAGTTCTTCTTGAACTTCTTGTTTAGACTTTCAGTCTATATTCTGCGTCCGTGACAGTTTGTTGAGACTGCTCTCATCTTAGATATCAGAGCTAGTTCCTTCTTGTTGGAGTGTGGATTACCCCTCTTCTTGAAGGTACACTAGTATTTTAGAGGTTGCAGATTACCCTGCTCTAAACTGATATCTTTTTCGTTTTAATATTGGAGTCTTATTCTTCTTGGAGAGAGTAAATTACCCCTCTTCCTAAAGATCTTAAGGCGTTTTAGAAATTGCGGAGTACCCTCTTCTAAACCAATATTTCCTCCTTGTAGAAACAATTACTTTCTTTCTCTTAGAATGGTCGGAGGTCAAGACATTAATATGACTGAAAGTTTGGAATCCAAGTTGGATGCCATTATGAATGCTCTTGCCACATTATCACAAAGAACTACAGTGATTGAAGGAGTCTTTGCAAGACTTCATAACGATGGAGCATTCAGAATAGTACAATCTAGGCTTCGTCAACCTTAAGCTTCTGCACCAGAAGAAGCAACTTTACTTATGGTTCAACAAGAATCATTGCTTCCACAATGAAAAGAACCTCGAATTAGCCTTCCAGACAAGTTTGATAGTACACACTCCAAGTTTTGAGGTTTCGTCAATCAAATCAAGTTGATAACAGCTTTATAACCCGAATGTTATCCGACGGAGGAGTCAGGCGTTGGATTGGTTGGAACTTTGCTTACAGGACAAGCTCTATCGTGCTTTGCTCCTTTGTTCAAAAAAGGATCATCGATTTTGAACAAATTTGAAACTTTTTTGGAGGCATTTGCACAAGCATTTGGCGAGCATGACAAGGCTCAATGGACTACAATGAAAATTTGGTAGGTACGATAAGGGACTCGCTCTGCATCAGTCTATGTATCGGATTTTAGGCAATTAGCATGGGACATCAACTAGGACAAAGAAGTATTGATGAGTCAATTATATTGGGGTCTAAGAGACAACATGAAGGATTTTTTGTTATGTCTTCCTGATTCACAAATGCTCAACGAAGCCATTAGCCAAGCTATGAAGTGCGATAACCGCCTATTTCAACGTTGCCAAGACCAATGCTCCAGATAATATACAAGTCGTTACGGCACAACTATATTAGCAAGTAGCCTAAATTCACAATCGGAGGCAGAGGACATGTAGATTGATGCGATACGTATCAAATTTCTTACTCCAAAAGAAAAGAAGCAACATATGGAGGAAGGTTTGTGTTTGTATTGCAGTAGAGAAGGCCATAGAGTTGGAAGCTATCCTAAAAAGCAAAATAGATGCAGCATTAAGACTAGAGGTGCATTTGTTCAGAAAAACGAGGATGCCTGGCCACAATAGGAATCGTGCGGCTGGACAAATCAAAACCAAGTTCCTCTCTTTCTACTCAATTTATCCATTGTTTTACAATTCTTTTGTCTTTTGGCCCTCAAAAACTAAAAACCTTAGTCTTATTAGATTCAGGAGCATCTGCTTGTTTCTTAGACCAAGAATTTGCTAAGCATCACAAAATTCCCCTAGTACAAAAATTCAAGCCTATTCACGTAGAAGTAATAGATAGATGACCTTTATTGTCTAATAGTGTCACCCATGAATCAGAACCTATAGAGGTGATATTTAAAGACCATAGTAGTTATATTATTTTCAACATTATTAGCACCCCGTCAAATCCTATTATTCTTGGTCTATCTTGATTGAAAAAATATAATCCATCAATAGATTGGAGGCTACAAAGGATAACATTTTCCATAGAATAACCTAAAGACAAGCCTCAAAGAAGATCCCAAATTAAAAAGTCCTTGTTTATTGAAGCAAGAACGTTTGTAAGATCGTGCAAGGAAGGCACATCATTGATCATTTATGCGACTCCAACTAGTGGAGAGCAGATTTCAATAGTAGGTATATCAGAACAATACAAGGATTTTCAAGACATATTCCAAAAGAAGAATGCTGACATGCTACTAGAGCACCGACCATACAATTGTACCATAGGATTACAAGGAGGAGTACAATTGCCTTTTGGCCCAATCTACAACCTATTGCAGATAAAGTTGGCTGAGTTGCGGAAATACATTGACGAGAACCTAGCCAAGAACTTCATTTGTCATTCAAAGTTGCCAGCTGGGGCACAAATCTTATTTGTGAAGAAGAAGGATGGTTCACTATAGATGTGCATGGACTATCGAGGTTTCAATAAGGTGACAAAGAAGAATTGCTATCCATTATCTTTGATCTCTAGTCTTCTGGAACAACTTGGAGGTGCAAAGATCTTTACAAAGATTGATCTAAGGGGAGCTTATAACCTTGTGCAAATCAAAGAAGGAGACAAATGGAAGACAGCTTTTCGTACAAGGTATGGCTATTTTGAGTATAATGTCATGCCGTTTGGTCTTACCAATGCTCTGACGGTCTTTCAACACATGATAAATGATATTTTTTGAGAGCATCTAGACGATTTTATTGTCATCTATCTGGATGATATCTTGATATTTTTCAAGAATGAAGAAGAGCATAAGAAGCACGTTCGTTTGGTATTCAAAAAACTGTACAAGCGAGGATTCTATGCCAAGTTAGAGAAGTACTTATTTCACCAAATTGAGATGGAGTTTTTAGGATTTGTTGTGACTATGGAAGGCTTGAAGATGGATCCTAAGAAGATGGAAGCAATTGTGTCTTGGAAAGTTCCGCAGACAGTTAGAGACGTACAATATTTTCTTGGCTTTGCTAACTTCTATTGGATCTTCATCAAGAATTATTCTCAAGTTACTGCTCCCCTCACTTGATTGACGTGAAAGGATAAGCTGGAATGGAGACTTCTACTAGAAAAAACATTGCAAAATCTTAAGACGGCATTTACTACAGCTCCAATCTTGGTACACCCAAACTTTGCAAAGGCTTTATATTTAGAAATCGACACTTCGGATTTTACTTTAGGAGCCATACTTTTGCACATGGGCATTGACAATAAGCTTCATCCGATTGCATTCTATTCATAAAAGTTTTTTATGGCTGAGATCAACTACAAGATCTATAATAAGGAATTCCTTGCTATAGTGGATTCTTTCCAAGAGTGGCGTCACTTCCTCGAAGGAGCTGCACATCCGGTGACCGTTGCCGTACTGTAATTGCTTATAGTATGTAAAATCCACTCAAAATGCATAATATGTTTATAGGTTTAGATGTGTGTTAGAATGTTTATTAAAATAAATTAAAAGGAGTTGGTGTAAGAAAATTTATTTTAGATTTTTACTTAGTTTGGTTATGGCTTTTAAATTATATAGAACCTAAATATTTAGTATAAAGCCTTGAGAGGCAATTGGGGTCCAAAGAAGAAGAATTAAATTACTAAGAGGCCTATTTGGAAGGATGAAGATAAAGTGAGGATGAATGAAGACAAGGGATGAAGTTCTTCATTCCTATTGGTCAATGGTCATGCCCAATAGGCTTTGAGGAGGCTGCCTGCAACAAGAACAAGGGTTTCGGCAACTTCAATGAGGCCATTTGAAAAACAGAGCCTAGTGTTAAAAAGCTTGTTTTTTGGACTACAATTTTGGTTTAAAAATTGAGAGATTTGGAGTTTTTATGAGGGAGAAGTAGGCACTTGAAGTTAGGATGTACAAATTGTATCTACTGTCACTCTTTTGAGGATTGGAGGAGTTGTATAAAAGCTTTTGGAGATCGCAAGGTGCGGCTAGAGAGGTGATTTCAAGTTCTACATCTAATATAGAATAATTTCTACAATAAAGGTTTTGAAAAAGAAGATATTGGAAGTCAAAGATAGCAATTCGAATTCCAAGGGAGTAAATATGTCGTTTTATTCATAGTGATGGATTTTGCCACTTCTTAAGTTTTTGGACGAAATTTTGTCTAAAAATTGTTAAAAAGGTGAATCTTTGTACTGAGAAGGTATATATAAAAGTTTCATAGTATTTGGACATTGGATTTGCGAGATATGAAGAATTTAGTACATGGGTGTTTGTAAACAAGGGTTTAAAGTTACTATTAGAGTTTTTATAATATCTAAAGATCGATAAAGAATTGATAGTTGAAATTTGTTGTGCTAGTTTTTAAAAGCACATTAGTACTTCATGTGAAATTTTAGCAAATTTGAACAGTTAGATTAAGAATTATAGATTAATGAAGTTTAGAAAAAATTCCCCTTCTACGGATGAATGAGGGTTTGGAATATTTTGATATAGTTGAGTGTTTTTGTGAAATAAGACTTATGTATTAGATGCAATAGCCCTAAAAAAAAAACTTTTATAAAATTTTGAAGGTTTTATTATTTTGGATCCTAATTGAGTATTTAGTTGCAACCAGAAGCCCAGCGCTTTCTTGAGGCAAATTCTCTCTACCACGACACTGTATATATGGATCACAAGAATCTAGAGTACTTCATGTCGGCTCGGGTTCTAAATCGTCATTAAGCTCGATGGAATATGTTGCTATTTAGATTTGACTTTGTTATTACTTATTGACCTAGAAAGCAGCAAAGGCTATCCAATGCATTATCAAGAAGATCATATCTTGCGCCAAAGGTTGGAGAAACAACACTTGATCAACAATGTACGACATTGTTAAAACTAGAGCAATTCAGGATTTGTGTTGCTGTTGTGCCAATTGATGCCAACTTCCTCAATCAGGTACGTACCACGACCATTGAAGATTCAATAGCCCTTGATATCAAGCAGCATATCAATGATGACAAGTTCAAGGTCGAAGGAGATCTTTTATACTTTGAAGAGCGGTTGTATATCCCAAAAGGGTCAGCACAACTCTGAGTCCTTCAATCTTGTGATGACTTTCCAATTGCGGGACATTTTGAATTCAATAAGACCTTAGAACTCATTTCCTAAGATTTCTAGTAGCCCTAAATGTGGAAGGATGTAAAAGATTTCGTCCTCTCTCGTGACATTTGTTCAAGATCTAAGAACCCTCGACATTGCCCTTATGGACTTTTACAACCACTGCCTATTCCGCGTCGTTTATGGTCTTCAATTTCCATGGACTTTATTACGGACTTACCACCATCAAATTCATTCAACAGCATCTTTGTTGTGGTGGATCGGCTTATAAAGATGGCACATTTTATCCCTTGTAAGAAGACATCGTCAAGCAAAGACACAACAAGGCTCTTCCTTGATAATGTGTATCGATATCATGGTCTATTACATGATATTGTGTTGGATCAAGGAACCTAATTTATATCAAAGTTTTGGAGATCTCTTTTTAAGATATTGAAGGTAGATATCAAGCTTTTTTCGGCATTCCATCCTCACATTGATGGCCAAACAGAACGGGTGAATCAAATTTTGGAACAATATTTACAATGCAGCATCAACTATTAGTAAGATGATTGGATTGCATATCTATCGCTAGCCAAGTTTGCATATAACAACATCCTTCATGGGTTGACTCAAAAAACACCATTCTTTTTCAACTATGGGTACCATCTGAAGCTTGATCTATTGAGTCCATCACCGAATAACAATCCAATAGTTGAAGGATTGGTGAAGCAGCCATCGGAGCTTCAAACCACATTGAAGCTTCAATTGCAAATTATCCAAGAGTCTTACAAAGCATCCGCGGATAAATTTCGGAATCAGGCACTTAATTTCAAAATTGGAGATAAAATATGGCTGCTTCGACAGAATATTAAGACCAAGCGGCCATGTGATAAGTTGGTCTACTGGAAATTGGGATCATTTGTTATCTAAAAGCAGATCAATCTTGTGGCGTACCACCTAAAGTTACCAGCTGTTATGAAGGTACACCCTGTCTTTCATGTTTCTCTATTAGAACCTTATCAAAAATCGTCTTTTTTTGGAAGAGTGCAATGTCCACCATCTAGTATAGAAATTGAAAACCACGAAGAATACGAGGTGGAAAAGATACTAGATTCATGATGAAGATGGAATAAATTAGAATACTTTGTACATTGGAGTGGCTATGATATTAATGAATGAACATGGGAACCAGCCAAAAATCTCGCCAATGCGTTGCAAAAGGTATAGGAATTCCATCGACAATATCCTAATAAATCAAAAATTGGCTATTGACGAAGCGTGAAGATGAAGCCTTCTCTGGAGAAATGAATAGAAAAGGGATCTAGGTCTTATCAAAACATAACTTGTTGTATTTTGTAGTGTCAAGATATCTAATCTCAAGGTATATTTAGATATGGCTAGTGGAAATGAGGATACTGCACTAGCGATGCCATCGCAACCAAGTAGCTTACAACATCAACCTCGAGATGAAGAATTAGAAGAATCAAGAAGACGTCGAAGAATACCAAGTAACAGGTCACTTGTGATTGTCTTTGAAGCTGAATCAACTGATGAAGGTAGTGGCGAAACAATATTTTTAGGCCGCTTCTACAATAAAGACACAAAAATTTAGGCATGGTCTCAAGTGGAAGGTATTGGTCATTATCGGTGGCTACAAGGATCTATGAATCATCTGCCTCGTGAACAACAACTAGAATATATTCCAGAGACTATGCACCAAATCTTTGATTTTTTACGTTTGTGAGTATACATCTCAAATAGCTTCTCAAAAACCTCGAAGCTAGAGGAAGAAGTGATGTCAAAGACATACTTATCAAAATCTTCTAAGATATTTTAAAAGATTTTTAAAACTCTCTAGAACCTTCCAGAGCCTTCTAGTATCTTCCTAGTTGGTGGAAGTTGCTTGAGAAGCTCCCTAGTTGGTGGAAGCTGCTTGAGAAGCTTCTTAAGTAGGAATATATATTAGAGTCGAGGCTGAAGAGTTCTTCACCCTCGAAAACACATCTCTTGGAGCTCTAGCTTACCTCTCTGGTGTTGTTTTTGTACTCATCTGATTAATCTAATTCTTGCCAATTCTTCTTGAACTTCTTGTTTAGACTTTCAGTCTATATTCTACGTCTGTGATAATTATTGACCAAATATGAACATACACTCTTATATTTTTTTGAAAATACAACTATCTATTATTGAAGACACTTCTATAACCATATTATGTGTATATGGAGGTGTATGGCATGTAGGTATTTGTGTAATAAAAAGACGGTGTCCACCTAGCAGCTCCCTAAAATAATTTTTTCAAGTCCTTTTGACCTTGGTTGATAAGTGAGTTACTAATGTATTTATATTAAATAATTTATATTATTAATACTTATCTTTTTATTCTATAATTATTAACTTATTTAAATCCTTTTAAATTTTATATAATAGAATCTTATATAAGTAACTAATTTATATTTATTTAAATAATAATAATTATAAACTATATATATATATATATATATAATAGAAAATATTTATATTATACTTTGATTGATGACTTTATATACATGATTTTAAAAATATTAGATTGCATGTTAATTAATGGTGTTTAAAATAATACAAAAATTAAATTTAATTGTTAGTTATAAAAAGTTGTAGCTAAATTATATATAAATAATATACATATTATATTAAAACTTATGAATATATTATAAAATTTAAAGAAGATATTAAGAATTTATGTATATATATATATACATAATTCTTTCAAGTATGTTTTTGAAATGTATGCTTTTATTATTTTGATGTAATTATATATATAAATATGTAATTTTGAATAAATAATAAGCATGGTTGAAAAAAAGATATTAGCATATGTATAATCTTGAGGTGAAAAAATAATAAATAAATATTAAAATTATTATTGAATGCTACATGTTATATATATATATATATATATATATATATATATATATAGTTGTGTATATTTTAGTCTTTTAAAAAACACATAGTTATAAGTTTTTCAAGTAGCAACTTTTTAAAAAATTAAAAAAAACTAAAAATTAAAAAAAATATTACAATCAAATTAGATACACTTGATTATATAAGTATGTATAATTTATTTATTTAATATTTATATATCTATGTATATTAAATAGATTTAAGTAAATAGATAGGTATATAAATATAAATAGATTTATAATTAATATATCAAAAATCTAGATGATAATAATAGATTTTAAAAAATAAATTTTAGATATAATCAATTTAAATTACAAATAATACAACATACATAAGATAAATATTATTTTATATATTGTATGTTTTAGCAATTTAGATGCTCTAAATATATATGGATATTGATTTTTTTTGTAGGTTCAAAAACAAATATAAATATTTTAAATTTATTTAGAAATTTTTAATCAAATTAAATATGATTAGATTTTTAAATAATAGTTTAAACTTTAAATGAGTAAAATGTCAATGTCAAGTATTTATTTCAATTAAAAGTAAATATTGATTTGTAAAGCACATATTTTTCTAATGGATATATCTCTAAATATCTTTTTGTTATAAATAATATTAAATTTATAACTTACAAATCATTTTTTAAAATAATCTTAAAATGATTTGATTATATAATTCAAATTGACATAACTGTCAAATATTAATATTTTATGCTTTGTTAAGATTCTTGGAAGTTTTAAAAGATTTAAATAATTTAGTTTTTTATTAAAATAAATTTAAAAATACATACATTATTTGTATTTTTATTTATTAAATTTTGATAACTAATATTTTTAAAAAATATTTTTTTAATGTTTGTACCAAAAACATTTGTTTTTATAACTATAATTAACACTTATAACATATACATAATTATGTATATGTAAAATATATATATATATATATATATATATATATTATTTATTTATTTATTTATATATTTATATACTTTAATTTAAATAATAATTTTACTTTAATTTTTATATATATATATATATATATATATATATACATATATATATATACATATATATATACACACAACAGTGGCAAGAAATTTTCACTTGTTGATAAGATTTGATTTCTACTATTGTATCAAGTTTTTATTTATTTGTTTGTTTACATTTTTATTTTTAAATTTGTGTTTATCTTGAATACACATAGCTTGTGTTGCAGTCCATGTCATGTAAAACTTAGATTACTAATTTATTTTTTTAGTTACATTATAATTTTAACTAAATAAATAATTTTATTTAAAATATACATATTATTCATGGTAGAAGACTGAAAATGTTATGAAGTCAAAAAGTCACATCCACTAAAGTTGATTATTAATTTATAAAAAAATTGAAATAATGTATTTAAAAATATATATATTTATAAAATGTATTAAATGAATTTTTTATTACTTTTAATCTGTATTATTAAATGCAGAGGCAAAAAATATTATTTCCCTAGGACACAATTATATTGCTACTTTTAATTAAAGGTAAAAAATTTAAGAGCAATATTTTTATTTATAGAATATAAATAATTATTTAAACATTCTACATAATTCATTAATATGTTCTTGGATGTACCTTGGTCCATGGTTAAGATTTGCCCAAACAAAGCTTGTCTTCTACTCCAAAAAGCAAGAATAAGAAAAAGAAAAAATCCACAAGAAAAATGCTCATTCTTGCTTGTCAGATGCTATCTATTTTTTTTCTTGATTTGCAATATTTAAGGTTAGATCAGGATTTCAAAGTTTAGGGTAGCACAAACTACTGAAAACATTCAATGGTTAATTCAATTATGTTGCCTTCTCACTTTTTTTTATAGGAAGAGAATTTAAGAAACCATTGTAACATCTAAGCACACATATAATGATAAATCATACAAAAATTACAAATTTCCTAGGAACAAGGTTGATGGATTATAAAATATTGATCCACTTAAAAATTACATTTTAGAAGATTCTTAGAATATTAAAAATCATCAAATATCTCTCAAAAAGAAAAATAGATGTACAACAAAAAAAGAACAAAACAAAATCTTCTAATATAGATAAAATAATCAATACTTCTATAGATTTAAGACATGACTCGCAACTCTCAATCTAAATTGTTATATATATATATATATATATTATAATTTTTTATATATTTAATGTAAGAAAATTTTTAATACTAATTATGGAATTAAAGATTTCAAAGTCCTATATGTAACTAAAAAAATTTAAAATTATTACCACAATAAGATATTAAATCTCTATCAAATTACAATGTTGTTAAAGTAACTAAATCAATGACAACACTTAAAAGATATTATAGTAGCTAGCACTTCTTTGAGACATTCTAATATCAATTATAGTTAGCATTTTTTAAATTTTATTTTCCTAGTATTTGACAATCTTATAATACAAAACTTATATAAAACCAAATATAATTAATATTATAAATAAAAATAATTAAATTTAAGAACTTAAATAAACTTACCAATATCAATATAGATTAGAAATATTTGATCTATTAAGATTATCAATTGAAAATATAAATACATTAAAAAAATAAAAACAAAAAATCTAAGAATAAAAAAATAAAAAATTGACACTTAATTCTTATAAATTTTCAATATCAAAATTAATAGTAGTAATAAATATTAAAATATTTTAAAAAAATTAAGAAAAAATATCTAAAACCTATGCTATAATATCTATAATAAAAATATTTTTAAAAAAGACCAAAATAGATTTTTTTTTTTAAAAAGACCAACTACAACTTAGAATATGATGGTATTGGATTCATTAATATGCGAAAATCAGTTTATATCTCAAGCAATTTATTACCTTAAAATCAAGTTTAATAACTATCAAAAAAATAAAATTAGTATATATAAAGGCCAATAAAGATAATATGCTTAATATCAAAATTACAACATAATACATTGATATAAAAGATTTGTATAATAAAAATTATTTATGTTACAACATCTATAATAATATTGTAAAAGAATGTTTAGATGCATGCATAATTTTTATTAGATATTATGTGTTTGATTAGTATGCAGATGGTTGACATTGAATTACCACCAGTTGATAATTTATAGCCACCATAAGATGGTGGTACTATCATATAGTTATAAATGGCCTAACAAGACAATTATTTCCAAGTCAAATGGACCTTGGTGGTAAGCTAGTTGTTAATATGTTTGTATTAGAAAGTCCTTATCATTAGATTATAGACTTAAGCTATTAGAGTCTAAAGCAGAGACTCATTTTGTATGGTTAGTTCTCTTGAATCTTCCTTGGTTAGGTAGTGAGTTCATTTGTATTTGCTTCATTAAACTTTCATCTTAGCAATATAGTTCTTCATATTTTTTTCACATGGTATCAAAGCTTGGTACTCTAGGTTGCCTTTTGCAAGTTGAATAAATTATGTGAGGTTGCTTACAAGATGTAGTCTCTCAAACACCTTGAAGGAGTTTTATTTTCTACAAATTAGTTTGAGAGAAACTTCAAATCTCAAAGTATAAAAATCCATGGTAGCTCATTATGAAGCAATATATAATTTATTATTTATCTTTAAAAGCAAAAACTTAAACTTGGAGCTTTACTGCAATAGCTCCTAGAGGCCTTGGAATTGTAGTGGAGATTGTTGGAGTAGGCAACAATAGCCCTTGGAATTTAACAAAATATTGGAGCGGAGAGGCAATAGTCAAAGAAATGCAAGAAATTGAATAAAGAATATGAAGTGTAGTGGAAACATGTGCACATAGGAATAGACTTTGTCAACAATTAAAAGACTTAGTTTTGATGATTGGAAGGATCTAATAGTGGTAGTAAAGAACTTTTATAATTCAAAGTAAGAATGCCAAAGTTGATTCTAAACAAATTAGAGAGCCCAAGGACTTTACAAAGTTTTAAAATTGTTTATTTTTTTGATTTTTTTTAAATATTATAGATTCAAAATTACTATAACTTATTTAATTTTGAAAATTTAGACTTGAATATTTTTGAGAGCATTGGTGGTATAATACTTCGCATATCCAAATATCTTTTTTAATTTTTTTAATTTTTTTTAGAATTTCTATAAATCTTTAAAAATACTATAAATAAATATTAAGTCTCATTTAAATTCTATTTATAATCATTTTTTATTTTTTTTCTATTTTTTTATTTTGAATAATTTATTTAAAAATAAATAATAATAATAATAATAATAAATAAATAAATAAATATTATATTATAAAAAAAATTAATAGAACCAATTAGCATCTTTATAAGAAGAAGATTAGATTCATTCTTATTGATAAGGATTTATAAAAGGTGATTTGTAGAAAGTACAAGAAACACATTGAGTCACCTATAGATCCAATAGAGCTAGACAAATAAGAAGATATAGATTCCAAGGCATTATGTACAACTTGACTTTATCTTTTAAGTACAAAATTTATGACTACAAGCAAGACTAAAAGTGCAAAGACCACATGAAAACATCTCAAAGTAATATACAAGATGAAAAGTACTTCAAACTTATTATACTTGGTTTACAAATTTTGGACCATACAAATGAGTGAAGGTGATAGTATTATTATATACATAAGCAACCTATAGAAGATGGCTAAGCAACTTGCATCAATTGGCAAGAAAATTTCAAATATACACTTTGTTATGGTATTATTGGGGAGTCTTACAAAATCATTTAATATAGTTGTAGTATCATTAAAAATTCATATTCTAACAAAATTGACATTGCAAATGATCACAACTCAACTATTACTACAAGAGTCTTGCAATAAGAATGTAAGATCTACCTCAAAGGTAATATTGGCTGCAAGTAACAAATCCAAGTCACAATCTTATACTCACAAACATGCGCGGTGTTTTTATGATCATAAAAAGGATGCCAAATGCAAATATTGTAGCAAGAAAATTCACTATGAAAGAGAACGTTGGATCAAAAAAAAGGACAAAAAGTCAAGGAAGTTGAAAAAGACTTTTCAAAAATAATAAGAAAATATGATAAATAAAAAAGATCAAAATGATGAATCTATATTTGTAGCATTATTATTTATTATTGTGAGTGATAAAGAGTGGTATATTGATTTGGATGCTTCTCAATATATGACAAGAAATTGAAGTTGGTTTTTAAGTTATGAAAACCTATTATTTAATCCTAGGATTTATCTAGGAGATGATATTAGACTTGTCATTAAAAGAAAAAATAAGATTTCTTTTCAACTTTCAAATAAAATTTGAAAAGATATACATGACATCTTATATGTCAAAGGATTGGCCAAGAATTTGCTTTTGATTAGCAAAATGATAGATCAAAGTTATAAATTCAATTTCAAAGCAAACACTTGTCTTATGAAATGCAATAATACTATTATCAAAGGTGTTAGATCTAAAAGCTTATATAATCTATTAGGATCTTTAAATGAAAAGAAGATTTTAATTTTTTTTTTAAATAAGATAAATAATAAATAAAATAAATCTATGGCATTAAAATTTTAATCATCTTAGCATTGGAAGCTTGAAAAATTTACAAGCAAATGATATGATTATTCATTTGAATTTAGACAAACATATAGAATTAGAATTTTAAAAAAGATGTATTTATGGCAAATAATATCATAATGTCAAGGACATAAAAATACAGAACAAGAGACTTGAACAAGGTTTCAAGAAGAAATCAATAAGAACTTGAATTAATTAGATAAATACACAAAAAATACTTTAAAAAGTGACCTAGAATTTCAAAAGATGTATTATTGAGACTGAAGAATTCTTTAGCCTTGACTCCCATATATATTCTTGTATGGGATGCTTCTTGAGTGACTTTCATCAAACTAAGAAGCTTCTCAAGCAACTTCTACCAACTAAGAAGCTTTTCAAGTTTCTTCTATCAATTTGGAAGCTTCTCAAGCTCCTTCCACTAACTACAAAGCTTCTCAAGCTACTTTCACCAACTAGGAAGCTTTTCAATGAACTTTCATCAACTCAAAAACCTCTAGAATATTTTAGAAGGTTTTATAAACTTTCAAAGTTCATATCCCTAATATCACCCTCTTTTCTAACGACAAGTTTCAAGAAGAGCTCATACCTTCAAAAACCTTTTTACATATATAAAAAATCAAAAATATATTATACTAATAAAATTATATATTCTATTCTCCGTTCTTAGGCAATAAGTTCTATTGGTCCTCAAAGAAATTGTCTATGGCCTTGATCTAGTACATCTATTGTTGAAAGAATCCATCCAAGGATCTAATCTTCATTGCGGTCTTCAAAACATCCTCCAAAGAAGATCTCAGATTTAGAAGGATTCACCTTTCTAACTTCAAGCAATATCATTAAAGCTTGAGCATTGGAATTGAGACTTGTATGGTTGAATGTTACTCCTAATGGCTCCAATCATAGTTGTACTTGGCGCTAAAATATATTGTCTTCACTTAGCTCAATTGAAGGCTGTGAAAAATGTAATGGTTTATTCAAAGCTTGCACAGCAACTAAATCTTCTGAATCTTGTTGTGCTAAATTTTTCAACATTTGAAGATTAAACATGGTAATTAATTTGATTCTATTATTCTATTCTATCTTAGAACAAATGATTGCATATTAATGAAGATTTTAATTTAACTCTCTTCCTCTTATGAATATTCTTTGGATTCAATCTTCACTAAAAAATTATCATCAAACATGTTTAAATTTATAAGGATAGAGTTGATAAAATTCCTATATCTTTTGAAACGCATTGGTAGGATCTTTGGCTGATTTCTATATATACTCATTGATATCATAGTTTTACTAATGAACAAGATATTTTAATTTTTTCCATCTTTGTCAAAAATCCACCATCTTTTTGACCTTGTATTCTTTATAATTTTTAATTTCAATATTAGATGGTAATTGTTATATTTTTCTTGAAATATGTGACTCTCTATAAGGCTCCAAAAGAAAGATATGGAATATTAGATGTATCTACATAAAAGATGGTAGTTCCAAGCGATATGCCACTAGATTAATTTACTTCTAGATGGAAAATGGTCCTAGTCTCTAATAGTCCAACTTATTGCATGATTGCTTAGTTTTGATGTTTTGTCAAAGAAGCCATACTTTATCTCTAATATAAAAAGCAAGCAATTGATTCTTGAATTTATCTGCAGATGTCTTGTAAGCATCTTAAATTACTTGCAATTGAAGCTTCAAGGTTGTTTGATATTGCGATAGATGCTTTGCAAACCTTTCAATTCTTAGATTATTATTTTTTAGCATACTCTATAATTAAGCTTCAAGTGATATCCATAATTGGAATAAAATGATATTTATTAGTTGAGGCATGAATAGTATTATTATATGTAAATTTTGTTAATCGTAGATATAAGATCCAATTGTCTAATTGATAGTTGATATTGCATCGTAAATACTCCTCCAAAATTTGCTTAATTTGTTTTGTTTGGCTATTAGTTTGAAGATGAAAAGTTGAAGAAAGTTTAATGTCCACCTTCAATATTTCAAAAAAACATCTTCAAAACTTAAATATGAACTGAGGTCCTTGATCACATACAATATCATCTGGTAGGCCATTATATTGATATATATTATCAAGAAAGAGAGCCCTGCCATTTCTTTACTAGAAATAATCTTTTTATAAGGAATGAAATGAGCCATCTTTGTGAATCGATCAACCACCATAAGGATGCTATCCAATGAATTAGATGGCTATAGATCCGTGATAAAATCCATTGAGATAAAAGACCATAACCATTTTGAAACAGACAAGGGCTGTAAAAGTCCATAAGGATGATGTCAAGGATTCTTAGACCTTGAACAAATATTACAAGAGAGCACAAAGTCCTTCATAGCCTTCTACATTTGAAGCGACTAACAATCTCAAAAAATAATTTTCTAAGGTCTTGTTAAATTCAAAGTGATCCTCAATTGGGAAGTTATGGTGAGATTAAAGAACGCGCAATAGTGTAGGTCTTTTTGGAATATACAAATGTTCTTCAAAGTATAAAAGGTCTTTCTCAAGCTTAAATTTATAAGTATTTTTATTAAAGCAATTCTTGATATTAAGGGCCAAAGCATCTTAGTAGTTGCAGCACACATCTCATCAAAGAAACTAAAATCAATAGATGCTGATATAATAGTGGCACAAAGGTGAAATTGCTCCAGCTTCAATAAAATTACATATTATTGATCAAACATTACCTCTCCTATCCTTGATACAAAATATTATTTACTTGATAAAGCATCAAACAACTTTTGTTGTTTTTCAGGTCAATAAATAATGACAATGTTAAATCGAGATAATGACATTTTGTCGAGCTTGGCGGCGATTAAGAATCAAAATTAATATAAAATATTCTAAGTTCTTATGATCTCAATATACAATTACAAGATTCATTTTTCTTTTAAGAAAATGAAGCCATTCTTCAAAAGAATCTATAATAGCAAGAAGCTCTTTATTGTGGATTTCATAATTAATTTTGATAATAAAAAAAAAATTAAAATAAAATACAACAAGATAGAGTTTATTGTCTATATCCATTTTTAAAAGTACGGCCCTTAATACAAAAATTCAAAGCATTGATTTCTATATAGAATATTTTTATAAAGTTTGGATACACCAAGATTGGGATTGTAGTAAATGTTATCTTGAGGTCTTGGAATGCCTTCTCCACTTAAAGCTCCCATTCCAACTTATCTTTGTATATTAATTGAATAAGAGAAGTGACAACTTGAGAATAATTTTTGATGAAGATCTAATAGAAATTAATAAATTTTAAAAAATATTGTACGTTTTTCACAGTCTTTGAAATAGCCCATTATATAATTGCCTCTACTTTCTTGGGATCCATTATTTAATCTTCAATAGATACAATGTATCTCAAAAATTCCATCTTTGATTGATGAAATGCACATTTTTCAAGTTTGGCATACAAACTTACATCTTGCAGCTTTTGTAATATCAACTTGATATGTCTCTCATATTCCTCTAGATTTTTTTATTAGATCAAGATGTCATCAAGATAGATCATTATGAATTTGTTTAGGTGCTCTCAAAAGATATCATTCATTAAATGCTGAAAGATAGCGGATACATTTGTTAGTCTAAAGGGCATGACATTATATTTAAAATATTCATACTTTGTCCAAAATTTGGTCTTCTAATTGTCTTCTTTCTTAATTCATATTTAGTTATATGCTCCATAAAGATCTATCTTAGTATAGATCTTGGCTTGGTCAAGTTGTTCCAAAAGTCTTGAAATTAACAGTAATGAGTAACAATTCTTCACCATTATCTTATTCAATCTCCAATAATCAATGCATATATGCAAGGAACCATCCTTCTTCACAAAGAATATAAATGCACTTGTTGGATACTTTGAATGCTTGATGAAGTTCTTTGTAAGGTTATTATTTATATAATCCTTCAATGCCAAAAGCTCATCTTAAAAAAAATTATAAATTGGACCAAAAGGTGGTTGTATTGCTTCTTGAAGATCTATAGTATAATCATATGGTTAGTACTTTGGTAACATATCAACATTCTTCTTTTAGAAAACATGTTGAAATTTACTATATTACTCTGGAATACTTACCAATGAAGCCATATCTTTTTTAGTTGGAATTGCATAAATAACAAATAGTATATTTTTTTTGGCTAATCTTATAAAAATCTTTGCTCCAACAAATAAAGACTTATCAATTCATGACTTTTTATAAAGTTTTCTTATAGGGATTTTTATTGGAAATATTATTCTTTGTGACTTCTAATCTATAAATGAATTATACTTTTTCAACTAAGAAATAATAGGATTTGAAGGAGTCATAATCATTGAACACAATTTCGCTCCTATGATCTTCAAACAACACTTCTATAGGCATGGTTTCATAGATGATATTACTAGATGATAAAAGTTATCTATCTATTACTTCTACATAAATAGGTTTGGATTTTTGTACTAGAAGAATTTTATGAAGCTTAGTAAATGCCTCATTTGCAAAATAAGTGGATGTTTCCAAATCTAATAAGGCGATTGTCTGAAGCTTCTAAGGGCCAAAATACAAAAGAATTATAAAAGAATGAAAAAATTGAGCAGAAAGAGAGAAACCTTAATAGTTTTGTAATTTTAAATTGTCTAGTTGTACGGTCCCTACTAGGGCTAAATATCTTTGTTTTCCTAAATAATTGTACTGTTAATTTTGGTGATATGATATAAATTTTGTTTCTTCAAATAATTACCAATCTTGTAGTTTTTTTTGTCACAATATACACATAGACCATCTTCCATCCAAAATAAAGTGATTCTTTTCTTATGAATTAAAAGGTTTAAAACATACTACATCAAGTTGCATATCTTCTACTTCTGAATGTGAATTCAAAATACTTGCTAATGTAGCAAGAGTGTTTTGGATTGCATGTTGTTTTATTGAAGCCTATAAACACTGATCTTAACAACATTGAAATAATTAATTATCATATTTTATGGCTTAATTAATGGCTTTATTGAGTGATTCTGAATTTGAAAGCGATAATAACAAATCTTTCTTATTATCTTTTAGTCTCCAATAGAATTGACTTATTAAGACTTCTTTATTTCAATTGATGTCGTATGCTAGTTGCCTAAAATTGGATGCATAAATTGATGCAAAGTGCACCTGTTAGCGCAATATTTGGATCTTAGCTATTGTCCAACTAGCCTTCTTCTGTTCTCCAAATGCTTCCATGAAAACTTCAAAATTGCTCAAAATTTATAATCTCTTTTCAAATAAGAAAGCAAACTAAAATAATATTTGCTCCATAAACAAGATTCTAATCAATCCAATCCATGATTCTTCTATTAGATAAATATCAAGTTGTAGAAACGTTATCAATCAAATTTGGTTGACAAATCCTTAGAATTTTGAATGTGTACCATTATATTTCTCCAAAAGACTAACTCAAGGCTCCTTATATTGCTAAACAAGTGGATTTCTTTGGCATATCATAGACAGTATTACATCTTCAAGTGCAAAAATTGGAAGTAGATGCAGTATAGATTGTGATATTTCAGATGTTGTGTCATTATAAAATTTTGTAACAACCTCTTAAATCTCCGCAGTCCTAACAAATAATGTAGTAAGAGCACTTATAATAGTGTCTAACTTAAACTTGGAAGATTTGGTCATACTAATGTCTTGACCTCCAACTATTCTAAAAAAAAAAATTATAAGAAGATAATATCAGTTTAGGTAATCCACAACCTCTAAAATGCTTTAAAATCTTCAAGGAGAAGGATGATCTATTTTCTCACAAGAGGGATAAATTTCCAATATTGTAATGAAAAAAATATCAATTTAGAGGAGGGTAATTCATAACTTCTAAAATATTAGTGTATCTTCAAGAAGAAAGGTAATCCACTCTCTAATAAAAAAGATCCAACTCTGATATTTAAGATGAAGGTAGTCTTGACAAATTGTAAAGGATATAAAAATACAAAACAAGAGACTTGAGTTAGAACATGGTTTCAAGAAAAAACCAATAAGAATTTGAATTAATCAAATGAATATATAAATAACACCCAAAAAGATGAATTAGAATTCTAAGAGATGCATTGTTGAGACTAAAGAACTCTTCATCCTTGACTCCCATATATATCCTAATCTAGGATGCTTTTTGAGTAGCTTCTATCAAACTAAGAAACTTCTTGAGCAATTTCTACCAACTGAGAAGCTTCTTAAGTTCCTTCTACCAACTTGGAAGCTTCTTGAGCTCCTTCGACTAACTACAAAGCTTCTTGAGCTACTTTCACCAACTAGGAAGCTTTTCAATCAACTTTTATTAACTTAAGAACTTCTAAAATGTTCTAAAAGGTTTTGTGAACCTCCAAAGTATATGTTCCTAATACGAAATACACTTCCAATAAAAAGTAATACATATACAACTAAACTCTTGGAATTAATATATTTTAATATAAATGATCTAATGTAGATTATATCTCATAGAAGGATAAAAAAATTTATCACTTTCAATGATAATTTTTTTAAAAATACTTTTAAATATTTTATGAAGTAAAAGTTGGAAGATTTGGAAAAATTCAAGATTTTAAAGACTCTAGTTAAAAAAACAAACGGGCTTGGAAATTCAAAAATTATACAATAATAATGGTGGTGAATATACATCCAAGGCTTTTAAGTAGTTTTACAAAAAATATAGCATTAAATAAAAAATATGTACATCTTATACACCTTAGCAAAATAGAATTGTAAAATATAAGAATTAGATATTATTTGAAAGTGCAAGATGTATATTATAGCATAAGCAACTTTCTAATATATTTTGGATAAAAGCGATCAATATTATAATATATATATCATTAACTAAGCTGTTAATATAGCTGAGGAAGAAAAAATACCAAAAAATATATAATTAGGTATAAAACTATGATTTTATCATTTTACTTATTCTACCAATATTGTTCAGAATAAACTTGTAAAGGGAGATTCGAACTTAGGAAAAGACTAACTGCATTGAGTTAGACTATTAAAGTGACATAATTAATGGACTTTGAACATCAGAGTCCAATGCACACGTAAACGCTTAAAAACAATGCCGACCACTTAATCGGTACTGCTATTCCGCAATTAAGAATAAATAATGTGATCCAATCTTCCACAAATTCTCTTATTGTAATCTATTATCTTTCTCTAATCACATAACAACATCCGACAATACTACACTATCTCAATAGACTACTTACACCTGCTTCACTTCCCAATCACTGGAAATAACTTCTCACCAAGAACTTCTTCCAAAACGAATCATCTCTCTCTAAAATTCTCTTTCATCCCTCAATTCTCATAGCCAATATGGCATGACATTCTTACTCACAATCAAATTGCATCGATATATCTAGTCTTCGGTTGCCAATTTGTCACACCAAACTTAAGCAATAATCAATTATAATTCTTTATTCATCCATTATTAAATTGAATTATCAATTTTTATTACTATACTCAATGATTGACATGATTCAATCCATTGGAATGAAACCCGGATTCTCTCGTACAATCTAACACAAAAAAAATAAGAAGTAGCACTAAGCTTATCCCGACTCAGCACTATCACAGTCTGGCCTCGATTCCTCCATACCAAATCAATTTATATTTATTCTGACTATGTTAATTGCTACACAATTGATGATAACTACTTTTTCTAACTTCCTCATCCATTTTTCCTTCTAAATTGGCCATTCATCGATTTACTACCTACTTTTAATCCTACAAATTATGTATTGTAAATCATAAAATTCCTATCCATTTTACAAAAACCATCAATCAAACTTCTTTGTGTATTTAGATGTAATGTCTATGTCCATGTTTTAGATAGAAAATATACTAAGCTTGATCCTAAAAATAAAAAATATATTTTTCTAGGCTATGTTGAAAGTACTAAGTATTATTGTCTCTATGGTATTAAAAAGGATTCAATGATCAAGAGTTATAATGTTAAGTTTATTGAGTACAAAAATATTAAGCAAATGAAAGAGATTTTAGATATTTCTAATGATAAGTCTATAAAAATGGCCATTTATGATTTAATCTATGGACTACATATCTAGTTTTAAAAATAAAAGTGAAAATATAATGGGAGATTTAAATAATAACAACAATCAATAACATGCTATTGTTAAACCTTCATCTTCAATGAAAGACATTTGATTACAGGCTTACATACTTGGACATCAATAAATCATTACAACCGCACATCCAATTCTCCCTCTACATCTACCTTCATCTATACTAAATTATTCACAAGTATTTAAATTGGAAAAAATAATAATAATAATAATAATAATAATAATTCAAATTTAGCTTGGATGTCTTCCAAATCATTCATATCTTAAGTACGCATGGTACATGCTTTTTATTTTGGATATTTTGTATATTTCTTGGAGTTACTGCAATTGAAGATTTAGAAGTTTATTAAATAATTATAAAGAAGGTATTCTTAAATGGAGATATTAAAGAAAAGATATACATGGAGCAATCTAAAGGCTATATTTCAAAAAATAAAAAATCTTTGATTTATAAGCTTTCTAAGATTTTATATGGACTTAAGTAATCTCTAAGGATATGTTATAAGAAAATAGATGAATACTTTGCTTCATAAAGTTTAAAGAAGAGCCATGCAAATCTTAACATTCACTTATTAAAGAATTTCAATGAATTTATTATTATATATAGATGATTTGATCATAATTTGTAATAAGAAAGGATTTTTTTAAAAACAATGAGTCACTTAGCTATAAGATTTGAAATGAAAGATTTGGAAGAAATCTATTACATCTTTGAATATGCAAATTATAAGAGATCAAGAGAGTCATATAATTTATTCCAATCAAAAATTAAATTAAATTAAATTAAATATTCTTAAAAGATTTAATATAGAAGATTATAAACCTTTACTTATATCTTTGAATTCTAACAACAAATTATCAAGAGACATGAGTCCACAATTCATGAGAAAGTTGAAACAATAAAGGATGTTTCATATCAAAGTGCAATCGGCAACTTAATTTGTGCAATAATAGGCACTCAAGCTGATATTGCATATGCAACGGAAGGTATTAGCCAATACATGGCAAATCTTGGCCTACAATATTGGATAGCCATTTAGCAAATTTTTTGATATCTAAAAGATACATTAAATCATATGCTATAATATAGTCGACACTCATTGAATTTGCAAGTGATTGATTCTTGCAATGCAAATTATGTAGGAGACATTGATATTTGATGTTCAACTGTTGGTTATATATTTTTGTTGGTTGATTGTGCTATCAATTAGAATAGCATGAAGCAATCAATGGTTGCATTGTCTACCACTGAAACAAAATATATGGCAGCTATTCATACAACAAAAGAATCAATTTGGCTTCATAAATGATAGCACAATCAAAATAGTTATATGATTGTTTTATAAAAATCTAAATTATTTTTAGTAATAATCAAAGTTATATTTTTTTTCAATAAATTCTATGTTCCATGCTTGTATTAAGCATGTTGAAATTCAACATGACTTTATTTGTGAGAAGATTAAGAATGGCAAGATCAACATAATTTTTTATTGAACTCAAAACATAGTTGTAGATATTTTGACTAAAGATTTAATTCATGAGAAGCATTATAAATTCAAGAAGATGATGGAAATCATCAAATTGGATTAGTCTAATCATTAAGTAGGAGTATTAAAAAAATATTTAGATACATGCATAGCTCCTATTAGATATTATGTATTTAACTAGTATGTAGACGATTGACATTGAGTTACTACCGATTGACAACTTGTAGCTGCCATAAGTACCATATACTCATAAATGGCCTAACAAGACAATTATTTCCAAGCCAAATGGACCTTGGTGGTGAATTAATTGTTAGTATGTTTGTACTAAAAAGTCCTTGTCTTTAGACTACAAACTTGTGCTATAAGAGTCCAAAGTGGAGGCTCATTTTATATGGTTAGTTTACTTGAATCTTCCTTCATTAGGTAGTGAGTTTATTTGTATTTGCATCATTAAGCTTCTACTTTAGTAATATACTTCCTCATATTTTTTTACAAATATACAATCTTTAAAATTATATTTATAAAATCTTTAAGGATGTATAAGAATAATTTTTTTTAGCTTTAATAGATACCTTGTCTACTACTAATTGTATATAGTTTATTCTTTCAAAGCCAAAGATGATTTAAAATAAAATAAAATAAAATAACAATCATTTAATAGATAATTGAAAATTAAAAAGATGTTGATTTTTTCTAAAAAATAATTACTTGAATAAAACCATCAACTTCAATATTATTATAAATAGAATATGTTTGTTAATTTTTTTATATGCCTCTTTTTATCTCCATCTCTTCTTTTTTTCTTTTTTAAATTAGATCTCTTATTGATAATAGAAGATAATAGATATTTTGTCTTTACTTAATAATACATGATAGCATAGACAAAAATTAAATTAGAAGTGAGAGATATTGACTACTTATAAGAAGAGATGATGTTAGAAAAATTATACTTCAAAAAAAATTATCTTCAATTAATACATAAAAAATAAAAATAAAAAATAAAATCATTAATTTTATAATCATATTAAGTTTATCAAATTTTTATAATATTTTTTTCTTTTTAGAGCACTTATTAAATAAGATTAATAAAAGAGATCTACAATGTATATTATAGAAGAAGATAGAATATCAAATATTGGAGGCCAATTTTAGTAATAAAAATAGTATAAAAATAATTAGAATATGTATCTTCATATTATTTTAATTAAATATTTAATTGTGTCAATAGAATCATATTTAGACAATAGATTTTTACATATTTATCTAAAAAAATATACCAATTGATTTTTTAGAATATTAGAATTTTATAAATAAATAATATAATAATAGATAAAATCTATAGAATATAATTTATAATATTTTATCCTAATTCAAAGTTGGATGATAGTAAGCATTAAAATATTACAAAAAAAAAACTTTAAAATCTTCAAATTTTACTATATAATATATATAATATTTAATAAGTCTTTTAATTTTTTTTAATTCTATTTTTTCTATTATTTTAAAATAGATTCCTACTGGAATCTTAATTCTTTTTTATAATTAGAAAAATCTTAAATTCTAACATAAAGTTTTTTTTTTAAAATTCCTCCTTTAGTTACTATAGAAACAATGTTAATTTAGTGTAAGTCAATATGTAGATGATTTTTCAAATTATTTTTAAAAATATGGAAATATAAATAGAATAATATATTTAATTTTTAATAGAAATATATATTTATTATTTAATATAAAATGATAAAGTTTGGAAGCTCTACAGTGATCAAATTAGCATGACTAAATAAATATTAATGGAAGTGAAAAAACCAACAAAAATTAAATATCTTATTAGATATTTTTTCTAAATTAGATATAAAGTCTTTGGATTTGATAATTTTCTTATAAGAATGGTACAAAATAAATTATTGGTGCTCTAATATATAAATATAAATATATATATATATATATATATATATATATATATTCAAATATATTTCTATTAGAAATTTCTAAAGTATATAAAATATCTTGCAGTTGGTTATAAATCTATTATAGATAAGAAAATAAAAATTAATACTAAAATTAAAATCTCATTGCACTTAGTTAATTAATGCCTCTCTAATAGAAGCCTAAACTTACTTAATATAAGAAAATTATTGAATATACTAGATGCAAGATGGGATCCAAAAATTAAAATTCCTTAATAGTATAATCTTTTAATTATTTTAAGATATAAAGACAAATCAACATATCAAGTAAATAAAATATAAAATAGAATAGGATAAGCATTGAATAAGCAAGACTACCTCTAGATATTCAATACAATTAAAAATTTTAAAATAAAATATACTAAGTTTTAAAATATATATTTCTAAGGACTTCTAGCATAATCTACTTAACAATTTTTATTATGTATACAATTATTTATTATAGAATTTAGAAAATTTTAATCTAATAAAATTAGTTATTTTAACAAAAATTACAAACAAACTTCACATTGTTAAATTATATAAGGTTAGAGATATATCTTTAAGAATTATTAAGGATTGTTAAGAATTTTCTTAAGAATTATTTTTTGGCATATTATTTTATTTATAAAAGTAAATTTCTAATAATAGTAATAAAATACTTAAAAAAGAATCCCACTTTTTTTCTTATAAATTAAAAAGTAAAATAAAATCCTTCATCCTGAATTTTATTTAAAATTTAAAATTTCTATGGAATGAGAAAATAGCCAAAAATAAATAAAAATCATTTAATTTAATACAACTCATATGACATAGAAGAATTACAGCTAATATATATTAAAAATTAAAAAAAATATGTAAAGAGATATGAATAATTGTATATATATATATATATATATATATATATTTTCACCTAAAAAACCAAACAAAATAAAAAATGAAAAAACCATAACTTTTAAAAATACTATATATTAAAGTGTTCTTAGAAATGGACTATATACTTTATATTATATTTTAATTAAAACTAGCTTTAATTAGCCTATATCTTGCTATTAATTTCTATTAAGCAATCTTTGTTAAGAAACTCAATCAATTTAAGAGTATAAAGGTTTATTACCCTTTACTATTAAAATAACAAAAAAATAAGATTTTTAAAGAAAACTTTCAGACTAATGAACAAGATAAGAATTTATTTAGATGTGGCTTATAAATTATAGTAAATCTAGTAAAAATAAAACTTAAGAAACAATCTTTAAATACCCATAGGATGAATTGAAATACCTTAAAGAGTTTATCAAAACTTGGATTAAAAGAGATGAATTAGAAATACTAGATATATGCACATCCAATGGAACTACTTTCCTCCCACTAAGACCTATTTTTCACATTCTAATTTAGAATCTTGAAATACAAGTTCCAGCTTTGTACCAAAACTTCTTGAGTTGAAATTTTAATAGCAAAGAAATAACCCGCTTATGTTAACCCACTTATGTTCTAAGAAAGGATGGTAGAAAATAAATGAACAGATAACATATATATATATATATATATATATATATACCCATCTGCACAGGGTTAGCCCTCCGGCTGCAGACCCTCGTCACCCGCATATGATTAGCACCGCCCATTAAGCTAATAATACAGTATTTAAACCGGGTGTCTGAATGCTAATGAAGGCGGAGCAAACAAGGCGGATCGTTGTGCAGTTTTAGAAAAAAAACCGGCAGGGCTCGACTACGGTGGAGATGAGCGAGCGATGGGATGAGTGTGTGAGGGAGGCTGTTGCTGCAGCTGCGAGGCTTAGATCTCGTAGTCCAGGCTCCGAGGTGGATATGAGGGGATCACAGCGCACGCTCCGCCTCTGCTGCTGGCTGATGCTGCAGCTGCTGCGGCGACGGGGAGTCCGAATGTTAGTTACAAACATTGGAACTATACAACATGTGGACCTGTGGATGTGTGGTGATTATGCAATAATACTAGTATTTTATTGTGAACAGCCCTGATGTAAGGAATCGCGATCTACCTTGAAGAAGCCGCAACCTAATTACAATCTGTTCAGGCGGAGATAAACAATTATCTGAGCAGCACAGGATCAAGCCGCTTGAGCTATGTTGGAGATTGTGCTTTGACGAGGGATTAGAATATTGGGTTCTACTTCCATGGAGAGAAGTTGTTTAGCGTCTAGTCACTCTGACCAATCCAGAGTACGGTATTCAGGCGCAGACTCTGATAGACTCTGATAATATCTATATATATACATATATATACACACAGTTTTGAAAAATTTTCTATTGAGGGGAAGCTTGCTTCTTCAGACTTTTGCAGAGCTACCATGGCTTCAGTCCCTCTAGGGTCAACATGCGGTCCGTACGAGTTTAAACCAGCTCAAGTATCTAGAACTCAAGTGTCGCCGTTTGATTGAAAAATAACGGCTCAAATGCCTCATCCAAGGGGGCCTCTTGCTATGCTTGGTGAAGACCAGGTAAACTTAGGCAGCTGATTAATTTCATGAACCGCCTGGGGTGCTCATAAGAGCCACACATTTAATGAGCAGAAGTCTCAATAGAGAAACACCTCCTGCGCCATTCAGTCTTGGTTAACGCAGCCACCATCACTTTCAACAGCCCAATGTGACCTCGTGGCCCCTTCCAGATTAGAAACACTAAACAATGGGTCGGCTATTCCTAGAAGCAGCAATTAAAGTACTAGTACCTCGATAACTGTGTCGCAGAGAATGAAGCACTGAATGGCTCGTTTCTGATCTGATAAATTGGGTATAATTCCTTTCCGAATTTGAGTTGTAGATTCTGCCAGACTGGTTCAAGTGCTGATGCCTCAGGGCAACGTCACATTAAGGATTATTGGCAGCCCTCTTTGCTAATTCCCATGCTGGCCATTCTCCACTCGAAACTACCTGAATGAAGTTTCATGAAGATTCCAGAAGGTGCTCGTGGGGGTCTATCAAGTGCAGTGATTTAGTTTTTCTTTGTAAAAAAGTTACTTGTACGAAGAAAATGTGTCGTCCTCTGGTAATAAAGATAGGGAAAATAATCTGCCAATGTCTCAACACTGTATTATTTGGGCAGGCATCGGAGTTGTTTAGTATACAAGTTATTACTTACTGTTTGTGTATTATGGAGCCAGAGGATCATATAATTCCACTTAGTAGAATACCAGAGTTCTATCTAATACACTTTCGTTCCTACACCCTAGTATTTTTCTAGTTATTCAAGTTTTATCTCATCTGCAAAAAAAAAATTGGCACTAAGACTTGGTTGCTTTTGATTCTTGTCTCTTATTTTTCATGACATTTTTTTTTATCTTATCATTCTTATTCCCATCAATTTTCTCACATACATTAAATATTATATTATAATTAGAATATTCATTATACATAGTTTTTTTTTAACAAAGATCAAATAATATCAAATTAATTAAACTAAAGTGTTAATATTTTTTTAAAAATATTTTGTTCTCTTATGATTCCTTTTATAACTCTTAAGTGCAAGAACATAAAATTGTTTTATGTATAAGTACAATTATTTAGTCTTATTCTTAGAATCTATGCAATATAGATTTTGGTACTTAGAGGACATATAACTAACATAGTAGTAAAATACTTGGTTGAATTTGAGTCTTTTTTATATTTACTTTGATTTAAATTTAAAACTCTTCTTACAAAAATAAAAAGATAAGGAGCCATTAGATATCTATTTTATAATTTTTTATATGATTTTTTGATTTGGTTGATCTCTTTTGACAAAGATATTAGTCCTATTTTTATTAAAATTATTTTTTATGTAAAAATAATATTGAAATAGAACCTTGAATATATATATATTTTTTAAATTATGTTTAATAGTAAGTTCAATTATATTAAAATAATTCTTTTCAACAATACTTTAAAATTTTAAATAATAATATATTTATTCTATTTAAATTTAGAAATTTTAAATTTATTTTAAAACTAAGATATTTTAATATTAATAGAACTAATTTTTAATTGAAGATTTATTTATCTTCTTTATGACTTTCTATTTAATATTATTATAAATAAAATATTTAGCATTTTTGTCTTCTATTGAATTTAATGTCTTCTTATATAATTTCTAATAAAAATCTAAACACACTTAATTAATGTTATTTTTTTTATGGACCACTTCCTCTTAATTATTTTTTATTTAATTGACCACATATAAGACTATTTGTCTTTTATTTCATCAAAGAATTTACTTGTGTGTCTATCACCTATCTTGCACCAAGGTACCTTTAGTATGATTTTTTGACCATTTAATCTTTAATATTTTAGATGAAGAATTTAAATTTTATTTTTATAATCCTATTTTAAAAAGACTATCAAGATAATTTTCTTGGAATTAAGCTTGGACCTTTGATAAATTTGTCTTATATTAAATTCTTCTTGTGGCCTTTAAGATGTTTTATCTTTATAACTTTTATTTTATTTTAATGAAATGAAATAAATATTTATTTTCTAAATTAGAATTATAAAAATCATTTTATATATTTATTTTATATAGAATCCTTTTTTATATTTATTTTTTCAAATATTATTTATTTTTATATGGATAATTTGATCCTTGATATTTAGCTTATTGCATAAGTTAATATATTTTTTGGTTGTAGAATTAAATTCATTCTAGATTCTATTATAAAGTGGTCAAATTATGTATTGTTATTTTGTATCTTATATGTTCTAATCTATTTCTTGCTAAATATTCTTTGCATGTATGTGAGCCAATCTAATCTAACAAGAATTCTTATATCTTTTTTCATATTATTCTATAAATATTGAAGTTTATTTCTAAAAAATATATATATTATAAATTATTATAAGTTTTAAACAGGCTTTGTAGATCATCATTTTTTTCTTGTATTATATCTCTTATATATAGAATATTTATCTCTATTTTTTTGTATTATGTTTTAATTCTTTCTATTGATCTAAGAAAAATCTTTAAGAAAGCTATTAATACTTAAAGAATTAGATGCATACATTAAAGTTGTATACAAAAAAAATATTAATGTGCACACAAGAATAATATATATGATTAATATATATATAATAAAAAAATATGAAGATGTATAATATGTTTGCTCCAACTCTAATTGGATCTCTAACTTAGACAAGTGAGGTCTTTAAGATAAAAAATATAGAATTAATTACCTAAACTATTAAATACAATCCATTTTCTAATTCTAATAATGTGTAAAAACCTTGTTCTATTGGTTTATTATTATTACAACAAGTCTCTATCACTTGTCCAATATCTTTTATAATTGAATATCATATCTTTAGAAATTCTTCTAATTCTACATAAAAGATTATCTATGTAAGAATAATAATAAAGTTAAAATCATTTATTTTCAACTTTAATATTTGATATTACATTCACATTAAAATTAAGTATTTAATTTTAAAAAGTGTACATACTTTTAATTATACAAAACAAAGAAAAAATAAATATTTTTCTTAGTAGCTCTTCTAATTTTTCTTAAATTAGAAATATCTTCTTCTAATATGATTATATAATTTTTTCTTATGTTTTGTTGTGGAGTAATTTTATTTATTGATTTTTAAAAAATTATTGTAAAATACCTCCTATAATGTAGATAATAATTATGTGGTTAAAAAGGTAATTTATTTTTACTTTGATAATATCTTTATCCATAATAATCTCCCTTATCTTTATCCATAATAATCTCCCTTGTCTTATCCAAATGAAAAATCTTAGATAACTTTTGTGCAAAGTTTGATAGTAAAGATTCTACTTGTACTACAGCGGGTGGGTGATACCAATTATTATTAGGTATATTCACAAGGAATGACCACATTTTTTTCTTAGAAAGAAAAATTATGCAACTTAGGTAACAAGGATTACATGTGCATGAGAACTCATTGTTGTTACCCTACCCCTTAACTTGTTTAAAACTAGTCATTTGCTTTTTAAGTGTTCTGATAATCCTAAATATGCTGTAAATAAGATTGACTAACATATGCAACTGTCTAAAATTACTAGTGAATCTTGAGTAAAAACCTATGATTTGAGTACCCTAAAAACCTATGATTTGAGTACCCTAAAAACTACTATGCCTAAGCGATCCATTCCATTCTATCCCTCGAGTTACTTTTGCTCGCCTGCGTGAAGTACATGTTTACTTCGGCTCGTCCTTGCAAAGGTGCTCTACTTTCATCCCAACCCACATTTCCGAAGGACCGACTATAGAGTCACGTTTCCTTGCCCATGGAAGGCCCTCATCGATCAAAACAATTAGTCTCATCAAAGTTTTCTACCGTAATTTATTTGAAGCTTGGTTTGCATTGAAGTTTCGCTTCTGGGGAGTCTCGATGCGACTTGAGACCACAGATCGGTACCTCCGTGTAGGTGAAGGTTTCATATCTTCGTCGGTAAGCGCGCTCATCAATGACATTGAGATGCGTCTTTTTCTCTAACAGATTGAATAATATTAAATTAATCAGAATTCGATGGGTTTGTACGTCACATCTGTTAAGTCGCACGCCAAGTCAAAGCAACCTGAAGACTATCCTGAGGCGTAAGGCGTCCAATTTCTACACAGGTTTCTAACTGTTCATGTACCTCAAAGGATTTGCTAACACAATCAGTTGTGGAGGCGTATTCAAATGAGTGCATGTTGATAATACAATATGAATATGTTTATATGGAGAGGAAAAAGAAGATTAAAATATTGTAATTGCCGTCGGCGGAACAGGAATTAGGAGTTTTTTGAGGAGGCTGCTGCTTGTATTCACACTCCGGCACCAAGCTGGGTATATGCCCTAAAAAGATTGAGATCAACGTCATAGAGATGGTAATTGTTTGTACAAGGCTCCGGAGAAAACTCATCCGTTACTGGAGGAGGCTCGAGTCACACATGAGCGGGTATCTAGGCTGAGACCGAACCTAATCGACTACATAAAAGCCAGAGCCCTGGAAATTCTGCGGCAACGAAAAAATAGTTGCGTGGTCTTGAAAGGCTGTCATCCATATGATCGATTATGATGTTCAGTAGAGCATTATCTCTTTGAACATTTGCGCAACCAGCTAGTAATTTGTACACGACTCTTCAAAATTGTTATCTGCAGCCCAGATCTTGGTTCAGACACCGCGTTGGAAATTTTTGCCATCTATCAAAACTCCACCTTCATGCGACCCCCAGGCAGTTTGGTATGATCCGAGGTGGCCAGATTGTTGATACAGCTGTCCCATGTGCACATTGACGCTTTGAGGCGACCCATCCCATCCAGAAGACTGCGAGACGAGATTGTTGTCGAAAGAGTGCACCATACTCTGCATCTCGGCAAGCCTACCCATGGGAGGGTTGGTGGTGTGGTGCGAACTGATATCGAAGCAACTGCCCAAGTTCGCTTGAAAGTGATCGAAGCCGCAGTTAACGTTTAGGAGCAGCCCCGACTGCTGCTGAAGATGGTGCGACCCAAACGCCGCAGCGTTGATTGTCGAGTCTGAGCTGCCGAGAATGCTAGACAACTGCGACTGGATGATATCCTCGTTGCTGAGGCGGCTTTCAAGCGTCAAACGGCCTGAATGAGTCGGGTTCACTGACGCCACCTTCATGGAAAGACTCTGTAAAAAAGATGACAAAGAGTACGATACAACTTAATACTCAAACTACATTTCATCACTAGCGATAACAAGAAGGGTGCCTAGGACTTGAATGGAATATCATTAGCAGTGCGATGAAAATGGGTAAGAGACATACTTCAACTTGTCGTTGAAGGGATTGCACATAGTTGATGATCTCGTCAAGCATGACTGCCTTGCCGGTGACTTTGCGGCAGCCGGGTACGAGGTCCTGCAGGTACTTCATCCGCTCGCTAATCTTCTCGCGGCGCACCCGCTCAGCCAGGCTGTGGCTGTCGGTGGCTTGACCCCTGCGAGCACGCACATGGATATAATCCTGCTTGGAGAACTCCTTGGCCTTCTGGTTGCTTTCCTTCTGTGAGGCTTTAGGACTTCCGGCCGACTCGGATGATGTTTCACTAGAGGATCGCTCCCCCTTGCAATCTGACTTCGTGTCCTCTCCCTTGCACCGCTTGGCTTTGGAGTTCTCTACATCTCCAACCTAAATCGCCAAATTTAACATACGTATATCAGAAACAAAGTCTGAGAAGGAAGCATCTTATTCTCACCCCTGTAAAACCTAGTGTGATTCTATTGAGATGCACGGATAACACAAGCATTTTGCCGCTTTAACTGACTGCAATGTTTAAGATTTAATTCCAAAAGATCCAGTTGAACAGAATCCTTGCTTGATGAGACACCAACTAGAAAGGGTAGACGATTACCTTGGGATCGGGAGACGCAAGATCAATGTCAACAGTCGATGGCTTCTTCCGTTTGTTGCGAGAAGCGGGTTCATCCTGGCCAGGTGTTGACCGTGCAGGTGAGATTGTGCCCGGCGAGATCTCGCCCTGGCTACCTGGTTGCAGCTCTGCGCAGGAAGAAATGTTGGTGTTCTCGTGAAACGCCGCTGCTTCGACCTTGATATTTGAAACAGTAACCTTAGTCGCTCCCTCAATGGCTTCCAACACTGACTGCTTACCTGGAATGGTATCTAGCGCAATGCATTTCGTTTCCTCCCTAACGTCTCCTGGTACCGACTTGGTTGTTGCGGCGACGAAACCAGCAGCTGGTCTTTGCAGCATTTCTGGGACATATTTTCCAGTTCTTGTGCCGAAGGTTGAAAATTTTGCAGCGCGCTCCACAAAGGCAGAGTCCGAAGTGATCTGCGCAAAGTTGTCGACTTGCGACGGTACTCCATGCAGCGCCAGACCACCTTTGGAAGGGCCCAGGGTAATGCCCCCAGTGTCCATCGAGCTCCATAAGCTTGGCCTCTGCGCGCCCAAATTCCTCCCCGACTTGCCAATCACATCCCTCATTCTGACTTCCTCCATGATGCCACGGCTGGCACTTTGCCCCATTGACGAAGGCGGCAAAGTGCTGGAGAACCTGCTATGACTAGGGTTGGGCCCGTAGTTGCTTAGGATGGATCGGTGGATTACCGGCACGCCGAAACCAAAATTGGAGTCAGACGTGATTGGCATCTCCTGTATGGGGTGCCATGCAGGGTACTGCAAAGCGCTTGCAATGGATGGTCCGGAGTAAGGGTATGTGCCGCAGGCTGACTGCTCGACGATCTTCTCCAGGTTTGAGGAAAGCTCATTGGAATCGGAAGAAGGGTGCAAAATGGGGACCGCGCCACTCATGTTGCTGTGCAAGCTCATAAACGCTTGATCCGGCGCGGGTGCCATAATTGCCATGGTATTCAAGCGTTAATAACTTTGACAATTCCCTTGTAACAGAACTCATACGAAGCGCACAGCACTGCAGCCGGAAATTTGTACCTAGCGTTTCTTTTGAGTGCAGCACGCACGCAATTCGACCATCAAACACGCGTCCGTTCAACACAATGTTGGTGCTTAGATTACTAGCCACCCTAAAGAGATACTTGAGACGGGAAGAATCTTAATGTAAGGGGTAATAACCGTACATCTCACAGCTCCCGAACCTACTAGTGCTTCGCTTTAGCCACAATCTCAGCAAGATTCTAAATCGAAATCGGGGTTTCTGCAAACCCCTACTTGCAGTCAACTACACCTGTTTACTAGATTTCCGGATCGCCTTCCGAGCCGTTCCGAACGCACTCTCACTCTCTCAACATTTTTTCTCTCCACTACACCTCTGTTCGCATGCCAGATTATTTCAGTACTCAGCCGAGACTTGAAACTTCATCTGGCAGTGACGCTACCACATTCCGGAGTGAGAGACTGAACCGCTTACATAAAAGAGAAACTAGCTGCTGCTGACACCACTACTGGTACAGTTGCAACACAAGCAGGGCAGTGAGATGTTGAAGTGAACAGAGCGGTAGCACATTTTGAGCACAAGATGGGGAGGACAGTAGTATGTTATACTAGAGCTCTGTGAACTGCTTGAACTGGTAGACTCTCGGCTACTAGGCCGCAGCAGGTAGGCCGCAGCTACTAGGCCGATTGTTATGTGGATCAGGCGTCCGTGCTTGCTAGGATCATCATCCTGCCAAGCTCATCCGCAGGCTAGCTGCTTACATACAGCGCTATGACCGCATCCAACATTATTATATTTCTTCTTGCGGCAGTCATTGCGAGTCCGCATTGAATGCCACCCATGATTCAAGCCCTTTTTACCTGACCGCCTGTCGAGACGGAGCGACACCCGCAGCTGATTCCTCTGCGCACCCAGCCCCCTCGTTACCTCGCTCTAATCAAGCTGTGATTAGGACCTAATCCAACAACTAGCTCTCTCTCTAATCAGCTCATCAAGCGAGCAAGTTGTAGTCAAAGATGCGGGTTGGGCCCAGGAAACCCTTGCGTTGTCAGACTGCGCGTTGGTCGCGACGGTTTCGCAACGGGCGCTGCGAATGGGCCCTCCGGTCTTCACCCACGACGCCGCTCTCTGGCGTGGTCCCTGTTCACACCTGCGCCCCTCACCACGCTTACGGTTATAGGCTCTCATGGTTGGGAAGCCGTGATATGGGGCAAAGGTCAGACTTTAGAAAAACAACATTTGGATCATTAAATAAATAAATAAATAAATAACGGTACTAATTAAAGCTACTAATCCACTGGGAATTATGGTCCATTTTATTTAATGGTTTTTGTGCCGATCCTTTTCTACAGTATCAGACCTTCGAAAGAAATAAAATAAAATGAAAATATACTTCTTCATTTTTCTTTTATCTTTTTACTTTTGTTGAATTTTAGAAATTGATTACAAGTCTGAAATCCATCATGGTTCATTTTGAAAAATATTTAATTGACTTTCGAAGGTGAAAAAAATAAAAAAAATAAAAAGGATACTAGTACAACAAATATCATTAAAATTCTCAAACTATATATGTGTACTATAATAACCTAAAATAAAAATAAAAAAATCAAATAGTTGCAAATAGGGTGGATTTTAATAACCAAACAAAATATAGTAAGGAAACAAAGAAAAACTAACAAAACTCACATTATGGATTTTCAAATTGAAAATATTTTATTTATATTTACATGTATCATATAAAAGTGTACTTCATTTGTTGATGCCATGTGTAGAACAAACATCTGAGTGCCTTCATGCGTCATTACTACATGAATTACACACATATTAATGCAAATAATTAAATAAAATGCTATTTAAAACAAGAGAAAGCAACACAAGAAAAAAAGAAGAAAATCGTTTTAAATTTCAAATTTTTTAAAAATAAATAAATAAACTGTCATCTTCTTCGTTTTTTAATTTTAAAAATAAATTTCATAAAATGAAATATTTCTTAAGAGAATCTACAAACAGGATGATAACAGATACACAATACACAACACGCCTTCAACATCAATATTAGCATTTAATTTTAAAGTCCTACTAAAATAATAAAATGCTGGAATAAACAAATGATAAATAGTAAAGATATTATAAAAATCACTCACAACAACATATTCATGTACTTCTAGAGACTCCGTAATTTGAAGCAATGCAACTAAACATTAACTTTTTTTTATTATCAATATCATTATTAAACCAATAAAAATAAAAAGAAAAGAATGTTGAATTTGACCAACATAATTATTATTTTGTTTTATAATGCTTAATACTGGCAAGCTTGTTTCTATGATTGAGTTTGACTAATGTGTTCATTTTTCCAACAGTTTTCAACACAAGTAAAATCCATTTGAAAAATATTTACACGAATCATTTGCCAATCATTTGAAAAATATTTACACGAATAAAGAGTCTGCAATGTGTGTGTGTGTGTGTGTGTATGTGTTGACAAACATTCATCCGTTTCTATAACGTAAGAGGCAGAGGAGATGAATGAGTTCGTTGGATGTGGATAGGTAAAAGGGTGCGGATGGGGCAAAAAGAAAGCGGTCAGGGTGAAATAAGTCGGCAAAGTGTCAGGCCCGAGATGCCACTGCGGGCGGCGAGGAAGGCATGGCATGGATCCTTTTCGCGCTGGGATTGGGGCAGGGCCCATGCCCGTTCACGATACTTGCTCCGCAAGACCATGCGTTATCATTGGTCATAGGTCACGATCCAGTCTAACCTCATTACTTATCTCTTCTCGAATTGCATTCATCCAAGAATAAAAATATGCTTTTTCTCATGACGTTTTCGCCGAACCCCTGTCCAGATTGTGGCAGATTTTCTCTCCAACGTTTTTATTGATATTGTATTATTATGTATATAATTATTATATATTCTGAATACGTAATCATTGTGGTATAATTTGAACATAAAGGTTCTTTTTTTCTTTTTTGCATAAAACTATTAAAAGTTATACATTTAACAAAGAAATTACATTGATTATGTGTGAATGTGCAAAAACATGCACACACACACACACACACATATATATATATATATATATATATAGCTGTGTGTATGTGTTTAATGCATGGTTCAGGTTGCAAAGCTAGGTTGAATTTTTAAAATTTTAATATTCCACTGACAATAAATGGGTTAAGTATTTTAGGAAAAACATATTGCAACCTGTTTATTAGATGCAATATTATGTTACTATAAATAAGCATTATTTCCTCTGATTCCAATTGAGTATCCATACCATACAGTTGGATAGAGTGAATAACAAACAAAAATATAAAAATAAAAATAAAAATAGCATGTATGCAAATAAGAGAAAAACACGTTCCATGTGTTTTTTTAATACTAAAATATCAACTGTAAGAAAATATATGATTCCAAACATCCATTCTATGATACATTATGTATGTAGAATAATGTGTTATAACCATTGAAATTTATTGAAAGCAACAGTAGTAGTATTCCATACGTTGTATTCTTATACATTACTAATCTTTCTTTGCAGGAAAAAAAAGTAGTGTTGAGAGTGTGGCATGGATTGCATCCTCTCACAAAATACCATAAAAGATTTACATTGACTCTTTACATTACCATGTAGAGAAATATATATATATATATATATATATATTCACATTCACATGTATGTATAACTAATAACAATTTTTTTAAATTTATTTTTTTATTTTTTTATCTTAGATATGGTAATAATGCCCATAAATTTATTCATTGAGATGAAATCATTGACCAAAGTTTACTAACCCTCCCTCCACTATGAAACATATCTTCCAACATCAGTTGAATTTTTTTTGTTAGCCTTGCAATTGATTTTACAGTCTCATTAAACAATCTCCAAGTAACCAACACCTCCATGAAAGAAGCATACACTCAGTGTTGTTTTATCTTTTTATTTCTTCCTATTTTCACTCTTCTTGTCTTCAGTTGTTTTTTTTCTCTTTTTTTTTTTTTTTTTTTTTTGTTTTATGTTATTTTATTTTATTGTTAAACACTCAAATACACTAATATATGTCTGTGTATACCAACAATAAGCATCTTACTACAATTTGTAAGCATTGGTGAGCATACTGTAAGTAATCATTATCAATACAACCATATTGTGGTCTCAATCTTAAATCTATTGGGATAGCTTGGAGTTGAGAAGTTCTAATTAACACATTGGTTATTGTAGATAGAAGCAGTTTGATTTGTGTCAGAAGAAATAGATTAGGTCATGCTGGGAGAAGCAATAAAATATATATATATATATATATATGTGGAGCAACAACCAAATGGATTAAATTTTTAAATCACAAAGGTCATCATTGTTTCACGGATACAATGTAATGTACATATTTTTTTTTAGTAAATATAGAACAATAACATATTATATAGTTTGTTTTGTAATAAAAAAAAAAGATAAATGATTAATTGAAAGGAAGGAAAATGCAACAAATGCAAGGCAGCAATGTGTAAAGTTATGGTATATTAAATTGATTTCTTTGTTGCATGTGTTCATAATTTATTATTATTTTATTTAATAATCATGCAACTGTTTGACACGTGGATATTTATATCATGATATCATCAATCTTTTGATATAATATTTGTCCATATGTTTGTTTAATACATTTTTATTTATTTATTTATTTATTTTTGTTTTAATGTTTTCATTCAGTTGCATTTCATGTATTATTTCTTTTTGCATTTTCTTTAGGCAATATCTGTTTTTGTTTATTTATGTATAGATTTTTTCTCCTTTAATTTTTTTTTCTTGTATTTATAAAAAACAAATTTGTGTGATTTTTGGTCACCTTGTTTCTATTGTGATTCATTATTGTATTGCACATTAGTATATATTTATAATCTGAATTAAAATACTCCTAAAATAAAGCAAGGGCCCAAATACTTCAACAAACTCTTTAAAATATTATTGTTTTATGTGTTGATTCCTACAATAGTTTGAATTATTACTATTATTATATATACAAATACACATATGTTGCACTTTAGTTATTGTGTGTGTGAAAAAATTAAAGCATGTCCAAATTTTCCAAACAACTAATTAAACCTTTGAAACTTGACAATAGCACATGTGTAAAAGAATATTTCAAAAAAAAAAAAAACAAACAAACAAACAACAAGAACAAGAATAATAATAATAATAATAATAACAGAAAAAGGGATTGAGAAGTAAAGGATAACTGGAAGAAAGAAAAGAAAGGGGGGAGGAGGGGACAAAAGAGAAGAGAATTAAATAATATACATAGCTCTTATTAACTTTGAGTAGAAAAGTGAATGAAGGAAGAAAGTAAAATGAAGAGGATAAAAGAAAAGAGGATCTACCTCTATAGCATTCTTTCCTACAAGCCTTGTTTTTCTTAACATTAATTATTTTAAAATAATCCATATGAACTCATTATCATGATTTCAAAACTTTATTATAATACAGAAGACAAAAGAAATGACATTCAGCAGGGCCAATAAGAGCTTAACACATCATAAATGCAAACAAAGGTCATGATGGTGGTTCACATGTGTAATTCACATATACTTATACACAAATAAAGCTCCAGAAGTGAACAATACCTTCATCAACAACAAGTTTGCTTTTGCTTTTGCTTTTGCTTTTTTCTGTTGCTTTCTGGAATGCTCTACAGTTATTATGAAGAAAAAGAGAAAAGGTAGGGGAAAGGATTAGGGTTTGGTTCTGTTCTTTGGAGTCATTTTGGGCTGCTCTGGAATTAATTTCAAGGGGATCAAAGTGGGTGAAAGTGGTACATGTTTTTTGTCATCTTTCTTTTTCTTTCACCTTATCCCAGTCCCATCTCACACAAAGGCTGCAGTACAGTCCAAAAGCACAGGACAAGGAAGCTATCTTCTCTCTATCTATATACTTATCCATCTATCTACCTAAATAGACAAATGGATCAATGGATGAAGATGAGAGCAAAAGAGGAGTGTGTCCCAGCAGCTTGAAGGGATGGCTTATTATTTTCTTAGCCCTCAGTCTTAAACTCACACACAGTCCACCTCCACTCCCATTTACTGTTCAGAATAGGAACAGAAAAGAGAGATGTGTGGGTTATGGTTTTAGGGTTATGAAGGCTGCATGGGCTACCTAATCAATTTGCTGAGTTCTCAAATAGGGCGACTATTTTAGAACTCTGCCCAAATACTACATTCCTCCACACATGGATACTTTTCTTTAAGGGGATTGCCTTCTTACATTCTTGTTCCAATGACTGGTGCCCATGAAGAGCACCTGAAGAAGCCAGTTCTATATGTACTCCTGCCCCATTGGCTCGCACCCTCTCTTGCTGAGTTGGATGAAAATGGATCCCCTTTTAGGACTGCCAGAAACCTTCTAGGGTGCACATTGTGGCAAACTATTTGGACGCTGAAGCATTATTTCTTCAGGCCATTTTGACAGGATCAAAAAAAAATAAATGATGGTGTTAATATTTCCTAGGACTAGTTGATTTATTTTATACCAAAAATGCAACAAGGGCAAGCAAGTACATGGGGTGATGGCCTGGCCATACTGGTGCCAACAGCCAGAGCATAAGTTAGAATGGCTCCTCCCCATCCCCCCCCCCCTCCTCTTTTGGCAAAGCTGGCAACTAATTTGTTGGCTTCCTGAAGGGCCATGTGAGTAAAGCAAAATGGGATCAAAGGCAACCAAGGTGGGATCCTGGTGGGGCCCCACATGGTGGTAGTTAAAAATAGTGTGGGTCCAAATGTCATGGCAGATGTGAAACACTATATGAGAAGTAAACATGAGAATTTTAAAAATACTAATAATGGGAGGAAGATAGTGACTATGGAGAGGAGAAGAGTATCACAAATTATTGGAGGCATTCTCAATGATACGTTTTAATAACTAAAAACAATTAGAGTTAAAGATGATAATAATAAAAATCAAAATAAAAAAATCAAATGTATAAACTCATTACAAGATTGGATACTGTCTTTGTGAAATACTAAAAGGTATAAAAACGCATCTTCAAAATTTGAAAATTATCTATGCAATTGTGTAATTGTGTTTTATAATTTTTCACTTTCAAATTTTCATATATCACAATAAAATTTAAAGAAAAACGAAGAAGTTCTATTTGTTTCAGGAAACACTATACAAACTATAGTAACCTGTCTCACTGCAGGTGTAATTTAAAGATTTAACATCACCTAAACTTACTAAAATAACACTTGTATTTATTAAGGGAATGTGAACTTTGTGGTAACAATTTGAATAACTATTTGTACACACACACACACTGTTTATTTTGACAGTTGAAGTACAATCAATATAACATGCTAAAAACATGTTTTCCTTGCCACTATGAGAATGACTATACATAACAACATGATTCTTTTGAAACATTCCCATTTGTAAAGAATGATATTTTTATACACACCATCATTCACATGTCAACAGTTATGGTAATTAATCAATGGCAAAAGAATAGAAGAACCTAAGGATACTCAGCACGGCCAAACACGGCAGTTCAGCCATCATCAGTCGCCTATTTCCACACCAGTCATTCAGTGCCGACCCCACCTGAGCCAGGCTGGCATTCCAGAGGGGGCCACGTCGGAGAAAACCTGCAACCAGACCATCACGCCCACCTACCGGGTTTAGGAGAGGGATACCTGCAGCATCCAGCTGGACGGCACTCTCTGGATGGGCAGGGGGGGTCGGACCCCCAGTCCTCGGGTGAAACGCCACTATGCCAAAACAGCCGTAACCCGTTCGGACCCCTCACGTGACAAGTCGAAGTGGGAGCCAATGGGAGTGAGGATAAAGATCCCTAGAGATCGATTCGATTGGCCGCCAGGTGGTGCCCACGGAATCGCGGGTATGGCACCGAGGGACCAGCGCTCGGCGTGGGCTTGGGAGCCCGGCGGGTCCCCCTCAAGGGTGGGGGATGGGTGTGGTAGCATCTGTCCGAACTGTGTCAGGCGGGCGTGGCTGTTTGTTTGCGCTCGCGGTACATCCTCCGCCCCTTGCTCCATTCCCGGCTGTTCGCCTCCATGCTCTCCCCACTCTCGCTGTCTTTAGTCCTCGCACTTTGACGAGCTCTTCTTTTTACTCGTGCGCACAACGCCTAAGATTTCTGGGCGCTGAGGTCACTGCATAGAATGTACTTGCGTGTATGTGATGTATGCCTTTCTATATTCTTCCATTTCTTAAGTGGTGGGTATTAGAGCTTGTGACTAGGCGTGGACCAAGTGTATGTTACATCATTGTGTCGCAATTCCTGGGATTTTGCTTTTGATATTTTTCAAAAACTACATGGAAACAAGACACTCAGAAATTGATTTAGTATGTGTAAACACACAGTTGTATTGAGACTTTTTGCACTCCTATGACCAATATCAAACTTGGCATGAGAGTCACACATGTAAAAATTTCTTTAAAATTTTAGTTATTGATTGTGTGTGTGTACAATGTCTTATTATCATTTATCCTTCAGAATTTAACAATAAATTAAGAAAATTCAAAGGGAATTAGTTCGTGTATGAATCAACGCTACACCCTAATCCTTCAAGTGTAGCAACCCATGGCAATGAGGAACTTTGGGGACGAGGCAAACCAAGACAACAAGGGCCTACAGGGGATGGGAGGAGTTGGCCACGCATCACCGCGACTCCAGAATGTCGCCCTAAAACCGGGACAATGAAGAGTAACGAAGAAACGACGAAGACCAAGAAGGAGGGGCAACTAACTATGTTGATTGCTCGGGCGCTGGGCCGTGGAACTGCCCGGGGCGGCGCCGCCGCACGGGAGCAAATGCGGGATTTTTGAGGCCAGCGTACACCCAGTGTTGGCTCGGAGGAGGATTGATAGTACTAGGAGAATTGTGTGCACGTGATCTGGTCTTTCACAACTGCCGTTCTTAGACATGGGGAACATGGCGCATCGTCGACGGAACCAGGAAATGCTCTGACTGGACATTGGCACTAATCCTTGGGTATGGTGGATTTGATTTAGTACGCGAAATCGGCAGTCTAGTCGCTTGACCCAGTTGTCGCACGAATCTGGCGTGGGCGGGCAAGTGAGTCGATTGCTTCAAATCGGGGCCAATGGATACAAGATCGCGGACGATCGAAGAGTCTGCCGCAAATTAGCACAACTGGGATGCGACAAGGATGCGATATTCGCGACGGAGGTGGAATTCTGCAGTAGGAGAAGCTGAGACTCCATCACCAGACGAGACGGCTACAATGTCAGAGATGATCGATTAACTGATAATTCAATGGTATAACATGAATCTCTCCCCATAGTTTTTTTTAGCTTCATGTTATTCCACTGTTTCTCGCACTGGTTGCTCTGTGCTACAGTTTCATTCACGCACTCTTTCCTATTCTCAGAGAGCATCCGCTGCTTCAATTACCCCCTGGATTGATTTGTTTCACCGTGGTGTAATCATCAGCAAGCCACCATGAGAAGTTAGTTAAGCTCAAGGCAGGAGCACAGACCCGAGCGACTAGTCGAATGACATGAGTCCCAGGTCGGCTTTGTAAATATCGAGCTGCAAGCTGCAGAAGCAGCAACACTGAAAGCGAGGCTACATACATAATTGGTTTTAGATCCGTGGTTTGATACGCTTTAAAAATTTAAGATCCTGGAGTAGTAAACACTGTTGATTGGATTGCGTCCGATGTGGATAGCAGGTCAGCGGATATGCATTGATGTTGGACGATTTCATCAACTACCTGAAGCTCCGAGGTCGTATTCAAGAGAGCACTCTGAATGTCGCACCGAGTCCTAGACAACGATACTCAATGTCGCTACACTCATAAGTTTTGACTATTTATATGTTAACATATATTAATAGCGTAATAATTTCATATTTTATAAATGGTTACTTTAAAAATAAGATTGAATTTAAATTCATTCTCCTCATGAAATTAAAAAAACTTCGACTTTCTTTCTTAGGACTAAGATTCTGACCTGTTAACTTGGCTAATTCCTTCCGATGACACTTGGTGCCGTTGATCACGGAGTGGACATAAGTGTAGAGGATTTACTCGACGGCGAGGCATGTTCAAAATTCTTGATTAGCGCACCTACTAATGTGAAGTGTTTGACCTGTTCCTTGCGCTGTTTCTCTTCTGCTTGCGGAGGAGCGCAACCATTTTTCGAAGCCAATAAACTGTCCGAGCTGTTTCTGTTCGTCTGCAGCTCCTCCAGTCAAGGTCTCCTGAAACCAACCTTGATGGGTCCAGATCCGATAGCAGGATAACGAGAGTATCAAGCATGTCTTTTTATCCAACAAACCTAAATCAGATCTATAACGGAGAGATGGACTTGAAATCTGTTGAAACTCTGTGAGATGCATATTCGAGACGACGCAAATGCTCGATACACCTCACCCGATTTGCACCGAAAACAGCCTCGTGAACCCTCTCTCACCCCCAGATGAGGCATATATATCACAATTGCATTTCAACGTGCATTGAATTGGATTGTCGTCCAGATTTACAAGATTGCATTTTTTTTGTGCCCACGAAGCCACGAGAGTGAGAGAGCAAAACATGCAAACAAATGTCTCGCACAAACTTTTTCATGTAGACTCTTAGTAGAGTCTGTTGCGGAGACCCCCAAACCGTAAGGGATAGTGGGCAACCATCAATGCCTTCTGGGAAAGAAACTTCAAATAGTTTCTTAGATTAATACCACGTCCACTGGTGGTTTTCCATTTGATGTGTAGAATCATAAATTCTGTATGATCACCACTGTATGAGTAATTTTTATGCATCACAGACAAGTATTCTACACCATGAGACGCCCCCTCCGAAGGCCATTCCACTGTTCTGTTTGTGTGCGAGTCGACAGCGCATCTGGCCAAACACGCTGTTCCAATCTCTGTGACTACCTATCAGTCTTTTCTTCAAAACTGAGGGAGATTTTTTGGGGGTTGCCACATCTGTAAGACACGGCCGATAAGTTCGCCAGTGGCAACGGCGAGACTTGAGCAGCTGGCGACACTGGGCAAGCTCTAGAAGCCAGAGCTCAGATGAATTGCAGAGACTTTGCACGGAAGCTGGTGAGATTGTGCTTGGGAAGGCACTGATGGCTGGTAATCTGGTCTAGCGTACAGCAGCGCCGTGCGTACTCCACTGTTGCCCAAGTCATGAGTTGCGCTTCCCGAAACGAAGGCTCTCGTTTACGGGAGTTCAAAAGCCGACGGTTCCTGTAGCCATCCATGGCGATGGAACAGTCAGGTCTCGCACACAACCCTGCGATGCCATGCTTTGCATCATTTCGTACGTGGGCTAAGCAATTGAAGCCTTGGGGTAGAATTGTCAATGCGGCACTAGTGTCAGGCCTCTTGTTGCCTGTCCTGCTCTGCTCGGGTCTTGCAGTGCCGCTTCTGCAGGACAATGAAGGACCAGACGCTTCACCAGCCCTAAAATCTTGACCGACCCCAATTCTATTTATTTATTATTGAATGTCGTGAGTTTTAGGACACACTGTATGATTGGTTAGATCTGCAAACCCCATTGTTCTTGGAATGCTTTGAATTACCCATACAAAGGTTTCAACCCAGCCTTGCCTTATTTTTTATTTCTAAAAGGCTTGGTGCACCTCCATGGTTTTATTTTGTAGGGACTTTGTCTAATATGATTGTGCTCTAGACTCTTTGTAAGCCACACTATAATTGAAAAAAGTGTTTTGGTATTTTGTAGGAGTGAATTTTGAATGTGATTTTGGAAAGATTTTAAGTCGACCTGTAATGCAAACTACCCACCTTTAAATTAATATATATATATTTTTTGACATTGATTTTTTCCTTAAAGAAAGTGGACTATCCCTCTTTGTGGAAATTTTTATTTGATATTAAAAGTTACAAATTATTTTTTTCTAATTTGAGTTGTGTATTTGTTTGTATTGTCTATTACAAAGATAGAAGAAAAGTAAACTATGGATATTACACTTAGTGGAAGTATAAATAGATATATAATTATTATAAAACTTCAGAAGCTTTTTAATATTCTTTGAGCAAAAATCTCATGGATTAGCAATCTCAACTATGGAATCACTATTCCTATGCTTATAGAAGAAGTCAACAATGAGGTCCAATGTTTATACTAAAAAGTTGTGTAATTGAGAGAAACAAATATAAGTAGATCAATTTTGTAAGTGAGTTTAAAAAGTCATGCTACTACAAGTATAAAGGTGCCAAAGATTAGTATACTAGAGAAGTTTGATAGATTAAGTTCAAAAGTTTGAGAATTTCTACAAGTCAAGTTTTTTTTAAGATTATATCTTTCTTCTTATCTTGATAAAATCACTCAAGTAAATTTATAAATATATTTTTTATCTAGAAGTGCTCTATTTTTATTTGCATCTTTGATAGAAAAAAATTTATAATTTTTATATGAACTAAATTTATTTTTGGAAATATTTATGACTACTTTTGAATAAAGCAATGGAAAAAAAATTGCAAAAATAAAACTCCAATCTTTGTGACAAAGATCATGCTTAGCTATTATTTATGCTATCAAATTCTAACAACTTTTTTGTAACTTGGATTGGAATAATAAGGCTCTTATCAATTGATTTAGATATGGTCTAAAAAATAATATCAAAGATATATTTTTGACAATATTGAAAAAAAATTCATTAGAACAATTATTCATTGAAGCAATTTCATGCAATAATAATTTTTTTAAAAGATATCAAGAATAAAGATTTGATTAGAGAGGAAAAAATCAAGTAATAATAATAACTTCTAAATTTTCAAAAATCTATTTGTCAAGGTTAGAACCCATGCAATTCAATTTAAACAATTAACACTAGAAAAAAAAAGAAAAATAAATATTGTTATAAAAACTTGTGTTTATATTGTGGAAAAATAAACCATAAAGTATAAGACTGTTATATTAAATCAAGTGGATATAAGGCAAGGAACACAAATTCAAATATAAAAAAATTAAAAAATATAGATGTCCAATTGTACTAGGGACCTTACACTTATATAATTCTAAATCACAACCATCAAATACAAATCTTATGCTACTACCAAATCCCACACCTTGTTTTAAATTTCTTATAATTGTTAAAACTTCAAGTTATAAATTTTCTATTTAAGCACTTTTAGACACTCGAGCCTCATCATGTTTTATAGATAAAGACTTTGTATTGCAATAAAATTTGATATTCTTAAAGAAGATCCAACCAACTCTAGTAGAAGTTATTGATGGATGATCCCTTACATTTGGAGATACTATAAAAGAGATCAAATTATTGAAAGTCATATTAGATAATTAAAAAATTAATATTATCTTTAACATCATTTAATATCTTTTAGATCTAGTGATACTTAGCATTTTTTGGTTTAAATTATATAATCTTGATATTGATTAGAAATTATAAAAAACTACTTCAAAATTTAGTTGAAATGTCAAAAAACCATTTTGACCTTTATTTGTGGGAGCTAAGGTATTTATGCAAGTTATAAAAGAAAGAGACTTATTTTTTATTTTTGCATTGAAAAGTCTTCATTCAAATAGAAATTGGTATAGAATCCAAAATTAATATAAAAAACACCAAGATGTCTTTAAAAAAAAATATTGATATATTGCTAAAATATCAATTTTATGATTGTGCAATCAAACCTCAAGAAAGAGCTTGAGTACCATTTGGACCAATTTACAACTTATTGTAAAATAAATTGATTACTTTAAAAGAATATGCTAGTTAAAATCTTGTAAAAAAATTAATTTAATATTCAAAATCTCCTATAAATGGGCTAATCTTCTTTGTAAAGAAAAAAGATGGATATTTATAAATGTGTATAGATTATTGTAGATTCAATAAATTAACTATCAAGAATTGTTATTCTTTGATTTTGATATTAAGGCTTCTTGATCAATTAAGTGAAGCTAAGATCTATATCAAAATAGATCTACAAGAAATCTACAATCTAATACGTATTAAAGAAAGGAATGAATAGAAAATTATATTTTGGATTAAGTATAGCCATTTTGAATACAATGTTATACCTTTTAGACTTACAAATATTCTTACTGCTTTCTAATATTTGATACTCAATATATTTTATAAATTTCTAGATAATTTTATTGTATGTTATTTAGATAACATTCTTATTTATTCCAAGAATATAGAGGAGCATAAAGAACATGTTTGTTTTGTACTACAAAAATTTAAAGATGTAGGTGTCATATACATAAGATTATTCCAATAATTATCTAATTAATATAGATTGATAATAATAGATAAAAATAAGTTAACTTGATAATATCTTATAATTTTTTTTTATAGAAGCTTCATAGATGCAGAATCACCTTTATACATGTTTATAGGTGATTGATAGGTTAAAAACTTAGCTAATAAGCTAGCCACATGTCACACATATTTATTAGCTTGCGGAACAAGTTAGCCATGTGTTGCACATATTGGTAGCTTATAGAACAAGCTAAGTACGTGGCGCATATATAGGAAACTTTTTTTGCAAGTTTGACATGTGTCTTGCAAATTAGATACATGTTGGAGGTTCTATAGAATGTCACCACATAATTTTTAGATAAATAGTATATATAGAGATAAGAGTGAAGTCTTCTTCACTCTAGTTAATTCCTTTCTTATTTCTAGTCTTGTTCAAGAGTTTCTTATATTTTCTAATCTTTGGCAATATCCATTCTAATTTCTTCTTAAATATAAATACTTCTTTATTTCTATCATGTTATTTTTTTTTGATATAGTTTTTACTAACTTATGAATCTATTTCAGTTTGTATCCTTGATAGATTGACAAGAGTGAAGTTACAATATTAGAGCTTTGTTTTTTCTTGATTAAGAGTAGATTATCCCTTTTTCTTAATAAGACATAAGCATATTAGAAGTTGTGGATTATCCACTTCTAAATTGATATTGTTCCTAAAAAATTTTCTTTGTTCTTGAGTGTTTTATTTTGTAATGAGAGTAGACACTTTTTTCCTTTCTATTATGGTATCATGACAAAGCTTGTTAAAATAAAGAGTGCAATCATACAAATGCAAGAATAAATGAGAGAGCTAACGCTCGTAATACATCAATTCAATACACCACTACAGAGAGCAACAAGATTAGTAGGAAGTGAAGACATAGAGATGATTGAATCTACTTCAAGGCATACCACTTCACCTATAATTGAATACTATTTAAGCATCAAAGAACTAAAAATTAATTTGCTGGAGAAGTTTGATGGCACTAGATTTAAGTTTTGAAGATTCATCAATCAAGTACAAGTGGTGATTGAACTTCAATCTCAAAGTCATCCAATCCAAGGGTTATAAGTTATGTTTATTGAAACATTACTTTCAAGCTCTGTCATATCATGGTTTTCATCTTTTTTTGAATGACGTGATCCAATATTAGATAATCTAGAGGCATTCTTAGCGGAATTTTGATCTATGTATGAAAAACATGATGCAATTCGTGTTGCAACCAATAAGATCTGCATCTTGCGACAAGGCAATCAATCAATGACATTATATACTTCATAATTCCAACAAATAGCAATTGACAGTAAGTGGAATGATATTGCACTTATTAGCCAATTTCTCTATGGATTACAATATAAAGTAAAGAAATTAATGCTCAACTTATCCGATCCTCAGACATTGAGTCAAGCAATTGATTTTGCTGTGAAGTGTGACAATTGACTTTTTGAATTTCAAACTAAGAGTTGTATAAAAGAGCTCTAATATTACTTTAATATAATGACAACATCAATGTCTTCTCAATATTTATATTTAAAAATAGAAGACATACAAATTGACGTGATATGTTTTAAACCTTTTATTAAATAAGAAAAGACTTGTCATCATCATCAAGAAGGATTACATTTATATTGTGGAGAACCTAAGCACATTGCTTAGTATTGTTCAAAAAAATGATACAACTATAAAATAAAAAGTATGGTTGTCAAAGAAGACAATATGTCAGAAAACAAGTTTGTCTAGCTACAACAGAGACCATGCAATTGGAATCTTATACAACTCATTGTAAAGGTCCTATCTTCTCCTTAGAATCCTCTCTTTGTTTTATAATAGATGTCTGTTTGGTACCTAAAAATCATAAAGCCTCTGTCTTACTAGATTCAAAAGCCTCAGCGTATTTTTTAGATAATTTTTTTGTTAAAAGTCATAGAATACCTTTAGTACAGAAAACTAAACTTGTACATATAGAAGTCATAGATAGTTGCTTGTTGTCTTCTAAAAATGTTACTCATGAAATTTTTTTTGTAAATATAATAATAGATGGTTATAATAGTTGTGTAATCTTTAATATAATTAAATCTCTTTCTAATCCAGTTATTTTAGATTTATCATGGCTACAAAAATATAATCCTTGAATAGATTGGATTTCTTGTAGACTTGATTTTTTTCAAATCATTAATAAGAGTCCCATATGTCAAATAACAAATCATAAGTCTATTATAATAAGACCTATACTTACAAGTGTAAAAGCTTTTATGAATAAAATAAAATAAAAATCATCTTTTGTTATTTATAATATATCTATTTTTGATGGTGGAAAGACTTCAAGTAGCATTTCAAGCCAATATCAAGATTATTAAGACATTTTTGAGAAAAAGAATGTAGATATTCTTCTGAAATATTTTCCATATGATTGCTTAATTGATCTTAAAGAGAAAATTCAACCTTTATTTGGACTGATCTATAGTTTATCACAAAATAAATTAGCTAAATTCAAGAAATATATTTATGAGAACTTAGCCAAGAATTTCATATGCCATTCAAAATCCTTAGCAAAAGCTCCCATCTTGTTTGTAAAGAAAAAAGATGGGTCACTACGGATGTGTGTAGATTATTGAGGGCTCAATAAGATTACCATTAAAAATAAGTATCCTCTATCTTTGATATCTGGACTTCTTGATCAACTAAATCAAGCTAAGATCTATACAAAAACAGATCTAAGAAGAGCATACAACTTAATGCACATCAAAGAAGGTGATGAGTGGAAGACTATATTTTGAATATAATGTCATGTCTTTTGGACTTACAAATGTACCACCTGCTTTTCAACATCTTATGAATGACATTTTTTGTGAGTTTCTTGATGATTTTATTATCTACTATTTAGACAATATTTTGATCTACTCTAAGAATACAGATCAACATGAACTTCATGTTTGTCATGTGTTATAAAAACTTAGAGATGCAAGGCTATATGCCAAGATGGAAAAGTGTGTATTTCACACTACTCAAGTTGACTTCTTAGGATACATCATTTTGAATGATGGTTTCAAAATGGATCCTAAAAAAGTCCAGACAATCATGGATTAGAAGATTCTAAAAATGATAAAGCATGTACAATATTTTTTGGGATTTATTCATTATTATAAAATTTTTATTAAAAATATTTATTAAATTACAGCTTTATTTATACTCTTAATTTGTAAAGACAAACTCAAGTGGAGTAAAGAAGCAAAACCATCATTTGAAGCTTTGAAGACTAATTTTACTTCTGCACCAATCTTATATTGCATCAATTTTTTTAAGGCATTTTTTATGAAAATAGATGCATCAAACTTTATTTTGAGCGCAGTATTGTTACAAATGGGAGCATATGACAAACTCCACACAATAGCTTTTTATTCCAAGAAATTTTTAGCAACAAAAATCAACTACAATATCCATGATAAAGAATTTTTTATAATTGTGGATTCTTTTTAAGAATGGCATTATTATCTAGAAGGCGCTTCTAGTCTAGTCATCATATATATGGATCACAAGAATCTTGAGTATTTCATGCCAACATGCGTGTTGAATCATTGCCAAGCTCGTTAGAGCATGTCTTTATCAAGATTCAAGTTTATTATCATCTATTGGCTAGGAAAACAACAAGGTCTATTTGATGCCCTTTCTAGACATTCTTATCTTGTACCAAAAAAAAGAAATTCAACTTTTAATTAACAAAGAATGATTCTCTTGAAGCCAAGGCAATTTCATCTTTGAGCAATGAAATCAACATTAATTGTTGATTCAACTTTTGTCAAGAAAATCCATTTAAGTATGTCCTTAGACTCTCTTGTCCATGAAATTAAGAATAATTCATCTAAGTCTTATGATACTTCTAAGTTTGAGCTCAAGAATGTTCTACTCTATTTTGAAGGACACCTATATATTCTAGAAGGCGCAACACGGCTATGTACTCTAGAAGCCCGTTACAACCTCTCTATGACAAGATATTTTGGATATAACAATACTTTGGAGCTAATATCAAGAGATTTTTGGTGGCTTCAAATGTGAAAGGCTATTAAAGAGTTTGTACAGCAATGTGACATTTGTTCAAGATTAAAAACTCCTCATCATCGATCTTATGGACTTCTTCAACCATTACCTATACCAAAATAATCTTGCTACTCTATTTCTATGGATTTTATCACGGATCTTTTAAAATTAAGTTCATACAAATCTATATTTGTGATTGTAGATTGTTTAACAAAAATGGCATCTTTTGTACTGTGTACAAAATCTATTATAGGTGAAGAAATAACTAAATTCTTCCTTGATAATATCTATCGCTACCATGGATTATCAAAAGATATTATATCAGATAGAAGAACACAATTTATATCAAGATTTTGGAGGATCTTTTTTAAAATATTGAAGGTAGATATAAAATTATCTTCAATTTTCCACCCTCAAATTAATGGACAAATGGAACAAGTAAATCAAGTTTTGGAGTAATATTTAAGATATACCATCAACTATCATCAAGATGACTAGACAACTCTTTTGCCATTGGCAAAGTTTGCTTATAATAATTTGATATATTTGTCTACTCAAAAAATTCCATTTTTTGTAAATTATGGTTATTATCTATGATTTGATATTTTTGACTTTTCAAAAGTTGATAATCTTGTGGTCGAAGATTTAGTGAATCAATTGTCAGAGAACAATGTAACAATGAAAGTACAATTAAAAAAAGCTCAAGAACGACAAAAAATCAATGTAAATGTCTATCGCAAGGAACAACCTTGATTCCACATGGATAATAAGATATAATTACTTTGTCATAATATGAAGACTATCCATCTTTGTAGCAAGCTAGATTATCATAAGTCTGGACCTTTTTCAATTTGTGAACAAATCAATCGAGTTGCTTATTAATTATATCTACCAAAATCTATGAAGATCCATCATGTATTCTATGTATCACTATTTGAGCCATACAAGATAGCGGATATACAAGGTAGAAGACAAATGCCACTACCTCTTATAGAAGTGACCAACAATGAAGAATTTGAGATAGAAGAGGTTTTAGATTCAAGGCGATGCCAAAATCGACTAGAATATCTTATACATTGGTATTTGTATGATAGTAGTAAATGCACATGAGAGCCATCTAGGAATCTAGCAAATGTATCAATAAAAGTCAATGCCTTTCATTGACAATATCAGTCAAAATTAAAATAAAAAATCAAAAAAATCTTTGCTATAAAGCAAAGTAGGTTCTATAGAGGTTTTATTGTATCTTGTATCATTATTTGCTATTTCCTTGAATTTTTTTGTACTAAAGAGATGGAAGATCAACAACTAATAAATTTAGCTCAAGAACCATTGTTTCTTGATTTACCAAACGAGATATTATAATTATCACAACCTTCAAGAAGATGGAATAGAGATGAAGATCCTCAAGAATGACATGTTTTTCTTTGGATTGATGGTGAAATATAATATATTTGGTATCACGACCTTGAAAGAGACTCTCAATGTTTGATGATACTTTTAGAGGTAGGAACTACTCCTAATGGTGTTCCAAATATTTTCTTTGAAAAAAGTTATAAAGGCCTCAAGAATGATAAAATATCAATGTGGTCCTCTCGTCTTGGTATGGGACATTATCGATGGGTGAAAGGACCTATCAACTACCTTCAAAGGGAACAAAGATCAGAGTATGTAGCAAACATAATTTAACATATCCTGGACTTCGTCAATATATAATCACCGCTCCTCATAGAACTTGTTTCTAGAAAGGGAAGTAATGTCATAGACATAAGATTACTCCAATAATTATCTAATTAATATAGATTGATAATAGTAGATAAAAATAAGTTAACTTGATAATATCTTATAGAAAAGTTTTCTAGAAGCTTTATAGACGTGGAATAACCTTTATACATGTCTATAGGTGATTGGTAAATTAGACACTTGGCCAACAAGCTGGCCATGTGTTATACATATTGGTAGCTTATAGAACAAGTTAAATATGTGGCGTACATGTAGGAAACTTGTCTTACAAGTTTGACATATGTCTTGCAAATTAGACATGTATTGGAGGTCTTATAGAATATCGCCATATAAATCTTAGATAAATAATATATATAGAGACAAGAGTGAAGCCTTCTTTCCTCTAGTCAATTTCTTTCTTACTTCTAGTCTAATTCAAGAGTCTCTTATATTTTCTAATCTTTTGCAATAGCCATTCCAATTTCTTCTTGAATATATATACTTCTTTATTTCTATCATGTTATTTTCCTTTGATATGGTTTATATTAACTTATGTATCTGTTGCAGTTTGTATCTTTGATAATAGGATTATACGCCAAGATAAAAAAATGTGTATTTCATATAACTCAAGTGGAATTTTTGAAATATGTTATTTCAAATGATGGTTTGTAAATAGATTTGAAGATAGTACAAACTATTATGGATTGAACAATCTCAAGAATTACACATGATGTCTAATGCTTTTTGGGATTTACAAACTATTATTATATTTTTATCAAGAACTTCTCTTATATTGCTGCTCTACTTATATAATTAACTTTTAAAGACAAATTAGAATGGAATAAAGATATAGAAGTAGCAATTTAACGTTTAAAAATAATTTTTATCTTAGCTCTTATTTATATTGTCTTATTTTTTAGAACCATTTTTTTTTATAGAAATAGATCTATCAAATTTTGTATTAGATGTGATTTTATATAAATAGATATATATGATAGACTTTATTTTATTAGCTTTTATTTAAAAAAATTCTAAATAATTGAGATTAATTATAAAATTTATAATAAAGAACTTTTTATTATTATAAATTCATTCTAAGATTGGTATCACTACCTAAAAGATACTATTTATTCAATTATAATATATATTAATTATAAGAATCTTAAATATTTCATATCAATACATGTCTTAAATTGTCACCAAGTCCGTTGAAGCATGTCTTTATTATGATTTGTATTTAAAATTACATATTGTCTTGAAAAATAATAAGGCTTGTCAAATGTCTTGTCTAGATTCTCTTATCTTGCATCAAAAGAAAGAGATGTGTCATATGATTATTAACAGACTATTCTTCTTAAATCAAAGCAACTACATCTTTGAGCCATTGAATCAATAATTCTAATTGATATTATTTTTTTTTAATAAAATTTGTGCAAATATATTAATAAATCTTTTTATTTTTAATACTAAAAATAATCTTTATAATGATTCTAAAAAATTTGAATTAAAAGACAAACTTCTTTATTATGACATTTATATATTCCAAAAGATCAAGCACAATTACATGTATTACAACTTAAATATGATTTTCCAACAATATGATATTTTTGATACAACAAAACTTTGGAGCTTATTTTAAAAGATTTTTTTATGATCTCAAATATGAAAAGAAATCAAAATATTTGCTTAATCTTGTGACACTTGTTGTAGAGCAAAGATTCTATATCATTGATCCTATGAACTTTTTCAATCTTTACATATTTCAAAGCAACCTTAGATATTTGTTTAAATAAATTTTATTACAAAAATTTCAATCTCAAATTCCGATGACTCTATTTTTGTGATAGTAGATTGTTTAATTAAGATGATATATTTTATATCTTATATAAAAATTATCAATAAGAAAACAACCAAACTTTTTTTTGACAATATCTATCAATATTTTGGATTTTCAAATGATATAATATGATTAAAGATTCTATTTTGTATTAAGATTTTTAAAAACACTCTTCAACATATTAAAGATTGATATTAAGTTATCTTTAGCTTTTCATTCTTAAATTGATTGACAAAGAAAATGAGTAATTCGAGTATTGAAATAATATTTACAATCCACTATTAACTATTATCAAGACAACTAAACAACTTTTTTTCCATTAGTAATTTTTTTATATAATGATATAATATATTCCTCTATTCAAAAAACTTCATTTTTTACCAACTATGATTATTATCCATAATTTGATACTTCTGATTTTTTAAAAGTTAAAAATTTGGCAATACAAGATTTGACAAATAGAATAGAAGAGCTTTATATAACAATAAAAATATAGCTATAGGAGGCTCAAGAACAACAAAAAGCTAATGTCGATATTTTTAAGAAAGAACAACCTTCATTCAAAGTTGGTAATAAGATATGGTTATTCTATTTTAATATTAGGACTAATTAATCTTATTAGAAGTTAAATTATAAAATGCTTGGTCTATTTATTATTCAATAATAAATAAAATTTAATTACATATTGATTGTAATTATTGCAATCAATAAAGATCTATCTTATATTCTATATTATTATATTATAATATAACTATTGGATGAAAAAATAAATAAAAACTAATATTTTAGAAGAATATAATTCAAAATTTAGTAGAATATTTTATTAGAAATTATAGGTGAAAGATAAAAGGAAATATAGTATTTAATATTTATGTTACTTTTTTTAATTAAAAGACTTCTACTTACTTTATAAAGCCTTAAATAAGGCAAGATAAGATAGATTAGACATAAAACTATTATAGACAACTTTAGGTGAAAGTTAAAGGTAGTTTTCAGTAAAAATTATTAAAAAAAAACTTAGAATGATATTCAAAGAGGAGTATTTGTAAACCAAGGTCAAAATTAGACTCCAAGTCATAAAAACAAGAGCCTATAGTAAATGCAAGATTTTTTGTTGATTGATAAGTAGAATTAGAAAACAAACTTTAAAGAGATTTGAAGTGTATAAAATTTATATAAATAGATTTTTTTTATTAACTTTGTAAAAGCTAAGAAAAGTCAAGATTTGATTTAGATGATTCTATTTTCAAAAAATCAATTGGAATCTATGTTTTAAAAAACCTCATCAATTTTATAATAGATCTATAAGTGAAATTTTGTGAATTTGTGCACCAACTTGTATTTAATATGTCACTTGATTTTGAATTTTTTTGGTTGATCAAATTTGAAATTATTAAAATTCAAGTATATTAAAATATCAGTAGTTAGTAATTTGAAGGTCAATAAGGATATAAAAGATTTGCAAAGATTTTCCAATTTAATTAGGCTGAGATTTTGTGTACTAATAATTGACATAAATACTAATATCTATATATTTTAAAAGAAAAATAATAGTATAAGAAGAAAATCTTGAAATTGAAAGTTTAATATTAAGGTTGGAGAAGGACATTGTCTAACATCTAAGTAGTTTGTTTCTTTTTTTTCAATTTGTATGTGTAACTCTTTTAAAATTTTTAAGCTTATTGCTAATTAGAAGATTAAAAAATATATTAATTTTGAAGCTAAATCAATAGTTAATTAAAAAATTATAGGATTTTAAATTTATTATAATTTCTACTTATGATTGATTAAAATTTCTTAGAATTTAATTAAGATTTGATTAAGATTAAATTAGGATTTTTTATGATTTTATTATTATTTATTTAAGATTTTTTTAGGATTTGATAGAATTATTATGATTAATTAAAATTTATTTAGAATTTCTTAGAATTTATTTAAAGATTATTTAGAATTTAATTAGAATTTATAAGATATATTTAAGATATCTTGGTTCTTATTTAGGATTTTTTTTAGATTAATTATGATTGTATAGATTTATAATTTAGAATTGATAAAAATTAAAATTAATTGAATTTAAGATTTCTAAAAGAATCAAGATTGCTAAGATGGATGTTTCTAAATACTTCATGTATTTTTAGATTATAAAAAGAATTTAAAAGTTTAAATAAAATCCTTCTATAACCATATGCATGGTGTATTTTAAAATTAAATTTCATAAAACATAACAATATATTATTTATTGAGTCTTATACTACAATTAGCATACTAAGAAGAATATAATTACCACCATCTCTTGTTAATATAAGTAACAACCAAGATTTTGAAGTAGAAGAAGTCTTAGATTTAAGGTAGTATCAAAATAAATTAAAATATCTTACACATTGAAGTTGATATGATATTAATGAATGCACATGAAAGCCATCCAAGAATCTTGCAATTATATTAGAATTTATTATTATTTTTTTATTAACATTATCTATTAAAATTAAGGATCAAACATTGACAATATAGTAGCATAAATCAAAAAGAAATAAGTTCAAGATTCAACTTATAGAACTTTTTTACAACATAAAAAATCAAAAACCATCAGATTCATTTCAAGAGCTATCATTTGCAAAATTACTAAATGAAGTACTTAGATTATCTCAAGATAGATAATATTGCAATCATGATGAAGATTTTGAAAAAAAAAAAATGTTCTTCTTTGAATAGATGGCAAGATACAATATACATGATATTACAATGTTAAAAGAGACTCTTAATGTTTACTATTATGCATATATTATTCAAATAGAATAAGACTCCAAAAATTTAAAGAATTAAAAAAAAATAAATTATTCAATATTATATATAAAGAGCTGCAATAAGGTACAAGAATAAGACTAGAAGGCTCAAGCTGAGCCACAAGGATTGCATTGTTAAGATTGAGGATCCCTTCAATCTTAGATCTTTTATATATTAGGTGCAAAGAAACTCCTTAAAATTTTTTTTTGATGCTTACAAGTGAAGCAAGCCTATGATCCTTCTTTGGTAACTTTTTAAAATATCCAAGCCTCTAAGAATCTTCTATGACTATCTAAGATCCCTTAGAACCTTCTAAGATCTTTCAAAATCTTCTTCAAACCTATTAAAATCTGTTAGGACCTTTTTAGAATCATTGGAAATTTTTTAGAACCTTCTAAGATTAAATAGAATCTTTTAGAATCTTTTAGAATCTTTTAGAATATTCTTCTATTATATATTTGTAACATCACTTCTTTCTTTAATTCCAAGTTCTAGAAGAAGAGATAGAATCAAAGTTAATCAAAGACAAAAAAAAATCAAAGATGTGTTATATAGTATCTGCCACATATTCAAGCTATCTTTTATTAGTCAAAAGATTCATCAATCTTTGCAACCAATAATACTGACTAATACCTTTTACTATAGACCAAGTTTAAACTTCTGTGTCTTTGTTGCAAAAATATCCTTCAAAAATTATTTTAGGGCATCTTTCATGGGCAAGTTTTACTTTGATAATGATTGCTATAGGTTATTGGATATTCTTTGGCATCTTCTTAGTTTATGCAATTCTTTATCTCAAGATCAATGGCATAATTTTTTTTTATTAAAATAGCCTAATTGATATGGTATTGTCCTTTTAACTATCTATATTTAATTATATAAGCTAAATCAAAGATTTATTATAATCTTAAGATAGAATGGTATTACTTTTATGTTTATTAATTTATATATATATATATATATATATATATATATATATATATATATAAAGGTTGAGCTTTGAAACTTTTTGGAATGTTTCCACCTTTCTTATAATAAAATTGCAAAGTTTAGAATACACCATATTTGGATATGTCAAGTAGAAATATTACCTAATATGTATTGTCACTTTAGATCTGCAAGGATATTATTAAGGGAATTCTTATATTTTTTGCAATGCATTGATTAAATTTGAAGCTAGTTCTTATGTGTGTTTACTAATGTTGTAACCATGCAAATGGTCAAAGTATTCCAATTAGCCTCAAATCAAATATTTCTTCTACTTCAAATTCATTATGGCTATTCACTTTAATACAAGGTAGTGGAGGTTGTATTTTTATTTATATGCTTAAAATTTTTATAAGGTTCTAAAAAAGGATATAAAAAATATGATGTACTTTCATAAATATTGGTAGTTTCAATTAATAAGTAATAAAGTTGATTTTTTTTTTAATAAGAAATGGTTCCAATTTTTGATAGTCAAACTTCTCAAATGATTGAATAGTTTTTATATTGTGCCAAAGCAACCATATTTTACTACGAACTTGAAATAGAGATTGTTCCTTCTTCTACATGTCAACTGACTTTTTGAAGCATACTTGAGCTTCTTCTAATTGAAGTTTTAAGCTAGCTTGGATATTATCTATTTTACTTGTAAAATCATCTACTACTAGATTTTTGGATTTATCAACAAATAATATGTCTAATTTTAAATAATAGCTATAATTGAAATAAAGTAGAATGTGTTGAGTAGATGCATGAATTGTATTATTCTAAGCAAACTTGCCTAGAGACAAGTAAGTTGTCCGATTGTCTTGTTGATAATTGATGGTACATTTTGCATACTATTCCAAGATTTGGTTGGCTTGTTCCATTTGGCCATCAATTTATAGATCTTTATTAGTAATGATCTTCTTGTAAGCGAGAAATATGCCAACTTGATAAATCAGTCAACAGTTATATATATGGTATCAAAAAATTTTGATGGTGGAAGATCTATAATGAAGTCCATAGAAATAGAAGACTACAATTGCTTTGGAATTGATAGCAATTAAAGAAGTCTATATAGGCCATATTGAAGGTTCTTTGATTTAGAACATATATCACAAAAAAAAAAAAAAAATTTAAGAACTTTTTATATTTGAGACCAACAAAAATCTTTAGAAATAAATTCAAATGTCTTATTGAATCCTAAATATTCCAAGGTTGAAAGGTCATGATAGATTTAAAAATATAAAGATGCAATGGTCCTTTTGGGATATGCAAACGCTCTTCAAAATAGAAGAATGTATCTTCAAACTTAAATTTATTTAAATCATTGAAGATATTATTAAAAAAATATTTAACATAAAAAAAAAGAGGGTCTTTAATCAAGGTCGTGTAAACCTAATCAAAAAACAAAGAATCTACTAAAATTGATATAATTATTGTTCAAATACAAAATTCCTTGAGCTTCAAGATTGTCATCTATTGTTGGTTGTATATTGCCTCTTCTTCTTTTGGCGCAAGGTATGATTGTTTTGATAAAATATTTGAAAATCCTTATTGCTTTTTAAATCAATAAGTGATATTAAAATCAAAACAAGATAAAAATACGCTTTAATAAATTTAATAAAAATTTAAAATATAAACCAATATGAAATACTCAAGGTTCTTATGATTTGAATATACAATTACTGGATGTAAAGCGCTTTAAGCAAATGGCACCATTTCTAAGAAAAATCTATAATAAAAAAAATTATTTATTGTAAATCTTATAATTGATTTTTATATCCAAGAATTTTTAAAAATAGAATATAATTAGATATAATCTCTCTTGTCATGGACATATAATAGAAGATTTTAGAATAATCTAAAAAAATTTATTTAGTCTTAAAAGGTTCTAAAAGGTTCTGTTTGATTCTAAAAGATTCTTAATGATTCCAAAAAGGCCTTAATAGATCCTAGAAGGTTCCAAGAAGGTTTTAGAAGGTCCTAGAAGGTACTAGAGGATCTTAGATGGTCATAGAAGGATCTTAGGCTTGCTTCACCTCCAAGTATAAAAAAAATTCTTCAACGAGATTCATTGCACCTAGTATATATAAAAGTCAAGGTTGAAGGAATCTTCAATCTTAATAACACAATCCTTTTGGCTTAGCTTGGGCCTTTTGGTCTTATTTTTATATTTTATTATAGCTTCTTGCTTGTAATATAAAATAAGTCTCTTTTGTTTCAACTTTTTGAACTTTTGAAGCCTTATTCTACTTAAATAATGTATCCATAATAATTTGTTGAAACTAATATAGCATAATATTAGACCTTGGTCTTTTTAGATAGAAAGTAGATTATCTCTCTTCTTAAAAGTACAACAACACTTTAGAGGTTGTAAATTATTTTTTTCTAGACTAGTATTGTTTTTAATTTTTATATTTTTTTCTTCTTATTTTATTTTTATAGTATGAAGTGAAGAGTTCAATATAGCACATTTTGAAGAAGTCAAATTAGATTCAATTATAAATATTCTTAAAGCATTGAGAGTCAAAACAAAGATCTTGTCTTAGCAAAATAAAAAAATTTATATGACCATACATAATAGTCAAGGAATAAAACCACCTTAACCACTATTATAAGTCACCTTAAAAACTTTATTACCAAGGCCTACTATACTAGAAGATATATATATATATATATATATATATATATATTTGAGACAATAATTCAATATCAACAGTAAAAGAACTAAGAATTAGTCTTATATGAAAGTTTGATGGAACTTGTTCAAAGTTTTGTGGCTCCATAAATCAAGTATAACTTGTTACTTTATTCCAACCTCAATGGTATTTTATAGAAGTATCTTATATTGGTCTGATTAGAATCTTGCTCTTAAGTTACAATTTGTCTTGGTTTGCTCCATTGTTTGAAAAAAATTCTTCCATATTGCATAACTTTGAAATATTTTTGGTGATATTGTATTATATGTTGTCTTGTTTGAAAATACACCAAGTACTTGGCTATAGAAGGTAAACTTGTATATTACAACTAATTAAGAACCTAACAATCCTAATAAAATCTTAAATAAATTATAATTGAATCCTTAACAATCTTAATCAAATCCTAAAAGAATTATAAAGAAATCTTTAAAAAATCCTAATAAAATCATAAAAAAACTTTTAAAAAATCCTAAAGAAATCTTAAAGAAATCCTAACCAATCTTAGAAAAATCTTAAATAAATTCTAATTGAATTTTAATAAAATCTTAAGTAAATTCTAATTAAATTATAATCAAATCATAATTAACCTTACTCAAATCCTAATGAAACGTTAGTCAAATCCTAATCAAATCCTAATAAAATTTTAATACAATTCTAACAATTCTAATGAAATCCTAAAGATATTTTAAATAAATTTTAATAAAATCCTAAGTCAAATCCTAATGAAATTCTAATATCCTAGATAAATCCTAATAAAATCCTAATAAAATCCTAAATCAAATCATAATAAAATTCTAATATCTTAAGTAAATCCTAATCAAACTCTAATAAAATCTTGAGTCAAATTCTAATGAAATTTTAATTAAATCCTAAATAAATCCTAATCAAATCTTATATCAAATTCTAAGTCAAAATCTAATCAAATCCAAAATCAAATTTTAATTAAATCTTTAATAAAATCTAATATTAAAAATCTAAATATTTATTAAATTAAAAATCAATCCATATTCAAAATTTGCACACTTTTTAATTTGCTAGTTAAAAACAAGCATACAAAATTTGACATGATTTGAACTTACAGATTCAAAGAAAAAGCTTATAATCATCTTAAGTGTCAGCCATTCTCAGTCTCCAATCTTGATGTCAATCTTCTAACATCAATATCTCTTTTTTACACCATTTATATGTTCTAAAATTTTAAAAAAATATTAAAAGATAAATTAACTACTAGCTCAAAAAAAAACCATTCCAATCTAACTAAAAAATTCTTTAAAATCACAAAAATCCTAATTAACCTTCAAAATCTAATTTTTGAGACCCTAATTCATTTAGATTCTAATAACCTTTGATCTAACAATTGGATTAAGTTTAAATTTACATAAAATATTCAACATAATTATATTTATAAATCTACAAATTTTTATTAATAGATCTACTATAAAACTTACAATATACTCTAAAATATGAACCCTTTTTATTTTTTAATAATTAGAATCATCTAAATACAATCTTAACTTTTCATAGCTCTAACAAAGTTATTACAAATTCAAAAACCTTGAAACCAATGCTTAAAAAAATCTCATTAAATTTACTTTGAAACTTCACTCTTTGATCATCAAAAGAACTCACTATCTTTTGTAGGTACATGGTTTTGTACCTTGGGATTTGATTTTGATCTTGGTTCACAATTGGCCTTCGTTGAGTATTAATCTAAGATTTTTTTTTAAAAAAAATTATTAGAAATTATCCTTTATTTTAATTTTAAGATACATATAATAGTATTTTTATTAATATATCTTACTTTGTCTTATTTATAGTCCTACAAAATAAATAAAAGCCTTTTTTATAAAAAAATAATATTAATATTAAATATTTTTATTACATCTGTATTTTTTTTACTTATATTTCTAAAAATAATTTTATTATTTAGTCTTCAATTAAATTTTTATATAATATATATCTTCTTTTGCTCTTTTATCCTATAGTTGTGTTACAACATGACAACAACATTTGCAAAACATAAGAAGATTCATTCTGCCATAACTAAAATCTGAGCCTTTTGACAAATAATACATTTTGTATCTATTTACGCTTTGGAATTTTAGCCATTATCATGTGATATCAATTGAGGTGAAGATGCATTAATACGTCAATTTCATTGGAGATTATGAGCTAATATAAAGGATCTATTATTATCTATATTTTATCCTCAAACTCTTAATAAAGCTATTAGTCAAGCTATGAAATAAAATAATCAATTATTTTAATATTGATAAGAAAAATATCCACTACTTGCACCATGACTTTATATCAATTACTTGGTATCTTTTATATCTTCCAACTCTAACAAACAATTAGAAATAAAAGATATACAAATTGATACAGTTTGCTTCAAATTTCTTTTTAAACAAGAGAAGAAGTGTCAAAAAGAACATAGCTTGTATTTATATTGTAGAAAACATGGCCACAAGGCTAATAATTACTATAAAAAGTATCAATATACATATCAAATAAAAAATGTAGCTATATCATTAAATATTTTGTAGAAAAATATAAATGTCTAGCCATAATAAGGACCATGTGGCTGTATTCTTCAATTCCACAAACCAAAAAAGGTCATGTATAATTATCAAATATTTCTTATTGATTTACCATATCAATATGTTTAGATGCCTAAAAACTCAAAATCCTTGCTTTAGAGAATTCAAGAGTCTTTATTTGCTTTATTGACTTAGAATTTTTAAAAATCTATAAAAATTTTATAGTTAAGAAATCTAAAGCCAATCATATAGACATTATAGATGGTCGACTTTTATCCATTAGAGATGTTACTTATGAATTAGTCTATTAGAGATAATATTAGAGAATCGTAGTAGTTAGGTTGTATTTAATATCATTATATTTTCATCTAATTCCATCATTTTAGGACTTTCTTGACTTGAAAGATATAATTGCTATATAAATTAGATATTATTTAAAAAATAATTTCCTAAAATATTACATCCTATTATTACTAAATCTAATAAAAAAATATCATAAAGCCTTTGTTTATTGAAACTAAAATTTTTATGAGATCAATCAAGAAGGGCATTCTTTTTGTTATTTATATAACTTCAATATTCGAAGCAACAAGTACTTCAACAATCTTTTCAAAAGAATACAAAGATTTTAAAGATATATTTGAAAAGAAAAATGAGGACATCTTGTCAGAACATTGTTCATATGATTGTGCTATTGGTTTTCAAGATGGCACACAACCACCTTTTGGTCCAATTTATAACTTATTACAAAACAAGCTTACAACATTGAAGGAGTATATTAACAAGAATTTAGCAAAGAATTTTATTTGACATTTAAAATCTCCTATTAATGCACTTATATTCTTTATGAAGAAAAAAGATGAATCTCTTTAAATGTATATTAATTATTATAGCTTCAACAAAGTGGCAATTAAAAATCATTATTCTTTGCCATTGATATTTGAATTCCTTGACTAATTGGATCGAGCTAAGATCTATACCAAAATAGATCTTTTTAGAGCTTATAATCTAATATACATAAAAAAAAGGGACAAATGGAAGATTATTTTTTATATTAAATATAGACACTTTGAATATAATATCATACTTTTGGCCTTACAAATGCATGAGCTATTTTCCAACATTTGATGACAAATGTATTTTATGAAATTTTTAATGATTTTATTATATATTATTTTGATAACATCTTGATTTATTCTAAGACTTCAAAAGAATATAAATGACATATTTGTCTTATCTTACAAAGATTATAAGATAGTGGATTATATGCCAAATTAGAAAAATACTTATTTTATAAGCCTCAAGTAAAATTTCTTGATTATATCATTTCAAATAAACACTTTAATAGTGGATCCAAAGAAGATTAAAATCAATAGTAATTGAAAATTTTCAAATTTGATATTTGACTTCCAATGCTTTTATAGAATTATAAATTTTTGTAGAATCTTTATCAATAATTATTTTTAAATAGCCACTCCACTTATATAATTGAAATGCAAGGATAAGCTTGAATAGAATCAAAAGTTGAAAAAGCTTTTGAATGTTTGAAGACAATATTCACCACAACCTCTATCTTAATTCACTTAAGCTTTTTTAAGTCATTTTTTTATAGAAATCAATGCCTTTGACTTTACATTAAAAAAAATCTTATCACAACCTCAAAAAAAAATATATATATATATATATATATATATATATATCTAACTATATTTTATTTTAGAAAGTTCTTGGCTTCAAAGATTAATTATGAGATCTACAATAAGAAATTTCTTGCTATTTTGGATTTTTTTTTAAAATAATACTATTTGTTTGAAGTTAGATTTGTAATGAAGTCTATAGATCTTTTTAATCTGACTTCAAACAAATAGTATTATTTTAAGTTAGATCTTTTTAATCATTCTATTTTGAAAAACAACTATATATTTCAAAATGGCCATTGTACCTCTGTAGTCTCCAAACACGTCATAACTTTCTAGTTGCAAGATATTTTAGATTCAATAAGATATTAAAATTTAATTTTAAAGATTTTTGATGGTTGTAAATGTAAAAAGTTGTCAAAGAATTTATTTACTTCTACAACTCATAAATTAAAGAATCCTCAACATTACATATATACACTTTTTTAATTGCTACCAATTTTAAAACAATTGTGGTCTTCTATTTCTATAGACTTCATTACAAATCTCCCACTATCAAATTTTTTTGAAAAAATATATATAATTGTTCACTAATTTATCAAGATAGCATATTTTGTTGCTTGCAAGAAGACCATTATTTGTAAAGAAATAGCCAAATTCTTCATTGATAATGTCTATTGATACTGTTGATTGCTGGATGATATTATATCAAATCAAAGACTGCAATTTGTATCTAAGTTTTGGAAGCTACTTTGTGAGATTCTTTAAGTAGATATCAACTTTTCTTCAATATTTTATCTATAAACCAATAGCCAAATAGAACAAGTCAATCAAATCTTAGAGCAATATTTAAGATGTACCATTGATTTTTAACAAGACAATTGGACACCTTATTTGTCTCTAGCTGAGTTTGCCTACAATAATACAATTCATGCATCTATTTAATAGACTATAATTTATTTTAATTATAGCCACTATCTAAATTTGGATATATTATTTATTAATAGATTCAAAAATCTAATAATATTATATTATAATAAGACTATATAGTAAAAAATAAGAATATGGGTTCTATTATAAAAGAGCCTAATTAAAAAGATATAATAGAAAAACATAGAAAATAGATAAGGAGGTAGTAAAAATTAAAAAGTGCTAATACTACCTTCTTGTAGAAGAAACTTTTATTTACTTTGTAGGAATATAAATGAATCAAATTAAAATAAATGAGATAAATAATTAATCTAGACATCTTTATAAAAGAATTAAAAATAGTTTTTAATAAAATTAACCTCAAAATTTTAAAAATTGATACTTAGAGAGGACCAATTGTGAGCTTAGATAAAAATTAGACAGTGAGGCACAAAACCACATGCCTATGGTAGATAAAAATTTCTTTTACAAATCAGAGAATAAGGTTTGACAGCAAACTTTAGAAGGTTTTTTTAAGCATTTATTGTAAGTAATTTAGATAGATATTAACTTTGTAAGAGCTTTATAAAATCAAGGTCATTTTGGGTGATTTTGATTTTTATGAAATAAAATAAATTTATATTTTTATAAATTTTATAAATTTGATAATAGATTTATAAATAAAAGTTTTTGGATTTATAAATATAACTGTATTAAATATATGCTATAAATGTGAGCTTAATCAAATAATTAGATTAAAGCTTATTGAAGTTTAAGTAGAGTGGAGTCTCAAAAATTAGATTTTGAGGATTAATGAGGATTTTTAAGATATCTAGCAATTTACTAGTTGGATCAAAATAAAAAAATATGTGTATAGGTGGTAGATTTGATTTCCTACATATTTGTAAATTTTGAAAGCAATTGAATGGTGCAAGAAAAAGATATTGGTACTAAGAAATTGGCATCAAGATTGGAGAAGGAGACTGACTTATATCCAAGCAGCTTTTTGAATTTATCTTCTATTTGGTACTTTGGATCTTTTTCAAAGTTTTTGTGCTAGTTGCCAATTTAGTTCTTGAAAGGTTTGCAAATTTCAAGGCAAAATTAATAAATCAATCAATAATTATTGAGGTATCAATCTGCTATAGGATTTATTAAGATTTGATTATGATTTGATTAGGATTTGTTAGGATTTATTTAAGATTTGATTAAGATTTGATTAGGATTTTATTAAAATTTGATTAAATATTATTTAAGATTTTATTATGATTTGAATAGATTTTTATTAGAATTTGATTAAGATTTTATTATAATTTTATTTTTAGTATTTTAAAAATATTTTTATATTAATATTTCTTTAAAAATTATTTTTTATTTTTTATAATTTTTTAAAAGATTCTTTAAGATTTTTTTATATTTCTTTTATAATTTTTTGAAAATTTAATTAATTTTTTTTAATATTTGAGTAAACTTATTAATCTTTAATTATAATTTATATATAATTTTATTAAAATTATTAGGACTTATTGTTGTAATTTTTCTTTTATCTTGTGCAATTAGGTGTCTGGTGCATTTTCAAGCAAGACTTCAAATAATACAATAGTAATATATGACTTTGTAAGACAAATTGCTAATATCTAAACTACCTTAAACCTTCAACTAGAAGAAGTTCAAGTATGCTCTAAAGAGCTAGTTGACATGCAAAGGAAGGAACAACCTCCATTTTAAGTTGGTAATAAAGTATGGTTGTTTTGATGTAATATAAAGACTATTTGACCATTTGACAGGTTGGACTATCAAAAGTTGGAACCAATTCTTATTCAAAAATAAATTAACTATATTACTTATTAATTGAAACTATTAACATCTACAAAGGTATATCTTATTTTTCACTTATTTTTTTAAAATCTTATAGAGAATTAAATATATCAAGAAGAATAAAATTGCCATTGCCTTATATTAAAGTAAATAGCTATAAAGAATTTGAAGTAGAAGAAGCACTTGATTCAAAGCTAAGGCAAGGATAGTGGAATATTTTGTGCATTAGCACAGTGTTGTGTTGTGGTTTGGCTACCATGTGAAAATATATATATATATATATATATATATATATATAATTTATTATATAGCTAAGTGAGAGCCTTATCAGTGGATTTTTATTGGTTACAAAATGTAATTAGATTATTACTCTAAAAAGAGTCCATTTAAAAAGGCTATTATTGAGATTTATACATTTTTTTTTTTTTTTTTTTTTTTTTTTTGATAGTGATTTTTGAAGTTGATTTTATATTGATAATAAATTTTATATATTTTTAAGTCACCTTTGTTAGACATTGGTGATCCTTGAAATCTTATTTTATTTCTTTTAATTCATATTTAAAACACATATTATATAAATCTCATTAAAAAAAGAATTAGAAAGGAATTTTTAGTATAAAAGAGAATAATTAGGCCATCTATGTGGATGAATAGAGATAGATGATAAAAATCTCTATTCCTGTTGGCCAAAAGTCATGCCTAATACACTTCAAAGAAGCTGCCTAAGGTCTTATTAGGAATTAGAATTTCTCTTTCAAAGGCATTTAAACTTTAGAGGTTAGGATCAGCAAGTTTAGGTTTTTGATTATGATTTCAATACAAAAATTGAGTGATTTGGAGTTTTTATGAAAGAGATATAGGTGCTCAAAATTAAGGTGTTAAATTTTTACCTATTATCACTCTTTGGGATATAACTCGCATGTGTAAAAAGCAATAAAGAATAAGTAATTGGGATTGAAGAAAATACTTTCTTAACTACATTTTTTATACATGACTTAATGAAATCTAAGCTGAGATAAAGGAGATATTGGAAGTTGAAGTTAATATTTGCAATTTAAAGGTACTATATCACCTGCTTAATTAGTGGTTGTATTTTGAACTATATTTTAAGCAATTTGATAATTTTTTGGCTCAAAATTTTTAAGTGTATATTTTTATATTACAAAACTATGTACAAAAAATTTGTAGTATTAAGATTTTGGATTTTTGAGATATGAAAAAAATAGTTCTCAAATGACCATAAACTAGGATTTTAAGCACCTACTAGGATTTTTTAGAGATCGAACAATCAAAAATGAATCTACTATTGAATTTTCTTGTGGTGAAGCTTGAGGATATAATCTACACTTTAGAAAAATTTGATAAAAATTCAATAGTTGGATTAAGAGTTAATAGATTCTAAAATTCAAGAAAAAATCAATCATTTATGAATGAATGAGGTATTAAAAGATTTTGTTATAATTTGAATATTTTGTACAAACCAAAGGGGTTTTTTGAGAGCCAAGACTTTATGGAAGTGAAAAAATAGATATATGAAGCTATAGTAAAATTTTAATATAAAAATGAGATTTTAAAAGAAGATTATGGATTTTCTTAGAAGTTTTTGAGAATTTAGCTTACCAACAATTGATTAGTTGTGATTTTATATTAAAAAAAAAAAAGATGTTAAAGATTTTCTATACACCAAAAAAAAAATTTATACAAAAATCTACTTAAATATAAGAGATTTTTAATAGTATAATATTTTTTTAATAATATTATTATATTATTTGTCCTTTTTATTAAGGACAAATCACTTATTAGAATCTTGCCAATAAGTTACAAATAAATTTTCTACAGCTAGATATTTAATATATTCTCAGATTAAAAATCATATCACATGACAATGGTTACAATATTAATAAGCACATATGGCAATCAACTTCAAATTTAATCAATATATTGTAAAAAATATAAGGATTTCATTGATGACATCCTTTTAGATCTAAAGAGGCAACACGTATTAGATAATACTTCCATGTGGCATATTCAAATATGGTATATTTTAGACTTTGTAATTTTTTGTAAGAAGGATAAAAAGAGTCCCAAAAGTTTCAAAACTCAATCTTCATATATATATATATATATATATATATATATATATATACTAATAAATCTAGAAGTAATTCCACTCCACCTAAAGATTATAATACGTCTTTAATTTAGCTTGTATAATAAAATATGGATAATCAAGAAAATAATATCATGTCAATTAAACCATTTCAACTAAATATTTCATGTTATTGATCTTGAAATGAATTGCCTAAATCAAAAAGACATTGTAGAATATCCAATAGCTTCTATGGCAATCATCATCAAAATAAAATCTATACATGAAGGACGCCTTGAAGCAAATTTTGAAGGACATTTTTATAACAAAGACACAAAAATTCTAACTTGGTCTATAATAGAAGGTATTGGTTACTATCATTGATTGCAAAGATCAATAAATCTTCTAACAAGCAAAAGACACCTTGAGTATGTAGTGGATATCATGCAACACATCTTTGACTTCTTTTGCCTTTGATCAACTTTGACTCTATCTCTCATTGTAGAACTCAAAGCTAAAGAGGATGATGTCATAGATATTTATTAAAATTAAGTTCTAAAAGATTTTACTTAGTCCTCAAAGATTTTAGAAGGTTCTTAATGATTTGAAAAAAAAAACCCTATTAGGGCCTAGTAGGTTCTAAAAAGATTTTAGAATATCTTAGAAAGTACTAAGAGATTTTATTTGATCATATAAGGATCTTAGGCTTGCTTTATCTCCTAATATAAAAAAAAATCCTCAAGGAGATTCCTTGTATTTAATATATATAAGAATTAAAGTTTAGGGGATCTTCAATCTTGGCAACGCAATCTTTGTAGCTCAGTTTGGACCTTCCGATCTTAATCTTATATCTTGTTGTTGTTCCTTCCTTGTAATATAAATTGAACTTCTTTTATTTTAGTTTTTTGAACTTTTGGAGTCTTGTTCTATTTAAATGGCATATTTATAACATCTCTTTTCTTCCAAGTTGTAATAAGATTACTTCCAATGCAAAGTCAAAGGTATTGATTTCCATAAAAAAATGACTTAAAAAAGCTTAGATGAATCAAAATAGATATTGTGGTAAATGTTGCCTTCAAATATTTAAAATTTTTCTTAACTTTTAATTCTATTCAAACTTATCCTTGCATATCAATTATGTAAGTAGAGTGGCTATTTAAAAATAATTATTGATAAAGATTCTATAGAAGTTTATAATTCTATGAAAGCATTAGAAGTCAAATACCAAATTTGAAATTGTTTAATTATTATTGGTTTTATTTTTTTTTGAATCCATCATTAAAGCCTCTATTCAAAATGATATAGTTAAAAAAATTTACTTGGTGTTTATAAAATATGTATTTTTTTAATTTGGTATATAATCTAGTATCTTATAATCTTTGTAAGATAAGACAAATATGTCATTTATACTCTTTTAGAGTCTTAGAATAAATCAAGATGTTATCAAAATAATATATAATAAAATCATTAAAAATTTCATAAAATACATCTTTCATCAAATGTTGAAAAACAATTGATGTATTTGTAAGGCCAAAAAATATGACATTGTATTCAAAGTGTCCATATTTTGTATGAAAAGTAATCTTCTATTTGTCTTTTTTTTTTAATATGTACTAGATTATAAGCTCTAAAAAGATCTATTTTCATATAGATCTTAGCTTTATCTAATTAGTCAAGGAATCTAAATATCATTGGTAAAGAATAATGATTTTTAATTGCCACTTTGTTAAAGCTATGATAGTCAACGCACATTTGCAAAGATCCGTCTTTTTTCTTCATAAAGAATATAAGTGCATTAATAGGAGATTTTAAATGCCAAAAAAAAATTCTTTGATAAATTTTTATTAATATATTCTTTCAATATTATAAGTTTATTCTATGATAAGTTATAAATTGGACTAAAAGGTGGTTTTGCACCATCTTGAAGATCAATAGTACAATCATATAGATGATGTTTTGGCAACGTGTCCGTTGTTGTATTATGTAAAGTCTTGCTTGAGAATGCATTAGGCATCTAGTTGAAGAGGTAAAAAGAATATTGTAACAAGTTCTAACACCTCTAATAGAATTATATATAAATTATAATTAAAGATTAACAAGTATGTTCAACCATTAAAGAAGTTCAATTAAATTTTTTATTAATTATAAAAAATATAAAAAAAAAATCCTAAAAAACTTCTAAAAAAATCATAAAAAATAATAAAGAATTTTTAAAGAAATATTAATATAAAATTTTAAAATAAATATTAAAATAAAAATATTTTTAAAATACTAAAAATAGAAATTATAATCAAATTTTCATCAAATCTTAATCAAATCCTAATCAATTTCAAAACAAATCTTAGTCAAATCTCAATCAAATCTTAATCAAATCCTAATCAAATTTTAAACAAATCTTAATTAAATCCTAAATAAATCCTATTCAAATTCTATTCAAATCCTATTCAAATTCTATTCAAATCCTATTCAAATCCTACTCAAATTCTAAATACTAAATAAACCTTAATAAAATCCTAACCAAATCTTAAATCCTAAATCCTAAATAAATACTAATCAAATTTTAATCAAATCTTAAATCCTAAAAAAATCTTAGAAAAATCTTAATCAAATCCTAAATAAACTATAACAAATCCTAACCAAATCCTCATCAAATTCTAATAAATCCTATAATAAATTAAAACTTTGATAGGTAATAATTTAATTATGGATTTTGACTCAAAATTTGCACACCTTTTAAGAGTTAAGTTGGCAATATGCACAAAAATTTTGAAAAAGATCCAACTCACCAAATAGAAGATAAATCCAAAATTCTACTTGGATATAGGTCATCCTCCTTCTCCAACCTTGATGCCAATCTTTGAATACTAATATTTCTTTTTTGCACCATTCAATCGCTTTCAAAATTCACATATAGCTAGGAAATCAAGTCTATCATTCAAATAAATAATTTTCATCTCAGTCCAATTAATAGATTGCTAAATATCTTAAAAATCCTCATTGATCTTCAAAACCTAATTTTTGAGATCCTAACCCACTTGAACTTTAATAACCTTCAATCAATCTTTGAAATTAAGCTCAAATTTATAATATGCATTCAACACAAATACATTCACAAATTCACAAAATTTCATCTATAGATCTTTAACCAAACTCACAAAATACTCAAAAATATAAATCCTTTTTTATTTTATAAAAATTAGTGTCACTTGAATTAATCTTAATTTTGTAAAGCTCTTGCAAAGTCAATATCTATCCAAATCATTCAAAAGTAATGCTTAAAAAAACCTTCTAAAGTCTGCTTTCAAATTCCACTCTTTGATCCATTAAAAGAACTTTTTATCTACCATAGACATGCAATTTTGTATCCTAGGATTTGATTTTGACCTAGATTCACAACCAATCCTCTCTAAATATCAATTCTTAAAATTTTGAGGTAAATTTTCTTAAAATCTATTTTTAATTTTTTTCTAAAGATGTCTATATTATTTATTTCTTTAATCTATTTTATTTTGCTATATTTATAGCTATATAAAATAAGTAGAAGCCTCTTCTATAAGAAGGCAATATTAGCACTTTTTAATTTTTTCTACCTCCTTATCTATTATCTATATTTTTAAGATAATTTACTAAAATATTTTTATTTAAATTCTTCTATAATATAATCATTCTTTTCTTCTTTCACATAATGGTTGTATTACTATACAACACCATGTTCTTCTTTTCAAACATATCTTTAAAATCTTTGTATTCTTTTAAGAGGGTTGTTGAAGTACTTGCTATTTCACATATTGAACTTGCGTAAATAACAAAATGAATGTCCTTCTTCATTGCTCTCATAAAAATTCTAGTTCTAATAAATAAAGATTTTATAATATTTTTTATTAGATTTAATAATAATAGGTCGTGATATTTTAAAAAATTCTATTTTACAAGATATCCAATCTAAATGAGGCATTAAGAATATATTCTTTGAAAGTTCATAAAATCTTTTAGAACATTCTAAAAGTTTTTTAATTAATAGAAGTTACTTGAGAAGCTTCTTAGTTAGTAGAAGAAACTCGAGAAGCTTCCAAATTGATAGAAGAAGCTTAAAAAGCTTCCAAGTTGGTAGAAGGTGCTTAAAAAGCTTCCTAATTTGATGGAAGCCAGTCAAGAAGCTTCCTATATAGGGATATATATTAGTGTCGAGGTTGAAGAATTCTTCAATCTTAACAATGCATCTCTTGGAGTTCTAACTCACTTTTCTTGGTGTTGTTCATATACTCATCTAAATAATTCAAGTCTTTGTCAATTTTTTTTTTAACTTTTTTTTAGTTTAAGTTTCTTGTTCTATATTCTTATATCTTTGACATTTTGTCAAAACTGCCTTCATTTTTAATATCAAAGTTGGATCCTTTTTATTAGAGAGTGGATTATCCCTCTTCTTAAAGGTATACTAGCACTTTAGAAGTTCCAGATTATCTTCCTCTAAACTAATATTTCCTTCATCACAATATTGAAGCTTTATTTTTCTTGTGAGATAATAAATCACCTCTCTCCTTGAAGGTCTTAAGGCATTTTAGAAGTTGCAAATTATCCTTTTTTAAACTGATATTATCTTCTTATAGATGCATTTTTTTTTCTTCTTAGAATGGTTGGAGGTCAAAACATTAATATGACCAAATCTTTTGAGTGCAATTTAGATGCTACCATATGTGTTTTTACTACTTTATTTATTCAAACTGCGGAGATTGAAGGAATTATTACAAAACTTCATAACAATACAATATCTAGAATACCACAATCTAGATTGTACTTGCCTTTAACCTTTGTTCTTAAGAATGCACTACTACTTATATTGTGCTAAGAAAATCCACCTATTCAGCAACATAAAGAGCCTCAAGTTACTCTTTTGGAAAAATATGATGGTACATATTTGAAGTTTTGAAGATTTGTCAATCAAATTTGATTAATGATGGTTCTATAACCTGATATTTATCCAACAAAAGAATCACATATTGGATTGATTGAAACCTAATTTATTGGACAAGCAATATTGTGGTTTGCTCTCTTGTTTAAAAAAAAATCACCAATTTTAAGTAATTTTGAAGTTTTTATAGAAGCATTTGTAAAAGCATTTGGAAAACATGACAAGGCTCATTGAACAAAAACCAAGATCTAAGCATTGCAATAAAAGGTACACTTTACATCAATATATGCATCTAAGTTTAAGCAACTAATATGCAATATCAATTGAGATGAAGAAGCCTTAATGAATCAATTCTATTGGAGATTAAGAGACAATGTGAAGGATTTTTTATTATCACTTTTGGATCTATAATTTCTTAATGAAGCCATCAGTCAAGGCATGAAATGTAATAATTGACTATTCTAATGTTGTCAAGATTAATGTTCATGGGTTTTAATAAGATAATACATAATCTGATATATTCTTGCTATATTGGCAAGTAATTTGAATTTATATTCAAAAATAGAAGATATACAACTTGATATGGTATATTTTTAATTTTTTGTCCACAGTAAAAGAAGCGTCAAATAGAAGAAGGTTTATGTTTATATTATGGCAATGAATGCCATAAGATTAGGAATTATTTGAAAAAATAAAATCAATTCATTATCAAAACCAAGAATATAATTGTTTAAAAAAATAAAGATATTTAGCCACAGTAAGAACCATATAGTTGGATACTTCAGCATTACAAAATTATTCAAGTTTCTCTCTTTTTACTCAGCTTGCTCATTGCTTTACAATTCTTTTGTATTTTGGCCTTCAAAAGCTTTAGATAACCGCCTTATTGGATTCAACGGCATCCACTTATTTCTTAGATGAGGCATTTTTTAAGCTTCATAAAATTTCTCTAGTACAAAAATTCAAACCTATTTATGTAGAAGTAATAGATGGACAATCCTTATCCTCTAGTAGTCTCACCTATGAAACATTGCCTATAGAAGTGGCATTTAAAGACCATAGTAGCCAAATTATATTTAATGTTATTAAGGCTTCTTCAAATCGTATTATTCTCAAATTTTCTAAGTTGGAAAAGCATAATCCATCTATAAATTAAAAATTATAAAAAATGATATTTCTAACAGAAATCCTTGTCAAAAAACTTTGTAAAAAATTACAAATTTATAAGCGTTTATTTATTGGAGCAAGGGCCTTATAAGATTGGCCAAAGAAGGCACATTATTTGTTATCTATACAACTTCAATATGACTTCATTGGCAATTATTTCAAAGCAATATAACAAATTTCAAGATATTTTTTAAAAGAAGAATACTGATATATTACCAAAGCACTGACCATATGATTGTGCCATAGATCTTTAAAAAAGAAAGCAACCACCTTTTGGTCCAATTTATAACCTTTCTCAAAATAAATTTTTAGTATTGAAGGATTATATTAATAAAAATCTTACAAAGAAGTTTATCAAGCAATCAAAGTTTCTAACATGTACACATATATTCTTTGTAAAGAAAGAAGATAGTTCCTTGTATATGTGCATTGATTATTAGAAATTGAACAAGATAACAATGAAGAATCATTGTCCACTACCGTTAATCTTAGAACTTTTGGAACAACTCGGCTAAGCCAAGATCTATACTAAGATAGATCTTTGTAGAGAATATAATTTAGTATAAGTTAATGAGGGAGACAAATAGAAGATCGCATTTTACACAAGATATGGATATTTTGAATATAATGTCATGTCCTTTGAATTAACAAATATATCTACTATCTTTTAGCATTTAATGAATGATATCTTTTAAAAGCATTTAGATAAGTTTGTGGCGATCTATTTTGATGATATCTTAATCTATTCAAAAAATCTAGAGGAATACAAAGAGTATGTAAAGTTGGTATTACAAAAATTATGAGATATAGGTTTGTATATCAAACCAGAGAAATATATATTTTATCGATCAAAAATAAAAAATTTGGGATACATTGTATCTACTGAGGATTTGATGATGGATCCTAAGAAGGTAGAGGCAGTTATGTAGTAGACCATTTCAAAGACTATAAGAGACATACAATGTTTTTTGTGGATTTATTAACTTTTATCGGATCTTCATTAAAAATTATTCTCAAGCTGCCGCCCATCTTATTTGATTGACATGCAAAGACAAGTTGAAATAGGGGCCTCAAGTAGAAAAAAGATTCTAAGATTTTAAAACAATATTCACCAAAGCTCCAATCTTAATGCATCCAAATTTTACAAAGACATTCTACATGGAGACCGATACTTCAGATTTTGCACTAAAGGCCGTACTTTCACAAATGGATATAGACAATAAACTCCATCCTATTATATTTTATTCTTGAAAGTTTGCTACTATCAAAATTAATTATAAAATCCATAATAAAGAGCTTCTTATTATTATAGATTGTTTTTAAAAATAGCATCAATTTTTTTTTAAAAATAATGCATTCTATGAGTATATATACAAATCATAAGAACTTGAAGTATTTTATATCAACTCAGATTCTTAATCACCGTTAAGCTTGATAGAATATGTCTTTATCTTGATTTAACTTTGTTATCACTTATTGACCTAAGAAGTAACAAAAACTGTCTAATACTTTGTTAAAGAGATCATATCTTATATCAAAGACAAGAGAGGTAGCTTTTGATCAACAATATACAACTTTATTGAAGCTAAAGAAATTTTACTTTTATACCACTATTACATCAACACCTATTGATTCTAATTTTGTTAATGAGATGTGTGCTACAACCACTAATGATGCTTTGGCCCTTGATATCAAGCATTTTTTTTATAAAAATTCAAGCTTAAAGAAGACCTTCTATACTTTGAAGAATATTTATATATCCCAAAAAGACCAACATAATTATACATTCTTCAATCTCACCATGACTTTCCAACTACAGGTCATTTTGGATTTAATAAGACCTTAGAATTTATTTCTTAAGATTTTTGGTGGCTTCAAATGTAGAAGGCTGTTAAGAACTTTGTGCTCTTTTGTAACATCTATTCAAGGTCTAAGAATCTTTGACATCACTCTTCTAGGCTATTATAGTCTTTATCTATCTAAGATGGTCATGGTCTTCTATCTCAATGGATTTCATTACGGATCTACTGCCATCCAATTCATTAAATAATATCCTTATCGTAGTTAATTGATTCATAAAGATAGTTTATTTTATTTTTTATAAAAAGATTACTTCTAGTAAAGAAATAGCAAGGTTCTTTTTTGACAATATATATATCAATATCATGGCCTACAAGATAATATTGAATTCGATTGAGGATTCTAATTTGTATTTAAATTTTGGAGATGTCTTTTTAAAATATTAAAGGTGGATATTAAACTTTCTTTGACTTTCCATCCTTAAATTGACGGCTAAATAGAATAAATTAATTAAATTTTGGAATAGTATTTATAATGTACCATCAACTATCAATAAGACAATTGGATCTCATATCTACCATTAGCAAAATTTACATATAATAATATTGTTCATACCTCAATTTAGCAAATATTATTTTATTCCAACTATAGATATCACTTGAAGCTTAATCTATGGAATATATCAAAAAATAATAATTTAATAGCTGAAGGATTTGTAAAGCATCTATTGCAACACCAAACAATCTTGAAGCTTCAATTGCAAATAGCTCAACATACTTACAAGGCATCTATAGATAAATTTAAAAATCAACTACTTATTTTTTATATAAGAGATAAAATATGGCTTTTTTAATAAAACATCAAGACCTAGCAGCCATGCAATAAATTGAACTATTGGAAGTTAGGACCATTTTCCATCTAGAAGCAAATTAATCCAATAGCATATTGCTTAAAATTACTATCTTCTATAAAGATATATCTAATTTTTTATGTCTCTTTTTTGGAGCCTTATAGAGAGTTATATATTTCAAGAAGAATATTATAATTACTATCTAATATTAAAATTAAAAATAAAAAAAAATACGTGATTAAAAATACATTTGATTCACGGCAAAGGTGAAAAAAATTGGAATATCTTCTTCATTGGCATAGCTATGATATCTTGCCAATATATCTTAAAAGATATATGAATTTTATCAATTCTATCCTTATAGATCCAAATGTATTTGATAATAATTTTTTGATAAAAATTGGATTTGAAAAATATCTATAAGAAGAGAAGGATCAAATCAAAGCCTTCATTAATATATAGTTGTCTGTTTCAAGATAGACTAGAATTGTAGAAGCAAATTAATTACCATTTCAAACCTTTGAATATTGAGAGATTTAGTAAAATAAGATTTAGAAGATCTACTTGCTATACAAGCTTTAAAAAAATCAATATAATTTTTACAGCCTTCAATTGAGCAAAAATAGGATGATTCATTTCAGTACCAAGTATAACCATAGTTGGAGATATTAGGAGCAACACCTAATCATGCAAGTCTCAATCCTAACACTCAAGCTTTAATGATATTGCTTGAGCTTGGAAAGATAAATCTTCTTAAGTCTAAAATCTCATTTGGAGGATGTTTTGAAGGCTATAGTCAAGATCAGATCTTTGGATAGAATGTTTCAATAATGGAGGTATTAATTCAAGGCCATAAGCAATTTTTTTGAAGACCAATAGAACCTATTGCCTAAGAATGGAGATTAGAATATATAGCTTCATTAATATAATATATTTTTTATTTTTTATGTATATAGGAAGATTTTCAAAGGTATAAGCTTTTTTGAAATTTATCACTAAAAAAAAGAATGATGTTAAGAATATATACTTCAAAAGTTTATAAAATCTTTTAAAATATTCTAAAAAAAATTTAATTAATAAAAATTATTTTAAAAACTTTCTAATTGGTGGAAGTAGCTCACGAAGCTTTATAATTAATGGAAGGAATTCAAGTAGCTTCCAAGTTGATAGAAAGAGCTCAAGAAGCTTCCAAGTTGATAGAAGCTGCTTAAAAAACTTCTTAATTTGATAGAAGCAGCTCAAGAAGCTTCTTGGACATGGGTATATATTAGAATTGAGGTTGAAGAATTCTTTAGTCTTGATAATACATCTCTTAGAGTTCTAGCTCATCTTTCTTGATATTATTTGTGTATTCATCTAGATAATTCAAATCCTTGTCAGTTTCTTCTTAAAACTTCTTTTTAATTCAAGTCTCTTATTTTATATTTTTGCATCTTTGATACGGGGATTATATCTTTGAAGCCAAGAAAATCCTAAAATGATGGAACTAAATGAAAATCTAATGATATTAAATATAATCTAATTACTATGATTCTTTGATGTTACCTCTAATAGACTAGTTTATGAATAATATCTCTAGCGGATAAAGGTTGACCATCTATGACGTATGTATGAATGGCCTTGAATTTCTTAACTATAAAATTTTATAGATTTTTAAAATTTTTAAATCAATAAAGCAAACAAAGGCTCTTGAATCTATTAAAGTAAAGATTTTGAGTTTTTGGACATCTAAATATATTAATATGATAAAACAATAAGAAAGATTAGATAATAAAGTATGACTTTTTTTGATTTGTAGAGTTGAAGAATATAGTTGCATGGTTCTTATTATAGCTAGATATTCTTATTTTTTTACAAAGTGTTTGATGATGTTGCCGCATTCTTTATTTGATGTATATATTGATATTTTTTATGGCAATTATTAATCTTATAATCACATTTTCTATAATACAAACAAAAGCCATGTTCTTTTTGACACTTCTTCTCTTATTCAGAAAGAGATTTGAAGCAAACAACATTAATTTGTATATCTTTTACTTCCAATTGTTTGTTAGAATTGAGAGATGTAAAAGATGTCAAGTAATTGGTATAAAGTCATGGTACAGGTAGTGGACATTCTTCTTATTAATATTAAAATAGCTGGTTATTATATTTCATAGCTTGACTAATATCTTCATTAAGAATTTGAAGATGAAACATAGATAATAATAGATTCTTTATATTATCTCATAATTTCTAATAAAATTGATATATTAACGTATCTTCATCTAAATTGATATTATAAATTAATTGCCAAAATTTTAAAATATAAACAAATATAAAATATGTTTTCTATCAAAAAATTCAGATTTTAGTTGTAAGAGAATGAATCTTATCATCTTCCACAAATATAGCCAAAAATATTTCAAAATTATACAATACATGAGAATTTTCTTCAAACAATAGAGCAAACCAAGACAAATCTTAACTTGAGATTAAGGTTCTAATCAGACCAACATAAGATACTTTCATAGAATACCATTGAGGTTGGAGTAAAATAATAAGTTATACTTGATTTATGAAGCCACAAAACTTTGCACAAGTTCCATCAAACTTCTATATGACGCAAATTCTTGATTCTTCTATTATTGACATTGAATTAATATCTTAAATACATACATCTTTTAATAAAGTAGACCTTAGTGATAATACTCCTAGGATGATTTGAAATAGTAATTAAGGTGGTTCTACTCTTTGACCATTATGTATGGTCATATAAAGTTCTTTATTTTTTTAAGACAAGATTTTTATTTTGACTTTCAATGCTTTAAGAGTATTTATAATTGAATCCAATTTGACTTCTTTGGAATTTGCTATATTAAACTCTTTACTTCATGCTATAGAAATAAAATAAAATAAATCAATACAAAAAATTAAAAACAATACTAGTCTAGAAGATGATAATTTGCAACCTCTAGAGTACTATAGTACTTCCAAGAAGAAGGATAATCCACTCTTTATCTAAAAAGACCAAGCTTTGATATTATACTATATTAGTTCTAACAAATTATTATGAACATACTATATAAGTAGAATAAGACTCCAAAAATTTAAAGAAATGAAATAAAAGATATTTATTTTATATCATAAACAAAGAACTACAACAAGGTATAAAAATAAGACTAGAAGGTCTATACTGAGCCATAAGCATTGCATTATCAAGACTAACGATCTCTTTAGCCTAGACTCCTATATATATTAGGTACAAGGAAGCTCCTTGATGCTTAGAGATAAAATAAGCCTAAGATCCTTCTTTAGTAACTTCTTAAAATATCAAAATTTCTAAGAACCTTCTATGACTATCTAAGATTTCTTAAAACCTTCTAAGATCTTTCAAAACCTTCTTAGAACCTACTAGGACCTACCAGAGCCTTCTCAAAACCATCAAGAATTTTCTAAAATATTCTTCCATTGTATGTCTGTGACACTTAGTGATACTATTGGAGGTAGATATTACACTTGATGGCATACATAATATGTTGTTGAAGATAGTTATGAAGGCCTTTGTAATGATCAAATAATTAGGTGGTTTTCTCATCCTAGTATAAGATATTATTGATGGTTGAAGGTACCTACTAACCACCTTCATATAGAATATAGATGAAAGTTTGTTGTTAACACTATTTGATAAATCTTAAACTTCATCAACTTATGAAGCAATTTGATTGCTTCTCATAGAACTTGTTGTTTAGAAAATAATATAATATAACAAAAATTTAGATTATTTAAATAAATAGAAGTAAATAGAAATAAATAGAAATAAATAGAAATATATTAAGAAGATAATATCTTTCTTAAGAAGCTTCAGGGAATTTTTTTAGATGCGGATTAGATATTTAGACTTTCATAGATATGCCACATGGATATTGAAACTTGTGCCACAAGTTTCTTATATTAAGAAGTCATGATGGAAGTGACCTACAAATTGATGTTTGGCTCATAAGCTTTATGGTCCCTAGGAAGCTTCCATAAGACCTTCTTTGTAGCTAGTATATATGGAAGCAAGACTAAAACCATTCTTAATCTTGTCAATACCTTTCTTATATTTTTAATCTTAGTTCAAGACTCTCTAGTGTCCTTGTATTTTGTAATAGCCATTTTAATTTCTTTCTATCTTATAATTATCTTTTATTTATATATTTTTCTTTCAATAATATAAGAATTTATTATCTCCTCAAAGTTTTTTTGTGATTCATGTCCTTAGTACTATTAGGAAGATAATAAGCCTTATACTATATAGTTTTTTTTTGGTACCTTTATAATAAACAAGTTGATTAATTTTAAGGCTTTTTCTTTTGTCAAGAATATTTTGTCAAATGTCTAACTTGTACCTATTTAACACTCTAATGATCACTTTAAAGATAGCTATTCCAATACTCTCTTTAAAAGAAGCTATCATAGGTGAGCTAATTATTTTGATTAACAATATCTTATTCAAATTGATATAATTCATTTATATATAAGATTTTATAGGTTATAGCTTCTATTTATTTTCATACCTTTCTAGTATTTTTTTAATTAATAATTAGTGGATGCTAGTTCTTTTGCATCTATGTATCTAATGTAATTTTTGGTTTGTAATATCCTTTTATCAGTTCTTCCAAGTATAATATTTTCTACAAATAACTCATTTGGATTTCTAATAATCATCTCAATATCAATATGTTGCAAAAAAATTTAATTTATATTGTTTTGTATACTATTAGTATAAGAAATCAATAATATTTTACTTATCTTCCAATTTTCAATTGCTATTGGATCCAATTCAATTTTTCTATAATAAATACTTGATGCCACTCTTCTACTTCTATTTCATAAAATAGGACATTATTAGTTTATACTAGCAATATTATTATATATGATATATATATATAATTTTTATATATGATAGCATTTTAGTGCTTATTTTAGATAATAATTCTAATAATATTATTTTCGAGAAACAATACCTAAGTATTCTTTGTAGGTTTTAGTACCCTAAAATTCTTAGCTATTAGAAGTAGACAAAATATATACAATATATTCCAAATGTGAATGTTTATTTTATTACTACAATCTATTTTAGTTATTTGTTCTAATTTTTATAGATACATTTATGTATCTATTATACTTAAGCTTATGTTTTGTCTCTTTCTATTCCATCTAATTTTATATATTTTTTAATTAGATTTTACATTGAAATATCTTATTCTTCTTTATAGTTGTGTTTTTGTTTTTGTTCATCATTGTTCTTTTAAATAGGATGGTGTTATCAATTAGTCTTACTAAATTTAATACTCTTAGTAGCGTTGTATTATTACCAATCTCAATTATGCTCACATCAGTATTCATTTATTTGTATGTTGTAGATCTCCTTGTTGCATTGTCTACCATCAGCACTTATTAGAATTTGATAGTTTTCTTATATGACAAAATTAGTTATTCTAAAAAATATATTTTTATTTTTATAATGCATCAAGAATTATATAGGATTTTGAATTTGTCTTATACAATTTTTTCCTATCTTCTTTTAATAAAATGTACCAATGCTATTTATTATAATTCTAACTACAATCATAAATTTATTTGATACATTTTTAAAGGCAATCAATGTAAAGATCCTAATTTGGTGTTGCATTATAGATATAATAGAGGGATCAAAATCTAAGATCTATTCATAAATTATGCATATTCCTACATAAGATCAATAAGGATTAAGTAATTGTAATCTTTTCATATTTTAGGATTCCAATTTTTATCAAAAAAATATCTTTCTTTTAAATAATTTTTTTAATGATAAAGTATTCTTGAATTTTTGTTGAAATTGAGCAAACCATTGTTCAAAAGCAAGGTTTGAAGATTTATCTTCCAAAAATCCTATCATCACAACATAATTTTCTAATTATAAAATTTCTATTTTAATATTTTAGACTCTTTATAAGCAATTAGACTCTTTATAAGCTATTTCATTTAAATTTCATAAAATAATATTTTCATACTTAATCTTCTCTTTCTGTATCAAATATAACGTCAAAACAGTGTACTATTTCAATTACTTATGTAGATGAGTTACAAAAGTTGAATAGTACAAAATAAAAATGAAATAAAAGAGCATAAATGATGGGAGGCTTTAGTCATCAGATTTACTAAACAAAACGATTTTTCGTTCTTTCCTGTCAATTCCACACTCCTCCACAGATTACCCTGACTACTTGTTGATGTTTTGTTCTTTCAATTATTTCCTTCATATTCTACTGAATAAGATGAAGGTGGCTACAATGCCTGTATCCACTCACAGCATTTTGTTGTACAAATTTTCTTGAAGTTTTTGAATTATAATGCTTTTAAATCATTGGACACTTTTTCTTTCTTATTTTTCTGAAAAGTTAGTTTGGCTAATTCTAATCAGAACGGACTCAATATATGCACTCACGGACACACAAATGCAGTATGTCTACACATGTAATATAATCCAAACATATTTACGTTTAAATGATGCAACTAAGATCATACTCTTCATATTATGAAATATGATCTTTCAATAGCAAAGTAGAAAATTTACACAAACTTCGTTAGTAGCCACAAGCAATTTAGACACATTGTTGTGGAGAAGTGGCTCAAGCCGAAGATGACTTCCACACCTATGTGATGAAATGTAAAGAAACGATCAAACAAAATGATGTGTATTAACAATTATCTTTCCACTGCAGCAGCAGCCATTAAAAGTACAGAGATTTCGACAAGCTACTTATCCACAACCTTCAGGGCAGGTTGTTGATCTGAGAGGGTACATTGGAGCGAGACTTCGGTCACGGTGATATTGATCAGCCGTGCTTCCATTCGGTTCCATCCCTTCGACAAAGAGCAGCACAAAATTCCTACAATGTGAATTCAGCGAATTTAGATCAAGTTGCGGATGAACTCAGAGGCTGTTGCGAGAGCTCCACCAGTGATGGCCTGCTGGAACATCTTGTCCTTCGTGAAACCACTTTCGGTGAGGGACAAAATAGCACCCGTAACTGCACCTCCAATGGCGGCATTTTTCTGTCATTCAGCGAAGCCAATAGAGGTCAGTGTTAAGAAGGTGCTTCAATACTGCTACGAATTGTAAGTCATAACGTATACTAAACGTTGAAGACGACATCCGACTGAGAGTCAGTTGTCAATTACGTACCCAGTCCTGCACTCCACGAGACTTCTCCAAGGAGTATTCAACTCCGGCGTATACACCAGCTACAGTTCCTGCACATGCCACAATAAAAACAAATAAACGACAATTAGCTCCTGCCACTATCGAGGTGATGTTGGCCGACGACTCATTCGTGCTCTATAGTTCAAGTGGAGCTTCCGGACGTACAGGGATAGCAAAGAACGTGAGAGAAACCACAGTAAGAGCAATAAGCTACTTTGAATAGTGTGAAGATCTTGTAGACACTGGTCGAATGCTTTTAGGGAGGTGATTAGGCATACACACTGGTTGGTTCTTACCCCATTGAAGACCCTCACGTCCTGCCCGTTTGACTAACTTCTCCAAGTCGTTCTTGGTTAATTGCTCTGCATTCAGACAGACAGATGTTGCAAATGTCAAAACTCTGAGGGTAACTGACTCCAGCTCTTTCACCGCTGCCATTTCTCAATTGCATCTGCTGGTAATATTGGAAACAAGCACCTGTAAGGATGAGCCACAGGAGTTACTAGTTACAAGCTACACATGATCCAAATCTCGTATTCATCACATTCAGATAAGATAATACATACCGCTCTTCAAGATGCGGAATGTATCTTGCACGACAGCATGGGCAACCCCAACCTACACGAGACAACAACAGCTCAGTCTCTGGGCGTTAGGATACCACAAGCAACCAAGCAAGCCGCATACCCTAAGACGATATAGAACTCTCATACTGAAGTAGCAGATGCCGGATACGTGTCCTTTCAAACACGGTGACATTGCATTTCCTTGCATGATGAATAAACAAATGTATGGCATCCAACATTGGGCAGTGCGAATCTAAACTTACAGGTACCTAAGAAAGCTTTCAACATTAAACGTTTAACATCTGATAACCAGTTCTGCTTAAAGATTATCCTCGTGCAATCTGAAACAAAGCACAAACGATCTTCAAGGCTGTACCACTTACCCCTCCAACTTTGAGGAAGCCATCGACGGAGTAGTTGACAAGAGGATGACCCAAATCCACAATGACGTCCACCTTTGGGGCTTCCACGGAAGCTGAAAGCCTCGATCGCACCATTTTTCCCGTTTATTTCCTTAAAACGTGAAGTGTATATCTGTATACAAGCGCAAAAGTCTACCAATCATCGAGAAGCTGAAAGTTCTATTACTCAAAATACTCGAGCTACAGTCAAATCTCTACATGCGAAACTCCCAGAGTCTCACCCAAAGCCAGATACATCAACGAAGGGACTTTCTCGACGCCAAATTAAACCAAAACCTAGAGAAAAGATACACTACCTAGCCGGATGCTGGGACGCAAGACGACAACACCAAATACGACTCAAGGAGGGCCAGTTCTCAAACGACATTCCCAAGAATGAACAACCCCGACTTCAAGCCCACATCTAAAACATGACAAAAGAGAAGCATACACCAAATTGTTGAGTGTATATATATATTATATATATATTCACGCACACGTATATCTGTCCCTCGCTCGCTCGCTCGCTCGCTCGCTCTCAAGGTAGGGAAACTCAAGAGCTTGTGCAATGTGGAACGCAAGAAAACCACGTGCAGATTCAAAACTACAAGCAACAGATCGGAGGCAACACAATACCAGCAGGCAGGCAGCGGCAGGAACAGCGAAACAGGATAAGCAAGTATAAACGCGAGCACCAAGGGTGAGAGCTGCACCTTTGAGGGCTGAGAGATGCAAAGGGAGCAAGCCAAGTGGAGAGACAGTGTCGTGTGACGGGACTCCAGACTGTATATATGTATAGGCTGGTCCCCACCACAAGGCTGAGAAACCGAGAATGGAGCCTTGCGCTGTGAGTAGAATTAGTGTGGGCGGCGGCATCCACCGCATCACTGTGCAGTTTTTCTGAAGTGTGGGCACAAAAACTATAAGGAAGCTTAAGAAATTCCTCAGCAATTCTTTGCCGAAGAGGTGAAGACGACGACGGGGAGGCAAACAGTCTTCTCCGTGTGAATGGGCCCCCTGGGCTAATGGGGCACAGGTGGCATTGCATGACTCTGCCACGTGTGATGCATAATTACGCCTCGGATAGGACGAGGGGGGTGGTTCTTTATGGGGCACAATGGCGCTCCACCAGTGAGAGGGATTTCCGGGCATCCGGTGGGTGAGGCGGGCAAAAGCCCCCTGCAGGTTTTTCCCTTTGTGAAAAAGCATGGATCCTGTGACTGTGGTCCCTTATCCTTATTGCCATATTTTTTTAATTAATGTGGTTGTGCTTCTAAGTGGACAGACATTCATCTTTCATCCTTTTTTCATCCATGCATAGCAATCACACCCCTCTCATAAAAATCCCATTGAATTGTGTTCGATGAAATGGAAAACCTTGCCCTACCCCTATCATTTTTTCATATATATATATATATATATATATGCACACACACACACACACAACACAACGTGTAAAATTCAAAGTACTATGTTCTTCTGTACTTTTTCATTTTAAAAATTCCAAAATATTTTAATGAACATAGCTAACAGATTATTAACTACATGAATAACTCTTCTGAGAAAATAATTATAAACTTGAATTTTTGTTTAACTTATAATGAATTGTGTGTGTAATTTTTTTTCCACGAAAAAGCATATATTGGCAGAATCTAATTAAGCGAAGTGAAAAACATGCAGATTTTTTTTTAAATGGAGTAAAAAAGTTCAAAGTTTCAAAATATTTATTGTTAGATAAATTTTGTTCACGGCGATTCCAATCTTGGTACACGATAAAATAGTTAAAGAAGGAAGCGTTTTGATATGAATGCATATGTTTAAATTCTTTTTTATTCTTTTATTCTTTTATTTTTTTGCAAAAAGTTATTTACAACCATTTCACAATGATAACTTTGTTTGTTTGCTATATATATATATATATATTACTTTTATTTATGCATCAAAAGAGAGAGAGAGAATAAAGACACTTGATTCAACGTTGTTTCATTCTATTAGCTTTTTTAACAAAACAGTCAATCAATGTTATTAATTTCTACTCACTGTTTATGATTTTTAACAATGCCCATTACTATTTGTACTTCCATCAAGGAAATGTAGGAGATTTATATTTATTATATTATTTGAAGTTTTCAGTTTTGTCTCATCTCATCCTAGTCAAATAATTTTCTGAAGCACACAGTAAAGCTGGAGATAAAATTTTGAATTGAGTTTTTTTTATTACCTCTCAGCACTAGTCTAAGAAACTTAATCTATTGTTGGGTTTTTGTGTGATTTAAATATCTCATTTGGATTCAATTTTTATCATATAATTATTATCAAAAGAAAACTGTAATGCATTTACCATCATTTTAATAAGATCTCTGATCAATAAAAAAAAAAAAAATACAAATACATAAGTAAGAAAGTTATATTTGTATATTTACATATAAGAGCGTTAGATAGCATTTACTTATCTCCAAAATTTTGGTCACATAAAATAAGCATCAACACACAATATAAACATAAATGCAGACGCACAAATAGACATTTGAAAAGGATGTAAAACAGTACAAGTTTTATTTTAGAGAACCAAGCAACATGACTTTTCTGTTATTTTTGAAAAAAATTATATCAAGATTCTGAAACCATGCAATTGAACACAAAATTTTCAATTTTCCCACCACAGATCTGAAAAGCATGACCCACAGTGTGAGATTTAGAAAGCCAAGTGAGAAGCCGTGGTTTTTGAGATTGGCAGAGAAGCAGACCACAGCAGCACCTCTATGACCGCTGAATATTTCATCCAATAAATGAGAGAAGCATTCATCCACATCCACGAGGAAAAGCCACAGCCCGGGTAAAGGATAAAATCTAGGAAATCGTATGAACCAATGGGCAGCTGCCAGTGACTTGGACAATGAACCGTGGCCATCTCCACGCGACACGTGTCGACGCCTAAAACCGGACGGGTGAGGAACGGGTGAAATGGGGAACCCGTGCCCCCGAAGGAGATGAGGATGCGCAGCGTCTGATTGCCTCTTTCCTCGTTTCCAGTCAATTCTGCGATCATACCTTCCTTTTTTGTTTCGAGATCTGTTCTGTAGCCAATCTGACTTATCTCATGATCTGAAAGCGAGGCAGAGGTATGCGCTTCATGAAATGGCCTGAGGAGACTAAAGGAACTGCCGACCATAATGATCTCGCTCTTTGGCACAAGGTGCAAACGTTCCCATCATCCTACCTGAAATAGCTAGTGGGGAGGGATATAAGTAGCCTCAGGGTGTCTGTTTGTGTGCCGAGGTTATGGGCACCCTTGTTCCGCAGACAACCATACTGGTGGCATGACCGTTGAAGCTTTCACGATAATTGAAGAACTGTGAGCACGGCTGTTTGACCCAACTGAGCGGTGAGAGTAAACTACAAAGTCTGGAAAGGATGAGCTTGTCATTGATCCCAATCACTTGCTGGTTGATTACAAGGTTCTCCCTCATGCTCGAACATTGATTATGACGAAACGGGAAATAGTTACAAATAAATTCGGTAACCATTTCAGATAATAGAGAAGACTGAAAGATAGAAATCAGCAGATAAGACGACCACGGTCCACGCTGTTTAATCCAGTACAAGGGTAATTTTGGTCACAAATCAGGCAGCTGAATATGAGAGTGAAGAACATCGTCTTACACACACAAGTAAATAGTTTTAGCAACGAAACTAACTGAAGATTCACCAAAGATGTCTGCACAGTGTGGAATACTTTTTGATTTGAACAAACCTCAATAGTGATAAAATGATAGGTGCCAAGAGTAAGAATAAGTAAGAACTCCCGCAACATGGCCAGTGCACAGGCCCAAATACACAAGGGAGTTCCAAAACACTATGCGTCCAAGGAGAGCTTAAATCCCCTACTTTCGACCAAAAATTAGATACACGCCCAGGAAAAGAAGCTAATAGACGGCAATGCAAAACCTCAAGAGTCCCAGCTCTACCTATCATCAACCTCATCCCCATATACATACATCTATATATATATATATATATATATATATATCTTGCTCCTAAATTCCGGAATTTGCGATAGAATTAGGAGCAGTATGTCTTTGAAAGCATTTCCCACATGTGGGAGAGGCAGAACGAAGTCAGCAGCCTCACAAATCTTCTGTATGTTGAGAACCAAGCGGCTAGTGCACTGCCATACTTCCCACGCAGGCAAGCACCTACAAGACTTCAATGGGCATCAACAAAGCAAAAAAAAAAAAAAAGAAACAAGTAAAAAATACAATCAATGGATGAGGATGATGCTCGAAGTGCACGGCAAGCATGAGGGAGCTATCCAGCTGCAACAACAGGACCTCCACCAACTGCTATCATGCTTGCCATGTTCTTCTGATCGTCCACTCCCCTTTGTAGGCTTCCCATCTGTACATCCTGTGCATGAACAGAAAATCATAAAATAGACCTACGAACAATGAACTGACATCTGTTGATTTAAGAGGTTCGTCAAAGCTTAAGCTGCCACCACCTTGCACAGAGATCATCCTACTCGCTGTTAAGCTCAGACTAATCTCCTTTCCGAAAGTCGGATAACCACAGGATAACCTCGAACAGTTGTTTCGGAACAATAAATAACGTAGACCCAGGCAAATGAGAAGAGCATAGATAACTTACCACCACTCGAGAAACATTTTCTACACTATGCTGCAAGCCCGCTATCTGGTGCTGCTGTTGCTGCAGAATGATCTGTACCCTCCAGAAACCATCACACCAATCCCCCAGCTCAGCTCAATGCACACAAGCCAAAGGCTGACAGAACGAAATAAGCTATTGTGATACCAGGTGAGAGCACAACCAGAAATATTTGGGTGCAAAAACTGCAATTTCAGTAAGCTTGCACGAGGAATAGAAGGACCGCTTTGAATCCTAGTACGCTCAAACTAAACGAACAACATTCTTAATCTCCCTGTAGAGCAGTGAATGTGCTTACTTGCGGTGGATGCAACATGAGCTGCTGCTGCCCCCCGGCAGCGAGTGGTAGGTTCTTGGACAAGTCCCTTAATACACCCTGTTAATGTCGAAGAAAAAGATGCGTCAAACTCTATTTACGTCCTCCAACAGATACGTGCATTTTTAACTGCATGTATGTGAGAAATAACTCCTGAAATCATCGTACTTTTTCAGTACACTTACCTTGTTAGCCCACATAAGACCACAGGCATTGCATAATGTCCGAGGTCCCGCAGGTCCTCGCCGCATCATTGGAGTGGATCGTTCTCCAATTCCACAATGCACGCACCTGCCAAGAATTAGACCAGAAAAATGAATAATACTTCCTATCCGATCAAACCCGGGAATACCGATTTGCCGGCTCAAAGACATCACCCCAGAACTGATTTGCGGAGCTGGTGATTTCTATAAAGAAAATCAAAACGTCAAGCACAAGAGTATACAACAAGCACATACATCACTTCTGGCTGAAGTCCTCCTGGCCCTAAAAGTTGTCCGGAGGCTTGAGTACCATCCCAATTAGCAGCAGGTGCGCCCTCTTCCTGAGTGGGTCGTGAAGACGCAAACTGGCCTTTCTTACGCTGCATCCTGTACAGTCTTAAGTTCGCCTAATAAGAAGGATATTGTAGAGATTGGACTATATTCTCACTGCACTTACATGACAGCATTCAGTAACTTGATTGTCTGCAAAGTGCTTCAGACAAGGCATATCGCTTCCTTGCTTTCCGATGTGTTTAAGAATACGACATGCATAAGAAAAGAAAAGAAATTCATGCAAACGTCACGGATCACTACAAATATTACCTTAGGGCGACTTCTTTGCGAACAGTATAACGAATCTTCTTATCATAGCACCGCTCTTTGCGCTTCTCTCGAAATCTTGTCAATGATGCCAGCCGTTGGGGCATGTTCATTCTTGCAGGCAACTCTGGCATTCCCTGGGTCGTTAAAGACGCGAGATCCGTTCTTAGAACTCAAAATAAAGATTAGGAGTTCGAAACTGATTTCCAAGATTAATACGATACGAATGCCTAAACCAAGATGTCACGTGCACACCTAAAAAGGAAACCATCCTCACCAAAATGCCTGTAGAAGGACATACTGTAACTGTGTTCGATAGGAAAAAAAGAAAGAACTTTACCTTGTGATGATGATGGCTGGACACATTCCCACCCGACATGCCTGGAGGTATCTCCCGGCCACCCAATAAAAGCAGCACAGCCTGGACCTGTAATGAACATACTAAGAGAGTTAACCAGTCTGACTCCATCGACCCTCTCATCATCATGAAGAGCAGTTTAAAAGCACACACAAGCACAAAATCCAGGAATCGAAACATCCTACAAGGGCAGAGGCAGCATTTGTCATGGGGAACAGCACAGTATACATAGAGTGGCATTATCTGGTCCACACTGCATAAAAACACATGAGTTTAAGCAAGAAGTATTTAATGCGAATTAAGGAAGCAATGCATGATGCTTCACCTTCTCCGGTGGCACGGTATCAAACACGTAGACCTCGCCTTGATAAGATAAGGTGAGTTGTGTGGAGCCTTGGGTTCGTGCAGCCAGGGCAACAGGAGGATCACCCGGATTGCCACCACCACCATCAGAATGCATGTCCGCTTCATCTAGACCTTCCTCATTTCCAGCATCATCATCATGCTCCTCCACTCCGGCTCTATTCACCTCACCATGATGCATTCCATGCCCGTGATGACCATGAACATGATCCCCTTCTGAATGCCCCTGGACTCGTTGGTCCACCCTACCCTGTCCGTCTGCTTCGCCATGACCGTGGCCATGCACGTGCATCTCATGCATACCATGCTGAGCATGGCCTAATGCATGATTCAAACTGTGCTGGTGAATATTGTGATGTAATTGGAGAGATTGGGCGTGAACAAGGTGATCTGCGTTTGACATCCCTCCCACATCTACTTCCTCAGTGCGCATTCAATGTCGAGACGCGCTTTCAATACCTAGAGCCCCTCCTACAGTACTGAAAAAAAGCCCTGAAGCCAATCTTCAGCACCTCATGTGATGTAGCATGTGGTGTCCGGAATTCAGACTAACGTGATGGTACCGTCATTAGGCAGAACCTCTTCTCCATAAATCATTTTCTCATTAGAAACACAAAAACCTGCATCCTTGAATGAAGACTGTACATCCACCTATCAGACAATGCAAGATTCCTTTATCAGAGGAGAGAGGGAAACACCTAATTGCAATATTAATAAATTGGAAAATTTACACAATTTATAATCATAACAGTAGTAAAACACTACCGACGACGTCATCGACACAGATGCAACCAAAATAGCAAACTAATTTGCAGCGAACAATCCAACCACGTGCCCATACACAAGAAACAAGACCTACCATCACCAATCTACGACCAAAATGTATCCTGAGGGAGAGTAATATAACAAGAAACTTGGGCCAAAATATTATGTCGTATGGATATACGAATATCGACTGCAGAAAAGAACACTGACAAGAAAAAGAAACCGTTAAATCAAAAAACTCAAGATGAAACGTAAGATATACAACGGTTTTGAGGAAAAACCGCAAACACCTCAAACTATGTCTACTTCTTGCACAGCATTTCTCGTTTTAACCAAACGCAGGATAGTTTAATCCCCATGTAAAAACAGGTTTAGGAACTGGTCGAGGATTTTCCTGAACAGGAGGTTACACGACATGATCATGCCAAATATAATAACTACAACACACCATGAACGGATGCATGATCCATACAGGTACGCCAACGAGTCAATCGTCCGGTTGAAAAGGGCTACAAAACAGGAACAACAGTCGTCACTGTCCTGCAGCTGAAATAGAATACGTCCGCACGGTGTTCAAAACGCGGCATAAACTACCCACACCGACCCAAGACGGCGACCTAAAATAGACCTAACGTTGTACTATTACAACCTGTTTCGCGCGGGAGATGCTTTCCGAATCCCCACCATAGCTGCAGATCGCGACAGTAACATTGCAACATTCGCAACCACCTTCCGGACGCTCACTCTGCAAACCCCAACGATCAACAGTCGCATAGAACGCTTTGAATTGCAAAAGCAAACTACATCACATGTTAACCTTCCAACCCCTGTGGCCCATTTCTCTGGAACTAGAAACCATCACTCTACTTCTCTCAAAATAAACCTCACACACCCAACATAACTGCGCTTAGAACCCCAACAAAAATATAAAAAAAAACGAAAAGAAAAAAACCAAAAAGAAAAAAGATAAAGAACCCTTCGATCGAACTACTACACGATGATTACACAGCACACTCCCCGCTATGTTTCAAAAACACAACAACGTCCTGAATCCTTCCTGCTCACGCCCTGTCATCAAATTGCACAAAAAAACCCCCGAAACAGCCCCTCTCCGACCCACAAATCGCTCTACCCGTGTATCCGATCCCTTCGAACCCTACACAGAAAAAAGAAAATCCAAAAATAAATTCACGAAGGACCTCTTCACAACTGCAACGCGCCTACCACGCCCCCGAAAAATTGCCAACACTCCACAATCACAACAACTCACCTCGCGAAAAACTCCTCTCTCGCTTGCGAGGAAAAGCCGTTACCTCAACTCTGCTCCGCCATAGCCCGTGCCGGCACCGCGACTGCAGCCGCACTTCCACCCCGGGCACCCTGGGCAAGTGCCAACCATGTCCAAATCGGTGCTGCCAGTCCACAATGCGACGCCCCTTGGCAGACTCTACGAAACCAAACGCTTCGGTGAGCCAGCGCGCTGCCTTGAATGGTTTGCAACACTTGGTCGGGTCGCAGAGAGGTCGGGTGCACACGGATTTCGCAAGGCAGAAAGGAAGTCTGCGAGTGAGGCAGCAGGCGCGGCGAGGCGGGGCGACGAGGCGGGGAGGCAGGTCCAAAGATCCCCGCCCCTCTCCAATCCTTCACCCGCGCCTTCCGACCACAGTAACTTTTTCCCACGGTTACTTTTGTGACGGCTTTTCACAGTAAGTCGGGGTTTGTTGCACCGGGTGGTCTCAGGAGCGGGCGGTGATGGGTCTGAAAAGGGCGGGCATAGGGTGCAGTTGCAGTTATAATGAGGGCTTCTTCTTGTGGGTCTTTTCAAGTAAAACAATATATGAACATTTGCGTGAATAGATATTTCTAAATGTTACACTTGTAAAATTTACTAGTGAAAATGTTATTATGGGGGAAAAAAAAAACAGTTTTCAAAAGTTACACTGTTAACCATTTTAATCTGTTTTTAATGTCACATGTTCGTTGACCAAATTTGACAAAGAGAGCGTAAATTTTTCTAGAAAATATTTGTTTCCAGGTCTGTAACTTTCTTTTCCTAGATTTTCTCATCGAGAAAATTCTTGTTTTTTTCGAAAAATGTATTTCAGGGTGATTGAAAGAAAGATGAAAATGTAATACCATAGGGACTTCTTCACCACATAGGTCATATCTCATTAGTCCTTGTTGTCTTTTCCTTGAAAAAATGACTTCAGTTTTTACTTTCTCGGTTGCCTTATGAAATAACACTTATAATACATGTTTGTGTGCAAGATGAATTTCATTTTTTATGCATTTTAGATTTCTCGAGACGTTAAGATTGAGTATTATTTTACTTTTATATTATGTTGGAGTTAAAATTACTGTTTAAAATAATTGCAATTCCCAATGTTATTCTCCAAAATCATAAACATACTAGTGATTAACTAAACACAAGTTCAAATTTCCAAAGTTAATTCATTCCTAAAATATTTCAATGTTAAAATATTTGCGTATAGTTTCACTTTGAAGTACTGTTAAGGGAAAAAAATAAAAATAAAAATAAAATAAAATAACTCATCCACACAAACATATATATATATATATATATATATATATATAGATACTTAAAAAATATAGACATACACACAAATAAATAAAAAGACAGAAAAATGGAAAAATAAAATAAAAGATAAGAATTCTACTATATATAAAACAATGACAAATAAAAACGAATGTGTTCTATGAGCCTTGGCTTGGGCCTCAATTTATTTGTGCATCACACTACAACCTTGCCACAATCTTTCCATGTAAGTAAATTACGAGCCATATAAAACCATGCTGGAATTCAATACACTCATCTTCTAAGCTTGGTCATAACTACAAAGAACTTTCCCAATGTACTTAGAATGAGCTATTCAACATGTGCCTTGCAGCACTCCTGAGTGTATCATTCAATATTACTCAGGCACATAAGGTTAGGGTGATTCAAAGATGTAGCTGAGATGGATTGATAGTGTAATATGGTTTTAATGTATTACCCTGAATGAATAGATGGCAGACTCTCACGCAGAGCTATGTTGAAAAAGAACTCATGCTTTCTAGAGAACTTAACTGAGAGAGTGACATCATGTGCCATATCACACCTGAAGATAACAGCTGTGTCTTCAAACTTCAATCACATTAGTCGATGGCTGATTGGAGCCCACCTCATGTGAGAGGGTGGAGCTCGTTGCAGCCATTGTAGACAATACCGGCACACAAATGATCCTCGAGGCCAACATCCCAGTGCTTTTTCAAATAAAGAAGTAAAAAGTGTTAAAGAACTAGAAGTTAGAAGCCACAACACTTAGCATCAACAAGGTTGCACACAAAGAGAAGTGTGGAATGAGATAACTCTCACTTCCAACTTCTTTTACTTATAGGTTGCTGTCCTAATAGACAACTTCCATTCTTTCTCTCTTACATTCATTCAACCTACCATTAAGACATCCTTTTACAACTCACCTACCATCAAGACATCTCTTATAATATTCTATATGCTCTTACCTATTCTCGAGGCTATTGTCCTTGTAACTCATCCATAGGATAGTCGTTCCACATTCTAACAGTCAACCTTTTGACCATTAACAACTTATTCTATTATTATCTATTTTCCTTAACACTCCCACTTTGCTATTAGTCAAAGGCTTTTAAATCAAATGCCTATAAATTATATCATGCCTATCCTTCTCTAATACTTTAATCAACAATTATGTCTTCTATAGCATAATATGTCATATCAATTACTCCCATTTTAATCTTCTTCTTTATGAAGTAACATTGAATGGCCTTCAAAGCTGGTCTTAATTAAATTCCTTCCATTGTAATATGACTGATTGGCATATATTCCTTCTAAATTGACAATCTTGTTATTATTGTTTTTTTTTTAGTAGTCCATGAAATGACTCCCACTCCAACAAAGAACATTTAAACCATTATTGACCTTCTATTATTTGCATCTCAAATAAGGTATTACTTATCTTTATAAATAAATCCATATAAATGTCTTCTTCTAATTTTCCATTCAAGAAAGCCATTTTCATCTCCAATTTTTTTATATCTGAGTCTTTGAATCATTTGAAGCTTGATTTTATGGAAGTTGAATCAATTTCCATGTTTCATTATCCAAGAGAGATTTCTACTCTTCTTCCATGGTTTTTCCCACTTTATAGCATATGTGGACTTTATTGCATCACATAATATCAATGAATCAGAAACAAGTGCAATATTAGCATGTTCTTTACTTACTTGAGGAAAGATATGATTCTTCCACCATTCACCAAGTGGTTTTCTTTCTCTTAAAGGATATCTTCTTTCATTTGAAGATGAACATTCACCTTTTTCCATAACTTTCTTCTCTCTTATAACTTGTCTTTTCTCATTCAAAGGTATATATTCTTCATCATCATCATCATTATCATCATCATAATCCTTCATATCATCATTTTCTTCTATTTTATTTTTACCAACTATTGAAGCTTTCATCTTTTCAATCTTATGTGGCTTTTCATGTTCACTCATACCTCCACCATCTTTATTTTCTTCATTGCTTGTTCCAACAATTGTAGAAGCATTCATCTTATCCATCTCCTAAAGCTCTTTTCTTTGGTATACATCTCCACTATCTTCATTGTCTTTAGCTTCTTCTTTCCTTGCTGAATTTAAAGATGTGTCCACAAACACACCATTACTCCCACTTGGACACATCTCTAAGTGCTCACAAGCACTCTTATGTTCCAAAAACTCAACATCACAACTTTTGATGATTTTGTTGCTATCCAAGCACATAAGCCTATATGCCTTGGTACCTTCATAGTATCCTAAGAACACACACTTTGTTCCTTTTGCATCAAGCTTAGACCTCATACAATTTGGTGTCTTTGCATATGCAATGCATCCAAAGGTTCTCAAATGTGAAATACAAGGTTGTCTCCCACTCCATGCTTCTTGAGGTGTCATTGATGCAAGAGCACTTGTTGAACACCTATTCCTCGTATATATTGCATTCACCACAGCTTCCGCCCAAAATTCCTAACCAAGATTTTGAATATGAAGCATACTCTTTGCCATGTCTACAATGCTTTTATTTTCCCTTTCAGCAATACCAAATTGTGCAGTAGTTGTTTGTCTAGCAATTCCTTCATTCTTCAAATAAATATCAAATTGCTTAGACATATACTCACCACCATTGTCCATATGCAGCACCTTGATCTTGCATTCACTTTGTTTTTCAACAAGTGCTTTAAACTCCTTGAACTTCCACAAGTACTCACTTTTGGCTTTAAGAATGTAGATCCAAGCCTTTCTTGAAAAATCATCAATAAAAGTGAGGAAATACCTTGCTCCTCCAATACTTGTGGTCTTCATAGGTCCACATACATGAGAATGGACAATCTCCAATAACTTTGTAGCACGTATTGCTACACTACTTGGAAATGAAGCCCCTTGTTGTTTGCCTTGTATGCATCCTTCACATTCAAGTTGTAATGTATTTTGGCTTATTTTACCAAGATCCAAACCTCTTACCATAGACTTGAGTTTTATCATGCTCTTCATATTCAAATGCCCAAGGTGACGATGCCATGTATTCAACTTGGCTTCATTTGATGCAACCACCTCCACTCCATTAACCTTCTTGCAATTGATATAGTACAAGTGTTCCTCTTTAGAGCCCTTAGCAACCATGTTTTTACAAAACATCCATTCATGTTGAATTGAACCATAAAACCTTCCATCACAAGTTTACTCACTGAAAGTAAATTTTGCTTCATTTTGGGCACATGGAGAATGTCTTTGATTCTTATCCTCCTGGTTTGTCCATTCACAACCACCTCCACCGTAATAGAGCCAATTCCAAGGGCTTCAAATGTGCTACTATCTTCCAAGATTACATTTGATGTTGGAATAGCCTTATAAGTGTCAAATAAATACTTATAAGGTGACATATGCTTGGAACAACCTAAATCCACAATCCATCTTGCCATGGCATCCATAGAGGTTTTGTTTGTTGCCATGAATGTAAAATCTTCTCCTCCAAAGTTATCTTGCAACCTATTTGCATTCTTCTTGTACATATTTTTGCCTTAGTAACAATTTCGAGCAAAATGTCCTACTTTGCCACAATTGAAGCAAGTTTTGACATTACCTTGTTGATTTGAATAATTGCCCCATCTTTGATATGAATAGAATACTGAGTCTTGACTTTGATGCTCCTTTTCTTTCTTTCTATGGTAGAAATTCTTTCTTCTAATATTCTCAATTGCTCTTAAGCCTTGACCTTCACTTGAAGCCATATCTAAAAAAGAAATGTGTTAAAAAAAATCAAGAGAAGTAGTCCTAAAGTTTTCAAAATCAGCAACAAGGTGTTGTTGCCTTACAAATTCAAAATGACCTCTCTGTGAATAAACTAGTGTTTTCACTCTCAAAACACTCTCAACTTCACTTCTAAGACTTCTCACAAGTCTAATAAAGTATATAAATGTCTCAAATCTGATTTGCCACTGTCATACCACTTTCATGCTCACAAATCACCTTTAAACTTCTTAATCACTTTCAAACCTTCACCCTCATTAGAAGCCATCTCTAAGAAGTAGTGTATCAAAAAATATTGAAAAAAAAAATTTCCATGTGATCAAAAATCACCAAAAACAAATTTGTAGTAGCAAAAATTTAGAATATCCCCTTATGAACAAAAGAATGATTTCTCACTCAAAGCACTCTCAAGTGATCTTCTAAAGCTTCTAATTAGTATATGCACTCTTATGAACCTCTCAATCAAATTCTTCCACTCTTTTAACTCACTATTTAATGAAATGCACGAGGTTAATGAAACAATTTCAATAACACATAAAGACACTATCAAGGTCTATCACAATGGTTTTAAACTCACTATCCAAAGAGATAAGAACCCACAAAGCAATGTTAGAGATTTCTAAGTTTACAAATCAGAACCTCTTCTTGCCATAACATAAGCTAAGATCATACAAACTCTAACATCAGCAATCACCATAAGACCTATTCCACCCAACAACAAAGACTTCATAAAACTTCTAAAACTCACAAGCAAATATGAGTGGGCCCATAACCTGTAAAAGAACTAGAAGTTAGAAGCCACAACACTTAGCATCAACAAGATTGCACACAAAGAGAAGTGTGGAATGAGATAACTCTCACTTCCAACTTCTTTTATTTATAGGTTGCTGTCCTAATAGACAACTTCCATTCTTTTTCTCTTACATTCATCCAACCTACCATTAAGACATCTTTTTACAACTCACCTACCATCAAGTCATCTCTTAACATATTCTATATGCTCTTACCTATTCTCGAGGCTATTGTCCTTATGACTCATTCATAGGATAATCCTTCCACATTCTAACAGTCAACCTTTTGACCATTAGCAACTTATTCTATTATTATCTATTTTCCTTAACAAAAAGTGTTACAAGGGTGGTTCTCGATTCATTACCGTACTTCAACAACTCGATTCCGTAGGTTGGCAACATTGCTCTTCCTCAAACCTAGACCTTCCAAAATCCCATTTCAAGCCTTCAAGACTTCACCATCTTCAAAGCTCTGAGTTGCCTCAAGGAACAGGCGCCTGAAAGCAGCTGTGTTCACGCAAATATGTAATCTGGAAAATTACTGTTGTCTGGGACAGTGTCTATAGGTTGATGTGGAAGACCAAGTGTTCAGAAACACTTTACAAGAAGTGGCCATGCACACATGCAGCCAAACAAAATTTGGAGAAACTTGAGGTGGAAGAATTGAGGAACTGGCGGAGCAAGAAAGAAGTGAAAACACAAACGATGCGAGAATCGGAGTACTTTAAAAATAAGAGAAGAGTAATTCAAATCATTTGGTTCTAGTTTAGCTAGTTGTATTTGCCATCGGTGATTCCATCGAACGGCTGTATTACAGAAAGATTTGGAAATAAGGAAATCAGAAACAATTTTGTTTCTTAATTTGAAGTTTATGACTAACGGTTAAACGATTTACAATAATAAGCGTCATCCAGGGACTACGACTGTGGTATGCTCGTCTGAAACGAAGACGGGGATTAACCTGAAAATACAAGAAGAGTAAGAATTAGCAAGAGGACCACCAGAAATACAATGGTCATCACTTGTCCTTTCCAACCTGCTTTCTTCAATACTCCTGCAATTCTTTTCTGCACGATTGCAAATTAAACGAAGTCAATAGTGAACAATGTAAAGCAGCTCAGCGATCACCTCAGAACTATCACAACAATTGTCATGTAAAGTTTCAAATACATGAGAGCTAGTAGGTAGCAAAAACTTACAATAATCTAAGATGATAATGAGTAATAATGGTTATGAAAGAAAATCAAGGATTGCATGTTAGCACCTTGGGGATAAAAACATTGTAGTTTACCTGAACGAAGTCAAGTCTGTTAGCAGTGCTATCCATGTCATTTGTTAGTTCCTCCATGAGATGTCCCTGCAAAATAGATGACAATTTGCGGCCTAAATATAAATAATTACTCCAATGGAGTTACTTGTATCAAAGACAACAAAGGTGTGCAGAGGCACTTGGATCAAAGACCGACAAAGATAGGCAGCACGGTTACGGCGGAAAATCAAACAACTTCAGGAGAGGGAGGATCACCTGCACTGCTAGTTCTTCGTGAATTGAGAGACCAACGTCACCCAAACGCTCCACAGTTGCACTTAAATCATCTAAGTCTTCATCTTGCTCTCTGTTGGACGGGGAGGGGGGAGAGAAAAAAACAAGCACAGAGAGCATAGATTAAGACCAGAGCATAGATATAAGTGCGCATCATAAATGACTAGAATTACATTCATGAGCAAGAGAAAACAGCATAACGTAAGCCTTTGGCTGAATCCAAGTAAATGTTCCACCGATGATGTTATATACAGGTCCGTTTCACTGTGCTATCAAGAGGCTTCACTCAGAGAATTCATGTCCTAAACCAGTAGAAACTCACTTCAAAATGAGAGCCTGTCGATCAGATTCATAGGTGTCATTTATTCCGTGATTGGAAGTGGGTTGATACTGGTTCTCCAATCTCATCAACTCTCGACGACTCATCTGACCATTGCTTGCTTCAGAGTTCTTCTCCGCCGCAACTGTTAACTTCTCCACGATAGATTGAACCTGTCCAATTTGAGAAGATTTATTAAAACCAGAATGAGAACTATTGGTGTCGGAAAGCGAAGTAGAGCACTGGATCACAGATATGAGCAAAAGAAGAAACGCAAGCTCTAAAGATAGGAGTTATTAATAGCAACCTGGCTGCGCGTGGAAGCAGTCCATTTCTTGCGGCGCTCAATCTCAGCACTATCAACACTAAATCGAGCTGGATCTCTTTCTGCGACGCCGATTGCTCGATCCAACTCGTTCACCTGAAATTTTTGTACGACATAAACTTTCAGTATTTCTAGAGAAACCTAAAACCTGTCTTACAGACACTGACGATCCGACAGGCGGATGACAGGTAGAATTGACATATGGAATTTTATGTCACCCTAATGAATTGATTATAATTTCTTGAAAGTTCTTAACATCCTCAAATCCAATTTAGACAAACAATGGAAGCTCCAGAAATTTCTTTGACGAATATAAAACAAGACTAGAACAAACAGCATACCAAATGGCACACAGATATCAACCTCCCCCATAGAAACAACGTCATAAAAATGCAATATCTCTGTACTTGATCACTATGAGGTCTTCTGATCAATACTTTTGCTACTGGACTAGTCAGATCGTAAACAGCGAGTTCATGTTAAAAAATCGTTCTATGACAGGCGAGACTACATCTCTGCATTTCACAAATCAGAAGATCACACATTCTGTTCGACAACAAACTACTGCAGATAGATTTTCACTCCTGTTTTTCAAAGAGAATCCTCGAACAAGAACCACCTGGTATTTCAGACTAAAGCCCAACGCCACAGGCCAAGATCGAAAACCTAATGTGCTAAACTCGAGGCGGGGCTGGGGCGATGCTAGCACTAGAGAAAATGGCACCTAACAGTCGACACTGTTGGCATATTTCTGCTAACCACCCACAAAACAAGCCGAGGGCAATCAACAACTAGCAAATGTTTGACAAAAGCACAACCTGCCACTCGATACTCTCGCAACCAGAAATAAGTTCCTTCTGCAGCACAATGCGCTCCGCAGCAGAAGAAGGCAACTGCTCCCACCTCCCCAATGTGACCTGTAACTTCACCACCTGTGCATAACCAAACACATAATCTTACATTCCTCCTCAATAGAACGTTCTCCTAAGCCCTAGTAGCCAAGATACGATCGAAGAAGGCAAAAATCAGAAAACCCAAATGCCATACCGAGTCTTGCACCTCCTCACGAACGAGGTAGAAGGGATCTAACGCCGACATGATGATCCCTGCCTCCCTACGCCGCTCCTGCTCCTCCTCCCCACCCGGTCAACACACCATTTTCCCCTCACCTCTGCAATCTTCAACCTCTATACGTCCGTGCTATCGTACCCAAGTGACGATGCTGATGCTGCTGCTGCTTAGTCGCCGTCGCCGTCGTCGTCGTGTTACGACTGAGATAACACGCACATCGTCGCCGATAGCTCTTCCGCAAAAGCACTGCTCCCTCACAACAACTCACAGCATTCCCGATGAACTGAGGCTCTGCTTGGTCCCAGCGATGGCCTGCATGCCATCAAGCACAGCATCGATCGACCCAGTCGCGACAATCGGAGAGAAAAGTGGCCCTGCTTTCTTACGATTGCTCGCAGGGAGGAATCGGTGATGGATTTGAAGCAAGACGAGCATCGATCTTGCGCGCGACAGCGCCTCCAGAGTTGGAGAGGGTAAGGTGATTGTGGCTGCTAACTTTAGCAGGGACCATTGCCAAGCAGCCTCTAATTTGGCTACGATTCTGTGTGACTGCTCTTGAGAGCGTGGGTGCTGGCGATGCTTGGTGACTTCCAGGACCCTGACTTGGTGGGATTCCACGTGGATACTTAACTTGAATCTCAAAAAGTAAAAAAATAGATTTCTATATTGTTCTAAACCCCAGTAGTTTGGAATCTTCAGACATTTCTTGGGTATTTTTTGAAACAATATTATTCTATCACTATTTGTGGCATATTTGGTTGAATGGTTTTAGATTGTTAGAATGTGCCTGTTAATTCTGTAATCAAACAACCTCCAAAGCATTCAACCATCAAAAAAATGGCTATAGAAAATAGGTAGTTTTTAAATTGTTTTCTCTTCACACAGCTAATGCTTATGTAGTGCAGTTTTTTCCAAATTTTTTATCTGTTGAAAACTTACCATCATGTTTAGTTCTTTTATTTTTATGGAGAGCACTTACATATGTGTGCATATGTTTTTATATTGATAAATGATTCAACTTCCGTTCATTCATATTCAATTTTTTTTTTCCACTTTATTATTTTATTATTTTGAATTTGAAAATGATAGTATTTTCTATTGATGTGTGTAAAATTTAAATTTACAAATCTAAGACAAACTTGGTTTAGATTTTATAAAAGTAATAAACTATACTAATAATTATTATTATTATTATTATCATTTATATAATATTATGTCATTAAGATTTATAAAATATTCATATTCATGTAAAAGTTATATTTATTATTTTTAAATTTGTAGTGTGTGTGTATATATATATATATATATATATATACACATATACATAAATAAATAAATAAATAAATAAGAGATCTTTTTAAGCATAAATTAAAAATACAACTACCACATAACTTAAAATCGTATAGTTCTTAAAAAAAGTTCAAGAAAAGTTCTTAGCAACTAGTGTAAATAACAAAAAATTGAGATCATTTTTAAACTTGTCAAAATTTGTTATAATCACATCCATCAAAATTTGTTATAATCACATAATTGGATTTTTTTTACTTGATTATTTTCTCTTTTTTTTTTTTTTTTTTTTCTTTTGTTTTTTTTTGTATTTAAATCTGAACATGGATTATCTATTATTAGATTGGTACTTTTTTTAAACTTTGAAATCCAGAGAATTATGAGACATTCTATTATAGATGTACATATATAATCAATTTAATATTTTACTATATTTTAAATTTAAAAAATAAATAATACCTGATTTTAAGACTATTACAACATTTTAGATTCTTAAGAACTACTAATCTGTACAGAGACAATATTTAAGTTTTACATTTTCCTACCAACTCTCTAACATTTAAAAAAAGATTAAAATTTGTTATAATATTTTATTTTCACGATATGTTTTTAGTCTTATATAATATTTTATTAGCATTAAAGTAAACTATATCATGGAATAAGTGAAATTGGACATTATTTTTTTAAGGGAACCATTAGGTGGACATCTCCATTTTATTGTATACATACCTCCTTGTGCCACATACCTTTGCATAAACACAATAAAACTCTTATTTACATTAAAAAATTTAGGATAAATTTACAGTAAAAGATTTGTATGCAATGGCTTTTGACATGTTTTATTTTGATTTTTATAAAAATTAACAAAATTTCATAATACATTTCATATAATTCTTTCATTTGCTTTTAAAAAACTTATTAATTTAATGTAGAGAGTCTTTTATTGTAAATTTATCCTAAAACTTTTTAGTATAAATAAAAGTCTTATTATATATATGTGGGGGTGTGTGGTATGAGGAGGTGTCCACTTAGCAATTCTCTTTTTTAAATAAATTAGTTTGGGAAGGTATGTATATATATATATATATATATATATATATATAATTTAAACACCTTATGCATAAAATTAAAAATGTTAGATTACAAGATCGTACTTATTAAAAACTTTAATAGATAATGAATTCAAATTAAAAACCTACATATATAAATATAATTAAAATAACTATAAATATAACCAAATATTAACATATTTAAAATTTTATTAAGAAATAAAGATTATATATTTTATTTTTTGTATACAATGTTTGACATTACATATTTACTCATATTATTATAAAAACTAATTTTAATTTAAAGACAACATGATATCTTAGCATACTTGAATACATTTCATTATAAAAAAATAATATAGGTAACAATAAGTTTTGATTTTATATTTTAAAAGTGTAATTGTTCTTATTTCAAAAGTATAATTTTTTGCTAATTATATACAAGATCTCTCTAGTTTGGTACAAGATAGATGTATCTAAATAAGACATTTTAAAAAATTATTATTTTTTTAGATTGATATGTAATTTTAAATTTTTATTAATAAAAAAATATCCTTTAATTAAAAAATAATAGAATATTATCTAACATCTAAATCTAATTTTAATGATATTATATCTAATACAAAATTTGATGCAAAATCTAATGTATTTGGCTTTATAAAAAATTAATCAAAATATTAAGATAATATAACATTATATTTATATTAAATATAGTTTCTAAACATCAAAATTTTATTTCTACATCTTTATTCTATTACACTTTGTCTTTACAAGTTAATTGCATTCATGAATTAATGATCTAAAATATAGTTATAATAATATCTAATAGCAAATAGAAAATCTTAAAATTCATTAAATGCCTCATATAATTATAGGATTTTTTTTAAAATTTGTGATGCTTTGTTTTTTCTTAGGATCAATATGTAGATTGTCATTTAAGATGTTATATTTCAAAAACTCTACTTGAATGGTGTAATTTTTTAATATTTATTTTTTAATATATTTTTTCTTTATATCTTGGCATATAATTGTACATCTCAAAGTGTTTGTAATATATACAAATATATTATTTTTATTTTTATTTTTAGAATATATAAGAGAGTAGTTTGGACAATAAACAAAAAAATCATCTAAAATTCTAAAAAATATATATCATTTATCAAATGATAAAAAAAAAACTCAATCATTTGTGAGATTAAAAAATATGACATTATATTCAACACATTCATATATAGTTCAAAATGTAACCCTCTATTTACTTTTCTTATTCATAAATATTACAAATCTATAATAACTTTTTTAAATATAACCTTTCTTTAAAAAAAATAAACACACATGTTTAAAATTATAAATATTAAAATTAAATTCATTGCAAGATTTTTAATAATATATTCTTTAAAGTCAACTAATTTATTTTGTAATAAGTTTTAAATTGGTCCAAACATTAGTTGAGTTTTTAGTTGAAAGTCAATCTTTTAAAAATAAAGACAACATTAAAATTAAAATTTTCACATCCTATTTTTCTAACATATCTTAAAGTCCTTATATTGCTCTAAAATATTGTTAGAAGCTTTAATTAAATAAGAGTTAGGTGCCATGTATACAACAATAAATCTTCTTATTTTGTAGCTTGCATAAAAAAATTTGACCTAAAAGATAGAAGTTTGACATTATCAGGCATAAGAAACAATTTTTTTTAATATTTTTTAAAATAATTTAAAAATTTTAAAACCATATGATATTCAATCTATTTAAAGTATATACTTTATAAATTTTAATTAGTTAAAAAATAAGAAGATTAACTAAAAACTATAATATAATAAACATATTTATGTTTTTATGACTTTGTATGATTACTTTCACTAATAGGGTTTTTATATGTAATATTTATAAAAGATAAGAATTGGCAATTTATAACTTTTATTACATGTAAGGGTTTGATTTTTTGTACCAAATATATCTTGTGATACTTAAAAAATTTGTCACTAAAAAAACAATCAAAGGCTTTAAAATCTAATAAGTCATATGTAAAACTATATGGCTTTTTGGATCTTAAAAAAGAATGTACTATAAAACAAAGAGATGGTGTTTGTTAAAGTATATGACTTTTATAAGATGATTTAGACATATCCAATTGCACAACTTTTATAATTTTATAAAATTATAAAAGCATTGAGATATAATTATTTGACTTTTTGAACAAATTTAAAGAGCCAATTGTCACACTTTATAACAAAATCAATTATTTGATATAAAATTTGACGATAATAAAAATTTAATATTAATTTCTTTATGCCATGTTATAATTTATAAAAAACTTGCTAATACGTATAAAATTGTTTCTTTTAGTATCAATTGTCTTTTATCAAAATTATAAAATATATATATATATATATATATATTTATAAGATTTAAGTATTATTGGTTGGTGCACAAATAAAATCATTTTTTATATACATAAATAAAAAATTTACTAAAAATATATCTAAATTTTTTAATATTAGATCTTTTCTCTTTGAAAGTAATAAAAATAAAGATAAAGTAGGTCTACTAAATAAAATTCTAATATAATTAATTTAAAATGCTACATTTGGATAATTTTGTGGTTACAATTTAATAACAAATTATACTTAATTGATGAATCTATAAAATTTAGGTTTTTTATTATTAATATTTTAAAAAAAATATCAATTCTTTAATAAATATCACTATATTTTCATGACAGTTAGCAATTAAAAGAATAACTTGAAGTAGAATAATTGTTGAAAAAAATCTTGCCATTTTTGTATCTTTATGGATAATCATTCCTAATATTGGTTGTGTTGATAGACTAAGTTGTTGCATTGTAAGCATAAGTTCTTGTGTTTGTACTTTATTATTCTTTAAGTTTATAAATTCTTCTATAAATAGAAATATTGTGATATATAAAGAAATTTGATAAAGAATAGAAATAAAAGAGAATAAGATCAAAAATTATAAATATAAAGATAATTATTTAGAAGAAGATCATCTATAATTTTAAAAGTATTTTGATACTTTGAAGAAAAATATATAACTAATTTTATTATTAAAAAAATTAATCTTTCTTATTGCAATTGTTAGCCTTTTCAAATTGTCAAGGATTTAAAATCTAGTAAATTTACAAAAAGATAGTGTATACCTATATAACTAAGAAAGAAAAAAGAAGACTAAGTGTGTATATATATATATATATATATATATACAATAAAAATATTAAAATAGCTATTCTAAAATATAAAGAACTAGAAAAAAAATTATGTAGAAATTTTTAAAGATCCACAATGCTCACAAGCCAAGTATCCATATTGGAAAATTATTTTATAGTCAAATCTAAGAAGTTGTTGTAGCCACATGGCACACCAATAGATCTAATTTGGTTCTTTAAGAAGATTTTCTATACCTACTTGTGCTTAATTATATTTATATGAATAGCATAAATATTATAATAATATTATAATAAAAAATAATAAAAATATTTATATAAAAATACACACACATATATATATATATATATATATATTCATATTACACCTATAAACTTTTATTTGCCATAGCATGTGACATTCTTTTTCCTTGTTATTTTAGATGTAAAAAATTTATTATAAATGTAATATTTTAAATAATATTAATACTGTATAATTTAATATTGGATTTTTTCTAGTTTCTAAAGCATATGCTTATTTAGGAAAATAAAAGTCACTAATAAATTTTGCTACATCAACACTATTTTTTTTATATATATATTTTTTCCAACAAGAATATTGTATAAACATTTGTACCCAATGTTTCAGAAAAGTATTAAAAACTTTTACTTTTTTAGAAGATTCGTGAACAAAGTCAAAGGTCCAAAAATAAACAAATAAAACATTATCTGCAAAAATAAAACATTTGCCTGTATGAAAAGATCTGTATACAAATATGTGATTAATGATATTAATATGATCAAGCCTACAAGTAAACTTTTGTATTGGTGAGGATTAGTCACAATGTGAGTTACGCCATCACTTGAGCATTAGTGTGGAGTTTCGATGGCGGAGGATGGTGCAATTGTGGGATTAGGATTAGACCTTGGGAACGAGCACAAGAGCACAAGAGCACAAGACCTCTCTGGTACTGAGCACAAGGGTCGCCACGCAGACGTTGGAATTCTGCCCGCGCGATGTCGCTGATGACGAGAGGAAGGCGGAGGTTGGACGCAGTAGGTGGCCGGGACAGAATCGGTGGAACGATGTGCGAGCATCATTAAGTCACTCGTCCTACAATCAGTCTTCTCCGGGGAAAAGCATACGAAATTGCCTCAACTGTGCTTCAGTTTAGTTTTCTAGGTCGTAGAGGATGCTCAATACAATCTCCTTTAGTCGAGGCAGAGGAAGGCGGAAATTGAAGGGCTAGCAGTGTGAACACTGCTTGAAAGAACTCTATGTCATTGCTTGGGCGTAATTGTTTTGCTTGGAAATCATCTCCAGCATTATATCGATTTGCTGCTCAGTTAACCACCTGTAGTCATACTTCTCTTCACGCCATTCTCTGTGCGCAGTCGTAGCCACGCCATTGACACAGGTCGTCGTCCAAACTGAATGGAGCTCTGCAGGGTTGTGTACATCTGTATCTCGTCGAATGTGAGAGAAAATGTGGTCTCCAACCCTGATCTTAAGCCCGCATTGCGAAGCTAGCTCAATTACACTACTGAACAGAGGGCGAAGGTTAAAGCGGTGCCAACCATAGCAGGCCCAAATACGGAAGTGGTTTGAGGACATGCGTAAGGTAGAACTCGAAGTCCACCCTTCATTTGAAATAGGGTTAGGGGTTAAGGCCATTATAGTCTGGTCACATTTGGCAGGGTTTAAGTATTTTTTCCCTTGCACTCTTTTCCCAACTCTGGGTTCCGTCGTTGTATTCCTCTGTTACTCTGTCCTGGAATCAAAATCGTCATGGAGACTTGTGAACACGAGCGACGAACTAGAATGTACTCCTGACTTACCAGGGATTCAGCTAAGGCTTTGAAAATTTGATAGGTCTTGTCTTTCAGCCGTTTGAGCTGCTTCTCGATGTGAGCGTGGAGCAATTCAAGAATTCGTCTCTTGTTTCATCAAATTCAAATTTTAGCCCTCGCTTGAGCGTCATTCAGAGGTGTTTCGGAGATCATTTCAGATATTGTATGTTCTTTGTTTCCGGAACTCCTTAGAATTCTTTCCCAATGCATGCTGGGTGCTTTAGTGAAATCATGTGGGTGATTTGTTCTCTGCAGATTGGTGTGAAACACAGGAGGGCTTTCAGACCCAAATTTTCTGCATGAGCAATGTTCGGACGTGATCTATGAAGCGGAATTTTGCTGTAATGTGATACTGCGAGGGTGATTAAGATGGGCACGGTACTTGCAACTCTCTCTAAGGAATTGTTGAGTACGAGGGTTTTAGAGATGATTTTCTGAGGGTTCAGACAGTCTATCGATGCAGATGGGGGCTATTTTGTGGCAGCACATCTTTGTTGACCTACCGAAGAGGTGACGTCCCAGTGGAGCGCAATGCTATCCAGGTACACTCAGTCTCTCATATGTCTTTTGACCTTTAGGTTCTCGAATATTCATCTAGTTTCACTTATTTCTGAACCATTTCGTGTCGATGGTTTCGGCACGACGATACGCTTATCAGATTGCTCCCAAACGCACTGCGTGCTGGGCTCAAGCAGCATAAAATCGACTCAGATTCCAGCGCGGAAACCTCTAACGAGAGATCATGGTGTTTTTATGATCTTTATGACAGAAGGCTTGGCTTACGGCGATGGAAACAAACACTTCAAAATTACCATGTTGGGGCGATGATCAACATCGTTTACAATGATGGTTTTGCCTCCACAGGGGAGGAACTAGACGGCCCTAGATCTGTAAGTGGGGGGGAGGTTTGGAGGTTATGCAAGGCAGGGCGTCTGAGGGAAGCTATTCAATTGCTTGGAATAATAAAGCAACGTGGCTTACTAGTGAATTCAAACACCTATGGCTATGTCATTGAGCATTGTGCCAAATTAAGGCGTTTTGAAGACGGAAAAATGGTTCACAAGCAGTTGGTTGAGCTTGGCGTAAAAATTGATATTTACCTTGGGAATAGTCTCATAAATTTTTACAGTAAATTTGGGGATGTCGCCAGTGCAGAGCAGGTCTTCAGGTGGATGACACTGCGGGACGTGGTTACTTGGAGCTCTATGATAGCTGCTTACGCTGGTAACAATCACCCAGCTAAGGCGTTTGACACCTTTGAACGCATGAAGGATGCCAACATCGAGCCCAACAGGATTACGTTTTTAAGTATCCTTAAAGCTTGTAATAACTATTCGATGCTGGAGAAGGGTAGGGACATTCATACCATTGTAAAGGCCACGGGGATGGAAACTGACGTCGCAGTGGCAACTGCACTAATCACCATGTATTCCAAATGTGGAGAAATCTCTCTTGCGTGCGAAGTTTTTCATAAGATGAAGGAACGTAACGTGGTCTCATGGACGGCAATTATACAAGGGAATGCGCAGCATCGCAAGCTAAATGAGGCATTTGAGCTGTACGAGCAGATGTTACAGGCTGGGATCTCACCGAATGCTGTCACGTTTGTAAGTTTGCTCAATTCGTGTAACACACCCGAGGCTTTTAATCGGGGAAGAAGAATCCATTCTCATATCAGTGAAAGAGGTTTGGAGACGGACACGGTTGTGGCAAATGCGTTGATCACCATGTATTTCAAGTGTAACAGTGTCCAGGATGCTCGGGAAATTTTTGATCGGATGAGCAAACGAGATGTTATTTCATGGAGTGCCATGATTGCTGGATATGCACAAAGTGGTTACAAAGACAAGGAGTCTCTTGACGAGGTCTTCCAGCTTCTTGAACGCATGCGACGAGAAGGTGTATTTCCTAATAAAGTAACGTTCATGAGTATTTTAAGAGCTTGCTCTGTACACGGAGCTCTTGAACAGGGTCGTCAAATTCATGCAGAAATATCGAAAGTGGGCTTCGAGTCGGATAGGTCTTTGCAGACTGCAATTTTCAACATGTACGCCAAATGTGGCAGTATTTATGAGGCAGAGCAGGTTTTCAGCAAGATGGCAAATAAGAACGTAGTTGCCTGGACTTCATTTCTGAGCATGTATATCAAGTGTGGAGATCTTTCTTCGGCAGAAAAAGCGTTTAGTGAAATGCCGATCCGGAACGTAGTATCTTGGAACTTAATGATAGCTGGATATGCTCAAAGTGGAGACATTGTCAAGGTCTTTGAGCTTCTTTCTAGCATGAAAGTAGAAGGGTTTCAACCAGACAGAGTAACTATAATCCCGATACTTGAAGCTTGTGGGGCACTCGCGGCGTTGGAGAGAGGGAAGCTGGTCCATGCTGAGGCCGTGAAGCTGGGGCTCGAATCTGATACCGTTGTTGCTACATCTCTCATAGGAATGTATTCGAAGTGTGGTCAAGTCGCTGAAGCTCGAACTGTGTTTGACAAGATGTCAAACCGCGATACAGTTGCTTGGAATGCCATGCTCGCTGGGTATGGTCAACACGGGGACGGCCTAGAAGCAGTGGACCTTTTTAAACGCATGCTCAAGGAGCGTGTCTCTCCGAATGAAATCACCCTCACAGCTGTAATTTCCGCTTGTAGTCGTGCAGGTCTTGTGCAGGAGGGCCGCGAAATATTTCGCATGATGCAAGAGGACTTTAAAATGATGCCAAGGAAACAACATTACGGCTGTATGGTTGATCTTTTTGGCCGAGCTGGAAGATTGCAAGAGGCAGAGGAGTTCATTCAAAGCATGCCCTGCAAACCAGACATTTCAGTGTGGCATGCTCTACTTGGTGCATGCAAGTCCCATAACAATGTGCAGCTTGCCGAGTGGGCAGCCCATCACATTCTTGAATTGGAGCCATCTAACGCCAGCGTGTATGTAACTCTTTCCAATATTTATGCGCAAGCTGGACGATGGGATGACTCCACAAAGGTGAGGAAAGTGATGGACGACAGAGGCTTGAAGAAAGACCGTGGCGAAAGCTCAATAGAGATCGACGGTAGAATACACACTTTTGTGGCTGAGGATTGCGCACACCCGGAAATAGATGGTATTCATGCTGAGCTTGAGACGCTCACAAAGGAAATGAAGGAGGCTGGATACACGCCAGATATGAGGTTTGTCTTGCATGATGTGGATGATGTGCAGAAAGAGAAGGCCTTGTGTCACCACAGTGAGAAGCTGGCCATTGCATATGGCTTACTCAAAACACCTCCTGGGACCCCTATTCGTATAATAAAGAATCTTCGTGTCTGCGGTGACTGTCACACAGCAACCAAGTTCATCTCCAAGATTAGGAAGCGGGAAATCGTCGCCAGAGATGCTAACCGGTTTCATTATTTCAACAATGGAACATGCTCTTGTGGGGATTTTTGGTAACAGAAGCTATTCTTTTAACTCTTTCAAGCATTTTCAGAGGGTCTCTTTCCGTTTTCTCCAAGAATACGGGCTTCTTGCAGCTGCTGGATTCGCCCTGTTAGTGCTGTATATGCAGATCTTACATTGGCGTGATGCATATTTGCTCTTTCTTTACAGTAGAATGTAGTTGGATATTGCAAGGAGCGTAGTGTAATAATGACCTGTAAATGTGGAAGTAGTAGCTTCCACATACGAAATACCAAAATCATCCAGAAAAAATGAAGCATAAGCGTACAACATACCATCAGAATCAATTTGATTGTTTAGATCATTTATGCTGGCTGGAGCCAAGATGAGAGATACATTTTTTTTACGGTACTGGACAGCGCCAGACTCAGAACTTTGAATCCACTAAATTTTTTGCCTTTCAAACAACAGAAATTACAAATTTTATGTTCAAATCCTATTCGGATATGAACCAGAAACCTCTATAATAATGCAGAAATCCTATATCTCAGTGTTGAATCTCAAGCCCGCTCACAGAAATTGCTTCCCAGACACTTTGAAATACAACTTAAAACCGATACTTGTGTCCTGACACCGACTTCTTTCACATATTGAAAGCGCAATCGTACGCGACGGCTATCAAGGCCAGATTAATAATGATAGCTTGTGACGTAGCATTTGAATAGGTAAGAGCTAATGCTTTCATCCGGCCTCGAGTATTAATGTTCATACTAGATTATAAATTCGCGTTGCACATCCGCCCATCATTCAGATACTCACAAGCGCATGTACACTCTTCTACTGATCACAAACACCGAACGCACAGGCAAGTTTTTTGTGGAACACTTCTAAAGTAGATACGGGGAGCAGTTCCAGTTTTGATGTGAGCATCAACTCGTTGATCGTCTGTCTGCTCATGTGATCCGGCTAATACTCCACCTGCGTAACGTCAGGGTGATGCACACTATATTTCGTGCTGGTGACTGCATACGCTTCAACATCCGAAGGTGTCTAGACAACACGCTCTGGCAAGCGACAGGAACTGGCGAGGGATGGAACTTCTTGAATCTTGATTTGGGCAGTATTATTTTGTTCGACAACATGATCAGGGTTGGGCACGAGCGAAACGCATGCTGTGCAATGCTTTTCTCTGGTAGAGTAGTTTCTCTTTATACCTCACCTTCTCAAATTGCATGAACACATTAGCGTTGCCAAAATATCTTCACAACTGTGATTCTTTCTAAACTTTGCACCACCCTTCAAAAATATGCTTGTCCTAGAGTGCAAAATTTCAGAGCTGCAGCTGTACCTTGGGTAAGTGATTGCAAGCATATCACATGCTTCAGCATCTTGATCAACAAAACTTGCGCACGCTACGTGACCACAAACCAATTGGTGCCCCAGCTGGATGAAAAGGTGCTCGGATTGCGGTCACAAATTTAAACTTGAAATATCACTCCAGAAAGGAAGCTTAAATGAAACAACTGGGAAAATTGTGTGGACGAGCAACAAGAGCCTTCAGCCTTTCTTTAGAGTCTAATAACACAAGCACCCCGACCAGAAACTTCTCACCTTTACAACAACCGTGAGAGCTACAACAATGATGTGAATTTGATTGCTACATGTGATATATTGTGAGACAGCTTTCACGTTCACGGACCAGACAATGAGAGAATCAGCATAGTTCAGAATATTCAACTTAAAAATATTAATCATCCACAGGAATAGTGGTTATTTGATGCTGGCCAAGACAGGTTGCTGTTTGACTCGAATATGACCTGAGAAAAACAAATTGAGTCTGGCGTTCAGCACAGAGGGCACTACAATACCATTTCTTCTGCAGGCAAAGTTCATATGCCCACATGTAATAGCACGTCGTCTCGAAGACATAACATCAAAGAAGCGCTCCCTCGGGTCCATGATGGGTCACCAGAACATTTGGATTGTAACAAGTGCCAGCAGAAATTTTCAAGTCCCACCTTCGTCACTTCGACGCTTACGAGCATACTACGAAGTACTCCCATTTCATGTACACGAGTGATGAAACAAATGCTTGTCTTAATTCGTGAGCCCCGGTTTAAAAGTGCACTTCCAACTTCTAGTCAGAAACATTAGCGCCAACATTACTTCCTTGTCACATGAGTCGAAGTTCATAATGCGTACCAAGCAAGTCGGCTAGCAGTACATGCTTGATGCAATCAAAGCAAAACCCAGTAACACCAGGAACATATGATAGCCAAACACCATTCATGCTTCTTCCTATTTGACTAAGACCCAGTCATCGCAAATCACTAATAAAGCCCAGAAAAATGAAACCACACGTACACCTTGAACGTGCGATTCATTATGTGCCTCAAAAAAATCTAGACGAACAAGAACGCACCGGCAATCACTGGTCTGAAGAAGATATTCATGCAATGCTTACACAATATTCACGCAACTATGTTCTGCTAGAGTAAGACCGGACAAGAGAAGTAGTGGAGAGATAAAAGCATACCGCTTTAAAATTACGATGGCCTACTCGGGACACGTGTTTGATTATTGAATATTACCTCACAGTCAGGAAGTAAAGATAAATTTTATGCGTACAAATTCAAATTAGAAGTTCCAAAGATCCAACGCTTCTGCGTCTGAACCACCAACCATCAATACTGTGTTCATTTAGTGAGATGCTCCCACCCTCAGCATCACCGGAAATAATGAGTTTCCCAGCGGTAGAGCACGCACGTTGGTGAAGTCCATGAGGGAGCTTACGCTGATGGTTCAGGATTTGCAGTCTCCTTGAAAGTAGCACCTACACATGAAGAGATCTGGTGAATGTCTTGGGCATCCCCTACGTCTCACCAATCTTGAAGTGATGATGATTTCTCCTCAGATCAATTCAGAAGACTAGGGAGAATCACTCAGCTCTGTTATAACGGGCAGATTGTTATTCTGTGAAAACGGGACGAATTTCCCACCTGCAGGAGGTCCTTCGACTACTGTATTGATGCCTACAGATCCACTAGGAATGCTAGAATTCCCAGCTGGCTCCCCCAGTCCACCCAACTTCCTGCGTTTAGCTGCGCTACCATCACCCCTCTCCTTTCTCTCTTTCCCAATCGTCACAGTCTCTGATCGCATTTGCTTGCACAATTCTCGTATCACTCGCATGCCTACTGCATTTACCACTAATTAAAAAAAACTACTGCATGATCACAACACACCAAGATAAACCGCACAGGAAAATTTCACAACAAATAGATGTATCACACAAAACAATCCCCACGAAACTATACAAAACATAATGCTCAATGGAGAACGCAGAGAGGACACAATCCAGATGCCACTACGCACCTCTCCGTATGTTGCGTGCAGCTTTGCAATTTCGATAATAAGGAGTCTTAAGCACCTGGAAAGAACAGCCCCGCCAACATTGTCATTCCTTTTACAAAAGCCCAATTAACAAGCATCTTTCCAAGAAAGAGAAAAGACAAATTTGTCAACAGACCAGTAGAGTATTGAGCCGAATCTCATGCACCGCTTGCTCCAACTCGGCGAACCTGCACGTTCCGGTTGCCACCCCCTGCTGCCTCCGCTTGCGCAATGCGGCTTTCTCAACTCGCTCCTTCTCCGACAGATCCATTGAACGCTCCGCCTCCATAACACCAAGCACTCCCTCCCCCTCACAAACAGAACTCATCTCAACTCGCTTCCAATTCTAAAACCATCACAACGTCTCATCCGAAACCCACCACTCGAATTCCTCTTCCCACGTGTTGCGCATCTGTGTAGGGGGTGCATTGACGGATTGTGCAGAAATCTGCGGCGAATTTTGGAGCAGCTGCGTCCACTGCTGCCCAGGAAGTTGAAGGCTTTTGTAGTGGGGTTACAACGCTGATTGGGCTCCGAACTGTCAAGTACAGCAAAGAAGAAGAAAATATATAAAAATAAATAAAAACCAGGACGCAATTCCATTATGAGGTGTGCATGTGGCCCTTCCTCTCACATTTAGTGTACATGAACTGTAGGATACATAACAATGAAGTAAACTACTTCGCTTTTGAGGAAAAGTCGCAGTACTGAGAGGGTACCAATTTCTACACAGGTTAGTCGGGAAGTCGCAGTACCGGTCGGTGGGTTCACCGGTCGGTGGGTCGTGGACCTCGAAAGAGATCTCATCTCGAACCTCAATTGAGACCCGGTCGGGATATTAGACTGACAAAACACAGAGAAAATGCTCCAGCTTCGAAGTTCGAAGCGACAGCTCGCAACGGAGTGCGTTGTAGGATCTCTCCCACTCTGGATCGATTGTTCTCTTGCTGTTGCTGCTGCTGCCAAGCTTCAATCAACCGCACCATTACCTATCCATGAACATGCTAGGTATATTCTCCAGGTACGCGGACGTGCTATTTGGGTTAGAAACTGTCTAGGTCCGAGCTAGAATGAATTTTATCCTGTTTGCATTGGAGGATTGGGCGGAAATCGTTCAGGAGGTGGATTCTGGATTGTGTAATTTCGGATGTTGATTGTGCGTGACTATGTGGCAATTTTACGAATCCGAAAGCTTATGGGAGATTTGGCTTTGGTGGTTGTGTGTTTTGTGTGTTTGAAATATTTGTCTAGGGTTTGTAGGATTAAGGTGATCGTCGTGATTTCCACTGTGGATGAATTGTTTTGTACTTCTGGTGGAATTCTGTTGGTGGTTGCTCGGAGGGTATCACAGAATCTCATTGCTTTCAGCTAAATAGGGTCTCTCATGAGCTCGATGACGAAACGGCATGTCTCTAGAGAGTTGGGCCAGAGTTTACTTGCACAGAAGAATCTCTTTATTACGTCCGTTTACAAGAGTTGCAATGAGCTTACGTACATCGATTGACGGTAGCTCGATATCTTGGAATAATGTAGCTTGCGGTTATCATATGTACATTGTGCTATTCATGCATGCTAATAAATGATTCCTTAACGTATCAAATTAAAATGCAGGGGTGGGCAACAACAGCAACAGGGACAGCCTCCCCCTACAACACAGAGTTGGTACCCTCCTTCTGTTGCAGGTCCAGCTAGTAGTGGACCAACACGCACGCCACCACCTCCTCCTACAAATTTGGGCGGCCGTCCTTCAGGAGGTAGTCCACTCTCTCGGACGTCTATCAGTGAAGCGTGCTCAACTTCAGGAGGTTGTATACCACCGATCAGTGCACTAGCTTCGTCGTCGGGGCCACATACATCGAATTCTGTTCCTTCTAATTCTGTGGCAAGCTTGAGAGAAAAGAGGTGAGCTCTTTGTCCACAAGGTAGCATATTTTTGAAGGTATGTGGGAAATAATCAGAAGTTTTTATGACTCATGTCTTGGACAGCGGTGAAGCAGGCAATATTTAACTATGACCCCACATTCAACAGTAGGAGTTGGTGTAGGTAAAAAGGTCACGTTTTACACTATTTTAACGTTGAGTTCAGTGGCTTTTAAGCTCGGGACTTTTTTTATCGTTATATTTCGAAGTAGGACTCGATCATGTATTGGAGGAGTACACCCATCATGCAATCGACCTTTGGTTCATCTTAAAGTTTTAGGGTCGTAGGGAGACTACCAACTTTCCCTAGATTTTACTTAGGCCTTACAAATGGTTGATGTGCAAGAGGTGAAAGTGTACTTTGCACATTAGCCGCTGTAATTCTTTCTAATTTTTATTTACTTTCCCGAAACTTGACTTTCTCTTTTCTTATATGCAGACCAGAGGAGTTGACCTTATTGCTGAATGACAACGACGCGTACAATTCTTTTCTGCATTCACTTGATGAAATAAAGAGGCTGGATACGGTACTAAAAATTATGCGTCAGTCTGTGCAGATCAGGATGTAAGACTCGTTTGTTTAGTCTGTGAATCATTGGAGGACATCGTTGGAGAATCGTATTGCAGATAGATGACAGTTTATGTGACTTGGGTTCTATGCCTGAGTATTTCTGTTCATTGCTTTCCTTTGAGTTGTAACACATTTTTGGATAGTACTTACTGTTGTCATATAGACTCGAGCAATATTCGGCGCTCTTGAACCTAATTCTTTTTAATTGATTGTGCATTTGATAGAAATTATTGTGATGCAATTCTCTTTCTGAGATCTCTTGTATGCAACCGAAATCGATTTCAATTGAGCAGCATCTTACCATGCCATTTGGAAATTTGCAGATCAGCGCCGAACTAGAGACATCAACTATTGATGAATCAAGTGAGTTTCTACCATTTTGCTTGTCTGCCCAAATTTTTGAAGTGTTGAATTTTTATTTTTCATGTTTGTTTTCAATCGTTTCACATGGAATTCGACATAGGTGGACACGAACGTTAACTGTAATTCCTGCATCGCTCACTTGCTACCTGTTTTGAGCAGAAAACAATTTAGCTAAGGAGTCAGAAATTGCAGAACTCAGGACTCAGGTGTGATTGTTAAAATAATTATTACTTATTTCTTTTAAGTATATTTAAGTCATGCGTAAGCATGCTGTAATGATGAAAATTTATTCGTAATTTGAAGTTCTGCACTTGATTTATAAGGTTTTTTTCTGTACTATCTTCTATCGATGCTGGATTGTGTTCAGGTTTATGTGCTTTCTTTTAGAATAACTGTCTGCAATCAAAAGAACGGGTCGAGGAAAACACATGACTGATATTTTCCACTCGTATGTTTCCCTAGTGCATGATCATAAGGAATACAGAGCTTGCTGCCACTAAAGAAAAATTTGAAGAAGTTGAAAAAAGGTACATGGAGGTGCAAGCCAATTCCTCGCCATCAGCCTTTCTTCAAGGGCTCCAAGGTGTGATTCAATCCCAAAAGTACTTCTTTCTTTAGTGCAGTTGGTATGTTCCCTTTTTTGAGCAAATGCTTTCAACTTGCATCATACATTAATTGCTTTGAATGTGCAGTTGCCGCAAATGAAGTTGATGAAGATTCTGAGAATCTGCATCGAAAATTTCTAGCAGGAGAAATAGATCTTCTTGAGCTCACTCAAAAGTATCGTAAGCAGCGTCTCCTTTACCACAGACGTTCGTTGATTCGCATGGCGGCAATTTCCTCCATGACGACTCCAGGATAGTTTTAGTAATAGAATCCTAGTGTAAACATTTACATATCTAGTTGTACAGTGGATTTATCGCCCCACAAGAGGTAAATGATGTTCCAGGTTGTTTTTCCAGGATTACTGTCAATCTGGCCCTACTGGATACCTTTAGACAATGTCAGTGGCTGTAATTGTGATCTGTGACTTAAAAGGTCAAAATAATGTATCAGTTTTTTCCTGGGTATGAGACTTTCCTTGCCTAAGTAAAGCCTTGTTTTTAGCATAGGATCTAAGCAATCTTCAGAGAATGTTCTTTTCTTGTTGCATGCTTAGTTTTCGTATGTTGAGAGATACCTTGAACCGTGGTTTCTGAACATTTTGTGTACTCAGCCCAACATCAGAGCACTATTTGAAGTATTTTCCATGGACTAATGGGAGTTTTCTGATGATGAAGTTGGCTGGTCTGAGAGGATTGCATGTCCTTGCTGCGTCCAGTGCCTGCTGCCACCGATTATCACTCTTTCTAAACGTTCAGCCAATTGAAGGAGTCTGTGAAGCCAACTGTCTAGGGTATTATTTCGTGTAAGGATGCAGGACAATGGCTGGTGCAGCGAATCGGACAACTGGAGTTACTCTGACGGAGCTGACCGAGTGAATGGGTTGTCAGCAGATAAGTACCAACGCTAACATAATGAAGCGAAGTAGTTCAGTTATGGTTCAGATATGGGTGGCAAGTGCACGAGAGGGAGAGTGATGTTTCCTTTAATTTCGTGTTTTAGACACACATTCACTGTAATCAAGATGGAAAAAACTGGCATATCATGTACCAAATGGCACTACATTGGAAGTTACATAAACAACTAAAGCTAAAATTTACCATTTATTTCTAATGACATTTTTTTCAAAACCACATGATCTCATAATGACAAACAATTTAGCCAGATCACTTTTTAGGTGGTAATTTGGCGGTAAATTCACAAGACCAATCCAGAGGTTATACAGCAAATTCACCTCTTCATTATTCTTCCAAGTATACTCCAGCCAATTTTCTGCACTAACATACAAGCTCTCAACGCTAACGATTCTCACCGTGCCGATTAACCGAAAGTATGTCATGGTGGTTGAGTCACCAGTCAACTATACGTTAGCTCCACCACAATCGTAACGTACCTTCAAGTACCTACTTCGACAAGGAGAGCTGCAACCCCTCGTGCAGTGCCTATTAGGCCCACCTCTAGCTTGCTTTTCATCTCAAAGTAAATTGTTCCAACACAGCTTTGGAAGCTGTTGAGCAAAGAGCTTGTGGGTAGATTGAAGGTTGTTTGTCCTCCCGAATCAATGGATGTCAGCATGTTAATGGTGCAGTGCACGCAGGCACTTACCGACCCAGATCATGATCTGGGAAAAGTGAATTCCATCGCACGCTTGGCACATAAAAAGTTAAAACTTGCCCCACTGAAAGAGGGTAGAAAAGTGTTAGTGAAATTCCTACCATACTGGTTGTCAGAAACGTGTCGGATGGCTTTACACACAGTTTCAAACGGAGGAAACGTCGTCTGGGTGCTTTTAATACCTCAGTCTGACCATCTTAGTACTCAAAAACCTTGACCTATGATGATACAGTTTACACGAACTGCACTAATAAATCCGCGGCCTGGACAAGCTCATTGAGAGTCCTGAACTCCTCTAGTCCCATAGAGCTCAAATTAAATTAATATGAAATACGAACTCCAACTGCGCTTAAGACAGACGTGGACATACTCACCTCCAGCCTTCAAACTATACAAGTTTGCACATAAAATTAGCTAAATTTTGTAGCGAGATTCGAACAGAGCATAAAATGCAGAGTGAAGTCATCACTTAACGCAATCCAAAGCTGGGAGTGTGTAACGCATCGCAAAGAAGATAAATTAGATTCAAAATATTAAAACAAAAAACACAAGGAATAAATAAAACCATAATTAAGTGCGCAGGTTAGTAATAAATAGGCAGCACTGAGCATTTAGCTCTACAAATAATGCGAACCTGATGAGAAAGCAAACAAACACCTGATAAGGTTACACAAGATCCGTACAAAATACATGCACAATTCGATCACAAGCGCGAGTGCGCGCGCGCGCGAGGGAGAGAGAGAGAGAGAGAACATCGCATCAGTAGTCAATGCCGCTAACTCAAAGGACTTCAAGGCGCAGTTCTCTAACTCAGTTCTCTATTCACAAATCCGTGTTTGAACATTCGACAGATCACATCTTGCAAGGTAGTCACAAGAAGATTTCAAAACCTAGATTAAAGATTTTTAAGAAAAAGGAAGGGGGGGATGTACAGAGAAAGTGCAATTTACAGGTATATCGCTCCCTCCAAAGAATAAATCGCCACGAGGCCTCTAACTCTCAGCTCTCGCGACCAACAAACAAAGGAACCCTGACAAACTCCGAAACATGGTCTCGTCTTTACTGAAATATGTTGTCCAGGTCGTGTTGCATGTCGTGCCACATCGATGAGACAGTGTCGCCCTCCTCGTATCTGTTATTCGAGTACCCGTTCGTGGGAGTACTCCCCTCTTCCTCTATCGTGCTAGAGCCGTGCGGCGGGGATCCATTTTTCTGCTGCGGGAGGGCGGGCTTCACATCCTGGTGATCCCACACGGGCTTCCCATTCCCTCTTCCTTGCGTAGGAGATCGATTATTCAGACCCAAATTCAACAGCATGGACGAATCCAGTCGTCCACTCCTGCTGGGATTGCTTCCCGGCACCACAACCTGCGGTGCAGCCATACTCTTCGCCCAGAACTCCGGTTTCACAGCGTTACCCGAATTCTCACCACCCATCTCAGGGGCTGGATAGTATCCTCCCATGGGCGCGGTTCCATACAACACATTAAGGTTGGACAGATCTTCTTGCCCAGGAGGCTTGTTCGTCATAGGTACGTATACACCATCGCTGTGATCCGTGGAGCAAGGAAAATAGTGATGGGGATTCTGCGGCACAAATCCTGGCAGCTGAGCGAAGTTCAACCCAACCATATCATGCGTTAACATCTGCTGGAACCCCACATTCTGCATAATACTGTGCTCCCCAGCGCTCGCAACCCCATATAATCCTGCTCGCTGCAAGTAAGGCTCCGCGGCGCCTCCTCGCGGGTGGCGGCTCTTTTTCCTGGAGCCTCCTCCAACGGGCACATTGCGGAGCGTCCCTCCTGCGGTCCAGTACCGTTGGCACTGCCTGCAGAAGTGGCGCGGCTGCGTCACGCTGTAATTATTGTAGTAGCAAAACTTCGTGTTCATGGACTCGCAACGCGGGCACGGAATCACCTTCGCTGGTTTCTCGCGCGTCGCGTTTGCGTTCTTGGTTGGGGACCCGGGGGAGGATGGGCTTGCGGGTGCGTCGCTGCCCCCACTGAGAGCAGCGTTCGGGGAGCCTTGAGGCTCGCTCTCAACCAAAGCGGCGCTATCGTTTTGACGCGCAGGCAATTGCATGGTGTCTTAACGCTTCCCACGACGACCTTCGCCTTCCTTGTTCGCTGCACTATCACGCTAAAATTACACACCAGTACTGCCTCCTCTTCAACCCTTACAAAATTCAGCTCCCATTGACCCAGTCGGAAACCCCAAAGTTTACCACTGTTTGTATTACCACCCCGATCACGACCCTCGCCTCTCGCTCTCTCTGTGTCTCTCTCTCTCTCTTGCTCTCGCTCTCACTCAATTCTCGTCTACCCGGAAACGGTAATGCCACGCCAACAGCACCAGCACAAGCACACGGCGAGCACAAGATGCCTGGATCAATCTAACACTCCTCACTAGACAAGTTGTCTTGCTAATTTCTCCGCCTCTACAACACGCCTACGAAAACGAACAACGCCGGGACACACCAGCTAACTAGCCAAATACATGCAAAATTGAGAGCGGAAACCAATTATCCGCTGCAGTGAGACCCGATGCGATTGGATTCAACCTGTGACTGGAAGCACGTGAGGAAGGTTTCTGAATGGATCGGTGGTGTGCAATGACAATTACAGAATTGCAATATTATAAAAATTGCAATATTATAAAAATGACAATTACAGAATTGCAATATTATAAAAATTATAAAAATAAAAATAAAAAAACAGAGAGAGAGAAGGAAAAACAAAAACAAAAACAAAAAAAAACATCTAGGCGGGGACGCGCAGTGAAGCTAACGGGGAGTGGAAGTGGGTGCATGTCCATGTGCGACACCTCCGAAGCTCCACGGCATGAGAGCCCGGCCGCGGAAGCTCCCCCGGCGGGAGCGCGGCCTCTCGGGCAGCCCGGATTAAGAGTCTGGGCAGCATGGGCAGGTACCCGGACAGTCGTGCAGCGAGCGAATTCTTGCTGCGAAGGCAACGTGGCCCGATGTCGTCCCTATGGGTTGGGGATTGGCCCCTTACTGAGTCTACCAAAGGTAATTCCACCCCGGCTAGGTTCGGGCGGGGTAGGCTCGGGTCGTGTACGGTTATAGGCATGTACAGAATGGCCCCTGCCAGACCTGGTGCATTATTGGAGGCAGTCGGCCGCCTTATCTTCCTCGTTCCCCTCCCTTCCGTTCCCGTTCCCCTCCCGTTCCCGTTCCCCTCCCGTTCCCGTTCCCCTCCCGCGCTCCCTTCTCCTGCAACTCCCCCCGCCCAACCCCCTCTAACTCTAGCGGGAGCTCCAAACTGGAGACATCCTTGGAAGCTCCGCCAACGATGCCCAGTTCCCACATCGAGAGACGGACCACTGTCTGCTGGTGTGAACGCCAAATTTGCGCTCTATAGAGGCTTCACCCATTAGAATAAACTTTTTGTGATTGTGAAGTCGAAGGTGGGATGTTTGAAAATTGTAGCAATTGTCCTAAAGATGATGTTGATGTGATGGACATTCTGTTGTCTATGCCCCCAAATGGCATTTATACTGGCACATCTGTAATGGGGTTTTACTCCTCCTTTTTCTTCTTTACTTAAAAAATGTATATTTGTGTTGATTATTTCTTGTTGTTGATATGCTTCTGTGTTTTGTGAGCATTGATATCTTTAAGTGGAAAAACAAAAATATATATTTTGAGGTTTACTTGAAACTTCTTTCAAACTGAAATGTTTGTTTTGAACCCAACTGTATAAATTTCTTACATAAATTCATGTACATTATCATCATGGGTGTCCCATTATAGACACAAAATGATTTGATATATTATATAATATGAAACACTGAAAGCTCCAATAAAATACTGCATACTTCAATCAAAGTATTCAAATTATTCAAATTATTCTAAATTCATTTTTAGGTTAAAGGATTTGATCAACAGATTGATATAATTTTACAATAATGTTATAAAGTAGTATCAACTATATCTTGTAAATCACACTAAAAATTATCAAAACATGAATTGTTGATATTATGGACACAGATTTTTTGGTCTTCCCAGAATCTAAATTTAAAATCAACTCATGTCTTATATTAGATGTAAGTTAATTTTAAAACTAAAGTTGCAAGTTAAACTTTTAACTTCAATATAAAATATAAAATAAAATTAGATATTTTAAATATATTATTTATATAAAATTAAGACTGTTGGTATTTTTAGTATTTTCAGATTTTGTTTGAATATTGTTTATGTCATGATTTGCATTTCTTTTGTGTCTTAATGTAGCTAACAATTATCTTGTTCTATTTTGATATGATTTTATTCTTATCACTACTTCTTGTTTTTTTACAAAATAAGGGGGTTTGTATACTTAAGAGAGAAAGTGAGAGACCACAACTTTTAAATCTTTTTTAAATGATTGAAATTTACAAGTTCCTCAATTATAGCCAATCAAAGGATTTAAAAGTAAAGGCATCTCACCTTCTCCTCTAAGTATAAAGACTCCTTAACATTATTTTTTTTTGTTGACAAGTCATATTGTGTTTCCAAAAATTAAATTATTACATAAATTTAATAATATATATTAATTTATGTTATATGCTTTATCCAATTTAAAACATATTTATTTAAAAAGATACTTAAAATATTTAAAATAAAAATATTTTTAGAAATAAATAATATTTTATGTTTGTATATGTCTTTGATTTTATTTTTGAAAATCAATATTAATGTTTAAAATATGAAAATTACATATATATATATATATATATATATATATATATCATAACTCAAAAACATAATGAAGTTGTTATTGTTATTATTTTCCAATGACTGATGTATCAAATGCAAACCTTAGTATGCAAAGATTGTTTGTATCAAAAATTGAATAACTCAAGTTAATGGCATGTTGTCTTAAATTGATTAAATTTTTAAAATTTTCAAATCTAAAAATTATTATTTCATAAGCACAATTAGATGTGCTGGATGCTAAAAGTCCAAATTGTACCTAACAATGAGACAAACAAAATCATGTATCAATAGAAAAATTACATCTTCAAAGCATGATCCAATGATAGGAGTTGAATTTCTCATGGGTCTAAGGATAATTGAGCAATAGTCAATCCCATGGTGTGATAGCTATTAAATTTCACTATGTTTTTCATGTTACTTTGTGGCCCAAAGTTGGAACTTCAGAAAAATCCAAAACATTCATACATTTCTTTACATTGACTTTTTTCATTCCTTTTATTTTTTGTTTTTTTTTGTTTACAGAACCTACATTAGAATGCTAGTTACACTCACACAAAATGCCTACCCCCTCCAACCTAATCCATCCTCAATTTACACTTTTCTGCACAAAAATAGTGGTGAATGTATGTGTGTGTTTGTATGTGTAAGATTAGGGTAGAGGTGGTAAGTCCACCAACCACCTTGCCATATTCTTTTTCCAAGTTACAGGATTTGTCACCCAGAAAATATGTGGGCATAACTTCTATGGAGCAAGACAAAGGTGGAGAGGGAATGCAAAGGGGGGGAGGGGGACCTCGTAAATAGATAGATACTCTCAATAAGGGTTTTGACTTTGTCTAAAATATCTTAGAAAGTGTGCAACTGTTCCAACTTCTGATCACTTGGCAAAGTACTGGGCTTGGAGGACAAAGACTTTATAATAAAAGGAATTAGAGCTTTTCTTTTTTTGGGGGACAAGAGATCAGATTATCCCTGGCACTGTGTAAATATCACACACCATGTAGTGTTGAACTCATTGCAGTTGGAAATTACTATTACTACAGTTAGTCTGGTAGGTCACATATATATATGTATATTTTATGGGTGCAACCCAAAATTTCAGCATGGATTGATCCACATGCCTGATTGCCTGTTTGCCTGCCCAGACATCTGCCCACTGAGAAGAAACTAAATTTGGGTATTCCAGCACAAGGTATAGGAATTAGTGGGTGGGAGAGAATCTTCAGAAGCCACTATTGGGCATGTGAATGGTGCCCAATTGGGTGGCACTAGCCAATGTACCTTCCAAACTGGGAAATAATATTCCCTCTCACTCTTTTTGTCTGTCTAGAGTGAGACCCACCTAGTCACTTAGAATCCCCTAGTCACTTAGAATGATTCCAGTTTCCAGCCTCACCATTACAGTACAATATGTATATACGTAAAAATGTAAATAAGAGCTAAATTTAGAGATATCTGTGATTTTTTTGGGGTTAACAATACTTGGCATCTCCACAGAAGGTCCTCCTGAATGTCGGTGGCAGCCATCTGGGCTCCTGGCCTTCTTTTCTGATCCAAATATAGCACAATAGCTTTTTGGACCACCTGGTGATGTGGAGAGGTTTTGTTGGCACATCCAAGTCCCATTTGATCTGACCTCTTTTCCCCATTCAATTCGGTCCTGAGGTAGAAAAACTGACCCTCATTATACATTATTATTATTATTATTATTTACTTTTGCAATCTATGCAGCCAAGGGTTCAGTTTGCATCAAGGAAATTGTGGGGCAGGGAAGCAACAACCAAGGCAGGTTCAAATCATGTCACTGACCCTACAAAATAAATTCATGAAGTGTTCTGCAGTTGCACCAATAAACTTGAGATAAGGGAGTTTGTACCAAATTTAATTTATTGGTTCTCTTCATGGACAAGGGATTTGTTAGCTCCATCACCTAGTCAAGTGTTGGAGAACTGTGGGTGGGATGCCATTGTTTTGTGTTTATATAATAAAGTGTCAAATTGAAGTGGGTGTATCCAACCCTTTTGTTGTTGCCTATGAACATGTATACAAGCCAATTATTTTGTGATACTTATTTGAACCCAAATTATTTAGTGTGCATATGTATGTGTGTGTATACAAATATAGAATATATATATATATATATATATATATGAATGATAGGGATGTCAAGTAACATTTATCAAACTATCCATTGACCAAAGCCAAATGGTTGACCAAGATAAATCAGATAAATAGGAGATGAATGTAAAGTAATTACATTTTCTACAACTATTACAGATATTGAAATTTGGAACAAGTTATTTGACTTGAAAAATATTCAAGGCTTTGTGCTACAGAAAAGTAGCCTGTTTACCCTTCATCAACACATGAAATTCAGCACGAAAATAAAATTAAAATAAAATTTTATTCTAACTTGTTTCATTTAAGATATTATCCTTATTACTATGATTTTAAAATCAAGTTGAAAAGAATAATAACAGTATTTTTGAAAGAGAATAAACATATCATTGCAAAACTTGTTGGATTTTCCATTGACTTTAATTCATAGTTTGGAATGAACATATGAATAGAAATCATGTTCAATTTGAAGTTTCAAACATTTAATATCTATGATATTTTTCAAAATTTTACACATAAAACTTCAAAAATTCCAAACAAAATAAAACTCCTTGACAATGAAGATGCCAAATCTTGCATAGAAAAAAGTACATAATTTGGAAAAAGGAAGAGCTGCCATTACAAAGAGATGTGCTGCAAGTGGAAAATTATCACAATTACTAGACAAAGAGACCATATTATTGACATTCTAGATAATTAAATAAGTAGTTCTATTATGTCTTTTTAACATATGAAAATTAAGAGAAAAAAACTTGCAATACAATAATGAAGATCTTAACAACAATAATATTAATAGAATTATACAACACCACACACCCCAAATATACAAAAACATTTTAAGAATCTCCTTGAATTCAAAAGCACACAAACAAACAAACAAACAATCAATCAATCAATAAATAAAATCACACAAACACACACTAAAAATAAACAATGAATGGAATTAACAAAATAAAAATAAAAATAAAATTTTCACTAGAAATAAAATAAAATAAAATAAAAAACAAAATAATCATAACCATAACCATAATCTATTTTTTCATTAGCCTTCTTGCTGCAACATTTGCAATTTCAAAACCTAGCAAAAATTGTTCTCTATTTTGATTATTCCAACACCACACATTCTAGGTAGCAAATTTTGACTTTATTTACGTTTTATTCCAACTCTTTCTAATCTTCAAAGACTTTATTCATCTCTATGTTATACAAAACCAAGAACAGATTTGACTTTGGTCTAAAATTGTCCAAATGCACCATCACTCTATATCTGAATTTTCTATGTGCCATCTTTACCTTGATTCTATTGAATTAGAATTACTACCACAAGTAAACTTCGGCACATATGTTATACCATAAACTAGTGGCATTAGCAATACTATATATATAATTTACTTATTTATAATCATTTGATAGCATCTCCTAAAAACAAACTCAAAGGTTAACATCATCAAAAACATATTAATCATGTGATTTATTTCTTATTTCACCAACAACAACTTCAACTTGTCTTCCAACACAAAAAAAATCTTTGCTAATATTTGATTCAAGTTTGTTTGCTTAAATTTAAATCTACTAACTTTTTAAAAAAACATGAATTAGACTAAAGTTCTTGAAATTAAGTATAATTTCAGTTTAAACAGTTTTTCTTTGTTTTTGCTTTGATTTATGTGCATCCTATGTATTTTTTTGTCTTCTATGTAATAGGTTGAAAACACATCATTCAAGATATATTTGTTGCAGTACATACAATGTCATTCAATATAAGTAGATTATTTTCTCTTTTTTTTTATTTATGTATTTATTTTTAAAATCACCTTTATTTTCTTACTACTAGCGCACAAAAAAAATTAATTTACTTGCACTAATATCATATGTTGCAACATTTCTTCTTGTACTTTTGAAATTTAATAAGAATAATTTTATAACCTATACATGCCAACATCAAATATATTAGTTCATTTTTTTTTAAATTAAGTAATTTTTAAAATAAAAAGTAAATTAATAATTTTATTTACACTTGAAGTTATAAAAATTATAAAACCAAAACTTTAAATGATACAACTTTTTGTTTCCCAACTACCCCTCTATTATATGAACTTTAATCCTACTAAAGCGACATTGCTACTTTAAAATGATTTCTCTTACTTTACATTCCATGTTTCAAATTTATTAAAAATTATTTCAATTTTTCTCCTTTGGAATTTGCTATACATTGTATAAAACATGCAAGAACACTTCATGGACTCTCTAAGTAGTGTCAATTTAGACCTCTTTGGGTTGCATAAACACACCTTCAGAGGCATTAGACAAGACTCCCTTGGCTAAAAAGTCACCTCAGACTGATGCTTGGTGACTTCAAAACATTCTACTAAAACATTAGCAACTTGGCAAAAAAACATTCTACAATAATTCTGTAGTGAAATGGATTTACTCCAATAGCATCTCCAACATTCTTCCAAAGTTCTTTGGTAGTATCCTACCACATTGGAAGCCTTAAAGTATTTTAGGACACCACTATCTTGGCTTTCAAATATATAATCTAAAATTAGTCATAGTTATACTTTCCATCTTTGTTTTAGTTCTACTTTTCATCCCTGTCTTTTTAAAATATTGTGCTAGTTTTTAAGAACAGTTTATATTTTCTTCTTTTGTTTTTGTTTTTTTTTTTGTTTTTTTTTGTTCTCCCACTAAAAAGCCTCATAATTTATTCTTTGCCAAAACCCTAATCTTGATTGATGTTAAAAATTATTGGTAACATTCTAAAATGATAATATTCCCCTGTGTGTGTGTATATATATAAATTTTTTTGCATCAACACGTTTCAATTTTTTTTTTCTGTCTAAATCACAAACATAGGTTCTTAATAAGAAAATGTATTACAAATAATCAAATTGATGCTTTGGAAAAGAAGCTGGAAGAAAAAATCAACCAAAAAAAGTAGTACTAAATTTGGTACATTGATGTACCAAATTTTTATATATATATATATATATGTTTGTTTTTTTTATTTTTATCCATCTACAAATTAGGATTCTTTGTAATTTATATTTTCAACAAGTTTTATTCCTTAAGGTTTGACCACTTTATCTCCATTGCAAAGATGTATTTTATTGATGTGATTATACTGGACTTCCTTTTCTGTGCCACATTATATGTTATCTCATTTTTAAAATAATATTTTAGATTTGTTTATACCTCTCAAGAGAAGAATGGAACTGAAAAGTCATATTCATTCAGATATGTTGAACCATAATGTGTGGTGATGAGTAACAAAAATAAATTCAGGGATGGAGGAACAAGTGCAAACTTGCAGTTCTAACTCTTTGCATGTTGCACAGAAAGATATTGGAGTACAATTGTGATAATGAACCAAACAAACATGTGCAAAGTATTTATGATGACAACAAATGATAACGAGGCTTCTACAAACAGTGAATTCCAACCTCCAATGAGCGAATCTGAGAAGTATGAAGTAGATGCTGGAATCCATTGAAATGAGTAAAAACATATGAATCTTCCTTTAAAAAAACAGAATGTCACATTCTTCTATCTGTTCAAAAGTAATTGTGAAAAATGTTAGTTTTTTTTTTTTTTTTTTTTTTTTTTTTTCCCTAAAGAATTGTATGCACTTTATTCCAAGTGTAACTCCCACACCCTCTGTACATTATAATCCACTTGAATGGATGGAATAAAAGAAGAATACAATTTTGCCACTGAAACATGTAACTCCCCCATAACAACCACCTCACACCCACCACCACCACTTAGTATCTATGTAAACTCCAGTTGGTGCAGTGGGAATGGAACCAAGCTATTCTAGAAATGAGCACACAGATTGCCCTAAACTCAGGAATGGGCTGCATGATCAGAGCCCCAATGCATACATGAAAGGAGGCTAAAGCTTGGTCCAGAATATGGGGTACAGAGCCTCAGACTGTGGACCAGGCCTTGACTCCCTTGGCTGGGTCTGTCCTTGCTGGCAGCATGGGGCCTTCCTTGAGCTTTTCTCCTCAACAACCAAAGAGCATGATTGGCATCATGCAAATGGATGAATGTATGTCTTTTGTGTGCTCACACTCCAAGGTGTGGCCTGGGCTTGGCAACATGGGGATCTCTTTGTACAAATAAGTATCTATGGGCCACAATGTACTCCCACCCCCAGCAGTGGGTCATAGATCTTGGTAACCACACAGTACCATTCACTTATGCAGGGACTCTCATCTGGCTGGTAATTGGCACAACTACTGCTTCTGATGTTGTTGTTGTTGTTGTTGTTGTTATTATTGCTGGATGTGAGGAAGGGTGAGGGAGAGAGAGTGCAATGGACAGAGCTGGTGGTGAGGTGGCATTAGTTGGGGGTGGGGAACTCACCAGCTGGTATGCCATGATGGCCAATCATGTCACTCCAGATCATGCTTGGTTGGGTTTATCAACACCCAACCTTCATCAACTTCAAAGCAGGATTCCATGGAGGTTGAAGCCAGCCAAAGTCCACTCATCATTTTTTTTTAAAATTTTAAAAATTTTCCCATCTTTTCAAACTTTTACTTTTTCTCAATTCTTTTTTTTTTGTTTGGTTTTGAGATATTGGGACACACATATGTTTTTCCTCCCCGTTCTCTGCAGGCCAAATGCTGGGAACTCCCAGAAGAGTGGTCTGAACCCTTGTGGTGCCCTTTTCCAAAAGGTGGGAGGACCAAATCACAAGCCTCTTGGCCAATCACCATGCTGGAACCACTCCAGACTATTAGACAATTTAGAAACAGGAGCTTTCAGAGTGAGAGAGACGAGGGAAAGGTGGCCCTCGTCCAATGACATCGCCCAACTTCGGGGCAAAAGGAACCTGACGCTAAAATCCACCCATCCACGTCACACATTAAGCCCACACCAGTGCTGTCCAATCCATGATTGCCACGTACTACCACATCGCCCTTTTCTCCGTTCCTATTTGTCCATGAGTGCGTGACTCAGCCCACATCATTAGGGGTGTTGACCCACTGCTTCATGTTTTCTAACTATAGTTAGTTCTCGACCCGCCTTTACATTTACTGAATATAGAAGACGCGAGTTAGTTCCCCGATACGTGGCATGTACGGAATGGCCGAGATCCGGCCGGTGGAAACGCAGCTGACCAGCCTCGCATGGGGACCGTGACTCTATACATTCCCATCACACTAACGAAAGCTCTGTTCCCTACGCCCTTAGCCTCTTATTCCCCGCGAGGGTTAGATGGATGAACGATTTTACGAGGTGGGTTCGATGATGGAGTTATTCATTCATCCCTCATCCCGATTCTCGAAAACGGCTTTGATTCTCTGTTCCCTAAATCACCATACATTGTTTTCCCCAAATTAGACGTTTGATTTGGTTCTTTCTGGTACTCTTATTCTGTTCACATTGTAGTATGCAATTCAGGGTTGTTAGTAAGGTACTTTTTTAAAATAACTACCCAAATTCCTAACATGTAACAGTACTTGAAAGAATAAATACTCAATTTTCAGGAGTTGTTATTATTTATTTATTCGAGATTCATTAATTATCTCTTAGAGTATGGATTTGGTGTTTCCAGTTTTTTGGAGAATGGAAATAAGGACATGTTGAAGAGAAGATGATGCATTCTATAACTGCACATGATATAATGGTCATGGGTAACACATGATAACTACTTTTTATCTACATAATTTAGTTTTATTTTATTTTATTTCGTGAATCAGATAAATTTTACTCTTAGAATTTTTGTAAGTTAATATTTTTAATATGAATTATATCTTAATCATAAATCATTATTTTTCAAAAATAAAAAAGTTATGGATATGTGACAAAATAAAAATTATAAATTTTTTCTGATGAATACCTGGATAAAACATTCAACTTAAATCTTTCACGTTTTTTTAGGTTTGAATTTGCATTTGTCAAGAGCTCCATACACAGTATTAAAAGATATTTTTGACAATTTCATGATATAGATGTTCTGTGTAGGCATTTAAAGGGAAAACAATTAGCATAAGGGTGAACATTCTTTTTATACTCAAATAATAATATCAATAAATACAGTTCAACAGAATATTATTTCAGATGAAAATTTATACATTTATTTATGATACACATTAAAAGAGTACTATAATACTTATAAAACACATTAAATACAAAAACCATTTCAAACTTGAAGAAATATTTAAAGATATTTTTCAGTTGATTATATGGAATGCATAATTTGAAAATTTAATCAAACCACAGGTTTTTTGTTTTTTTACATACAAGTATACAAAACTTACTATTCTTATTTAATAAAAATCTTGTACACACATAAAATGATTTTGACAACATATATATGTTTTTAAACAAGATTGTAAATTACATCTCAATTTCTCTTGATGATATTTTAAACTACTACCTATACATCTATTTAAGTTGTTTAGACTTTTGATCTTACAAGTTAGGTATATAAGAAACTAAAGCTATTCTTAGCCCTATCAATTCTCTCCTTATGGCTTATTCATCTTATAACTTACCAACCTTTTTACAAGGCCATTCAAAAATCTTGTTGTATTTTTTAGGATAATTTTATCTTAATAACCACATCTTAGCTCTTTTGTACAAGAACTCTTCATAAAATTTTATAAAAAGTGTAACAAGTCTTATATCTATACAAGTAGTTGAACTTGACAAAGTACTTCACAAAATCTTCAATTTAATTGGCCTTCTTCAATAGGTAATTGAAAGTAAGCACTACCCAATTGGATGCATTTTGACAAGACACTTCATCAATTTGTACTAAATATTTTGTTGATGAAGCTTATTTTGAGGATGATTATTGACAACATATATTTGAGCAAAGAGTCTTCCCTCTTAAACACAAACTTGTTCTTAGGGAGTAGCAAGCAAGGGCAAGACCTATATATATATATATATATATATAAAACATTGGTGGTAGGTTATGATACAAGTAGCAAAATAGCAAAAGCACAAACTTGGATTTTAGTGAGGGTTTCAGAATAAGATGAATGTCCATTAGCTACTTCTATCCACAAGACACTCTCCTTAGTGAGAGCGTGAGCTCACCAGGTGTTCTGTCTCACCCAGTTGGACACTTCACTAACTAGGAACCCACAATCAGAGTCGGTATTAACCTACTGCTCTAACTCCCATCCGCTGTTCAATGTAGCTCACAAAGCTTTGGAATGTTGCCCAGGGCTCCTGAGTTTCATCATCTGGAGGTTGCTCCACCGGAGCCACTGAAGTCTGCACCTGGGACTCAAAGGAATCTATCTTACAGGGTTAGAGTGAATCGATGGCCTTTTACAAGCAACCGGGTTTACTTGCAGGACTCCAAGAGGGTCCCAGGGGTTCAGCTACTGCCTGCACGATGTTATATTCTACGACACACCAAAGGGGTTTTCGTAACAGATTCGCAGCGAATGTTATATACATTCATGGTCCAGCACCAGTGATGAAGAGGACGGAGAAGGAGAAGAAGCTTCTGAAGGCAGCCCAATTCACGCAATCTAGAAATGATGGTTGTGGAAATTGGCTCGGTTCCTTGGAACCAAGGCAAGTGCCCACGAGTGACGTGGAAAATGATCGGAGTTCGACAGTAGCCAGACCGTGCAGGAGCTGGTCTCTGCTGGAATTGCACCCCCCTCCCCCCCCTCCCATTTGACTGGGATTGAAGGACTTGGGGGAAAATGGATGTTTAGCAAATGGAGTATGAGGAACCGGAGGGTGCAGTACTTGGCTGGTCACTGACGAGCATTATCTTTACCGTCCAGGGGTTGCAGTCAAAACAGACGCAAATCGGTTTCACTGGTTTTTACGTGAGCCCTTGTGAATGGTGGAGGTTGGAGAGTCGGTCCCATTCATCAGCTTCAGGTGGTGTGAGTCGCCATCTGAGTTAGTCCACGTTCGCCACCGTGTCAGTTGTGAGTTTGGTGAGATGCCTGAGTCAATGGGGCTGGAATACTGCTATTTTACTTGGCACTGAAACCAACAAGACGCTTACAAATGTTTTTGCAGTCCCTTTGAAAAAGTCCAAAACACTGGTGTTGTGTGTAAATCGATGCAGGGGCGACTACCACACTGAAATTTGCCATTGATTTGTAGTTACAGTGTCGCGATCGGTGTAGAGTTCAGGGCATCAGAAGTTTCCACATCTCAAGGATGGTTGTGGTGACTAATCCCGGGAAATGATTTATCCTTGACAGCGATATCTATGGGGCGTCACACTTGATTAATTCTAATGAGAAATTGACCCGTTTCCTATCAGATTAGTTATATTAAAACGACGCTGACGATTCTAATGAATTTGAGGTTGACCAGAAGCAGTGTGGCGTAACGCAGCAAAAGCAATGATTGAAGGTCACCAGCCAGCCACCTGTTTGAAGTGTGCAATTCGACAAAGTTGGAGTGATTGCATGATGGCCTAGCCCTGTCTTTTGAAGAGATACCTTCTGGAATCCAAACAACCAATACACATTTTCTACAGTCCCAGTGGGGGCACCACAGGCGAAGTGAACTCGTCTAGTCACTGTTTTCTCTACTTTCGGTTAGTATGTGCGGTTGGAAACATGCAAAGGTTGAAAGATTTGGCAACTGTTCCAAAGTACAAAAGAGATCCTCCGATGCAATGTGGCTCTCTTCTTGCATTTCGTTAAGAACCACAACCAAAACAAAACACACATAAATTAATTTTTCTACAATGAACAACAAAAGAGCTTTCGATTAAGATTAAAGATTAATCCAGGAGCATTTATGTATCACGAATCGTGCCAAAACTAAAGTGGAGATGAAAATGTGCTTAAAACGCACAGTACCCCCGACAAGAGTAAAAAGGAGCATGAAACAATTTATTTCTCAAGTTTACTAACAAAAGTGTCCAGAGGAGCCAATTCGTTCACAATATCCACCCACTCCGGCATTCCCTGCATCAGAGGAACAGTCCATGTCAATTGCATACCGATTACATGATCACTACACAGGGAATTGACATGTAGGTCCTCAAACATGCATCACTCAAATCCAAGGCAGAAGGTAATGTCAAATGAGTTTATGGAACTTTATGAACAAAAAAAAAAAGATACAAATTATTTAGTTTTAGATGTAAATTCATCATGTGAGGTTGAATTTACAGCAAAATTGTTATAAGTTCCTCAGAAGTTATAGGTGTTAATTACATTTGAAGCAAACATTTTCCGGAATCATGGTTATAAAAAATGAGCAAGTAGAGAAAAGAAGCAAAAGTCGAGTTTAGGCAACTCACTCGTCCAGACTTCCGGATTCTTCCATCAAGCCGCAGAACAACGAAAACGTCTTCTCCAGGCGTCACTCCTTCCGATTCTTGCTGCTCTCTTACCCAACTATAACAATTTTGTAAAATTCCACAAATAATTAGTGCGAGGACAAAAATCCACATTGGAGATGCTATTCCAAACTATCAAATGTAATTAACACCTATAACTTCTGAGGAACTACGTAGAACGTGCCAAATGAGCGTAAATATATCTCATAAAGAGTAAAGAACATCCCTTACCTCTCCCACTCTACTGGCGAGACGGGCTCAGCTTTGAAACGTTTTTCTCCTTGGATTACTCCTTTCGCAGCCGCGGCTTGGATTCGCTGCTCAAACTCATCCTGAAACTTCCCCCAAAATGGCTAAGTGTTATTCTCAAAATCAGCCTCAGGGTGAAATACCACTCCTGTATACAGTGCTTACAATATGCCAATCAAATACTCTTTGAACGTTGAGCGTTGAATATTTACTATTCACATAGTCAGGTCCACAGTCAATACGTCCTCAATCTAGGAATCTGCTTATCATTACTGAAGTAGCAGAAGGACGTACCACAGGAGGCCTCGCTCCAAAACCAAGTTTCTTCTTGGGCTTGGTTGGATTGTTCTTACTCCAAACTAAAGGAATGATCAGTACACCTCGCTTGAGCAAGTCTTCTCGATATTTCTGGGATGCACGAATAGACCTCTCCACATTCTCCGCCGTTCCTGCTATTATGACCTGATAAATAAATGCGGTAAGAGGTCTTAGAGCAGGGACTAACATGTTGAGGATTGACGTAAAAGCTTGTGCAACAGTTCAGATTCCCAGTTCACATAAACTTGATGATACAGTACAAGTGTAGAGTTAGAGGCAACTTGATAAGAAAAACTTTCAGGATTCGCATAAATAGCTTGCAACAGATAAAAGCTCACCGGTCGAGTATTCTCTCGCAACGCCGAGAGCTCCACTGTTCGATTGTTCGCCAGGCGAACAGGCAGCCTCGAAAGTGCTTCGTCCCTAGTAATCCTAGATATTTGCTCTTCTTCCTTTTTATTTTCCCACAGATATATAGCTACAAACGCTGCACCTCCTGCTCCGTGTGACATTGGAAAATTTGTCAAGTCCAGACCTCACCAACCCCCACTTAATTCACAACGTCTTTTCAGTTGAGAGCGCAACTTTTACCACAATTATCAACAAGAAACAAGAAACGAAACTATTTTCCACATTTTTTTAGTTCCCAGAACCACAAAGGTTTGCCTAGATGGAATACAATCTTCGCCAAAATTCGTACCTCCAATGTTGATGGCTAGGTTCTGCAAAGTTTCAAGTACGCCAGGTGCCCCATCTCCGCCCTGAATTGCGAGGATGAATCGGGGGACTGTGAAGAGCGTAGAAATTCCAGCTGCTAAAAACAAAGCCACATAGAAGAATTTGCGGACCCCCCTAAATGGGGCCTGAACCTCGCTGATTAATTTCAGATCCCTCCGAAAACTCCCGCCTACTTCTTCTCCACCTTTCCTGGCCTGCATGGAGCATACAAGTGAGCACTGCTAAGGAATTCGACAGGCAGAACATAAAAGAAGACCTTAGTCCAAATTGTGATTTGGAGTACACTCTACCCAAAGTACCAATCTTTCACATCATTCTTTCCACTCATAAAAACATTGGATGCAATCCTAAAGAATGACAAGTTGAGCTAGGTTCCTCAAGCTTAAGCCATGAAAAACAGCCCTGCTCATGCGATAACTTGCTATCTAATTTCATCCCAAATTCACGTCGAGACATTATCAAGGGGAACTAACCTCCTCTTGCAACTGCCTAAATTCTGGCATTGCTCGAAAAGGAGCCATGTCCGGATCGTTCAAGATGACACTGAATTTTAGGTTATACTGTTTGAGAGCTCGCCTAAGAGCTTTTGAGGCTTCCTCCCCTTCCTCACTGTATCCAAGGCAGACAACTCAATTAGCAAGGATGCATGAACCTGGTCATGTGAATCTGAATCCACAACATTCCACTTATTCCTTCGATGGCAAATTTGCATTGAATAACTGATGATTAAAATACAAGTAACCTCTGAAGTGGCACTGGACTTCTAGCCCACATGGGAGACATAACAGGTTTGTACCCAACCTGCGGACGTGACAGCAGGCCTTGTTGTATAGGGCTGCTTGAGCCTCCTCCTCATTCGGATCCATCTCCAGAGCGGCGTCGAACTGTGCCAGAGCATCTTTAACCTGAACACCACGACCGAAATTCAACACAAAATTTAGTAAAGCAAGAACGACACGAAGCTAGAGGACTTCTGTAACCCCTCACCATCAGGAGCTAGTGGAACCAAGCACGAATTCTGAACAGCTGGCCGTCCGCAACCCAGGATTGCCCGCCCATCTATTGATATTCAGTCCATTAACGCTTTTTAGATCCGATTGGTAGATGAGGCATATCATTTCTGAACCGACTGACACTAGGATTCGTTCAGAGGCTAAACCTAATTAAGTGTGGGGAGAGAACAGTTTGTGATGCACATGACCCCAAAATTCAAGACGCAGGGTTTTTCTTTCATTGTACCTGTGAAATAAAGCTCAAAATGAAAGGATAAAATATCTGACAAAATCCATAAAGTTCACATGTGCAGTTCTAAACCAAGGCCCTCACAACATATATGAGCTACATAGTGTTTGCTCTTGGATTCAAGTGCGACCCTCAAGTGGGACCACTTTCACTTCGTCGGTATCCACCCATCACGTAGTCTAGTAGTTCTCTAGCCGTCGCATGGCCCAAATTTCACAAAGAACATTTATCATAACCATTTGTAACACTGACAAGAGCCGCAGACAATCACTGCTGCGGGTACGCACCCCATATCCATCGAAATCACAGGTTGAGGAGTGAGAGGCATAAGGATGGAGTGGAAGGGAGAAGGAGCAATTCCATGCTGTACCCTGCCTTTGGAGAAGAGGGCCAACCCCGAATTAATGGCATCCGCGGGGCTGGACGGAGTTGCAGTCTCAGACGCCGCAATGTTCGAATCCGAAGCCCTCACAAGCACATGCCTCCGCGACCCCATCGCTCGTCCCGGTGCACAGTTAACATTGTTTCGATCTTCCGTAACAATTCGCTCTCGTCGTCTCCTCCTCCCATCCAGCAGCACCAAACTGCCAGCTCTTGGCGCCGGACATCGTGCCCTGACAGAGGCCCTCGGTGAGCCTAACGCAGGGACTCCCCTCACGGAGAGCAAGGCTTGCATTGTTCCTAAAGCCCCCGGGGGCAATTCCCAACTCCCACTCTCACAATGTTACACCGTCTTTGAAACACCACCAAGTCGGTTCCACCCCACAACGCAGAGTCATCACAAGCTCCCACAGCTGGTGCAAGAATCAGAATCCAAACACAAACGCAGCTCAAGAAAGAGTCATACAACACCCAGAAGGCCTTAGAACCAGAAAAACTCACGGCAGCGCCAGAGACACTACGACAACGCAGAGGCAGGACCAGCCACGAGGCAGATCACGGACACACACACACAGAGAGAAGGAGACAGAGGCATATCCTTACGAGGAGGCTCCGCCACATCATCCACAAGACTCAACCACAAGCCCCCACAAAACGGGCTCCGGCCTTTGCGATCGACGCCGTCCGAAGAGGATTGCGAGTCCAGCGTCCGTCAGATGCGCTGCGGGAGCTCCGACATTGCCACGAGCGAAGAGAGTAGTGGAAGTCCGCTGGGGTGCTTTGAGTGAGTGCATTTGTGTGTGTGTTTTTAATTTGAGACGTATGGGGTTTGCTTGATGCATTGATTACTATTTGGATTGAATTTCAAGGCATCCCATATCCTAATACCTTGCTATTAGCACATTTAGTTTCTTTTTTATAACCTGATAATATTATTTTTTAATTTTTTAATTTTTTGTAGATTGTAAATAATCAATTTATTGTGTGAAACTCTACAATTTTAGCATATTATTTTATCTATTATAAATATGAGCATCTTATATTGAACTTTTTGAACTTTTTGATGATCAATTTCTACATCATGTGGTTATATTTAATGAGATTTGATCAAATTAACATCTTAGTGTGTTTGCCAATCTACTCCTCTTTGTTAAAAAAGAATACACTTCATTGCATCTACATTGTCTAGAGGCAAGATCCACATGGTAATGACCATATTGTTCTAAATTTTGTGAAGTTGGACAAAATCTCTTTTGTAAATATAATTTGTTTCTAGGAAAAAATATTCCACAATCCCTATTTTTAAGGACTTGTAGCTAATTTGTGGAATATTGATATTATCCAATCTCACATGTGTCTCGCTTGGAAATACCTCCAAAATTTATAGTAATATTTTTAGAAGATTTAACACATAAAATTGGAATAACAAAGATGTAGCTTATTTAACTATATCTTCTATAAATTGACAACTACTCTTTAGTGATACATAAGCAATATTTTTTTATAACCTTTTGGTCTAAATTACATATCTTTTTTAATTAATTTTATAATTAAATATTTAGTTTAATATTCTATTTAAACATAATTAAGTTTTATAAGATATATATATATATATATTTTTTATTTTTATTTTTTATGGATTTATAGACTACTTTAAATATAATATTGATTATAATAAAATAAGTTATAATATTGATTCTTAATATCCAAAAAATATATTTGAAGATCAGAGTTTTTTTTTTTTTTTTTTTTTTTTTTTACAATTCTTCATAAAAACAACATACTGCCTTCTTCATCATTGTTTGTTACTTTGGTCCATTTGATTACCATGACTATTTTAATAAAACTACTTTTACAAAAATAATTTTAATTATGTGATTCCGCTTGAAACAATATAAGAAATTTTGATAATTTTTTGTTAAATTAAAAAATCCATATATATATATATATATATATACATATTTATAGATTTTTATTTTTATTAGTTAAGGTATTTCAAACCAAGTGTGAGCACTAATATTTATGATTGCATCTTATATTTGGAAGACATATTTTAGAAAACATACTTCTAAAATATTATAAAATTTGATCCAATCTCTCATTATGCAAGATTTTATCTCTTCTTCTAATAAAATACCTCCAAAAGTCTAAATACCAAATTAATAAGTATTACCAAAAGTCTTCAGCTCCATTGTTGTGTTGTACCATGACTATTAGGTAAAAGAATGAATAAAGATCAATATATATATATATATATATATATATATATATATTAATTGAAATATTAGTAAAAATTTCTTTAAAAATTATATATAATACTTAAGAGATAATAAAAATTTTAAGATTATATATTATCTTTTTTCTAAAAATGACTTCTACTTACTTTGTAGGCCCATAAATAGAGCAAGATATAGTAGAATAGACATAAAATCATTATGAATATTTTTGGATAAAAAATAAGAATAATTTCTAGAAAAAATCACCAACAAAAGAGTTAGATTGATACACAAGGAGGATCATTTGTAAAACAAGGTTAAAATCAGACCTTGAGGCACTAAAACGGGTATCCATAGCAAATATGGGATTCTTTTGTTGATTTAAAAGTAGGATTAGAGAAGAGAATTTAGGAGGATTTTTTGGATGTTAGATTTGCATAAATTGGATTGCAATGACCTTGTGAGAACTAATCAAAGTAAGGATTTTTCTTAATAATATTATTTTGAACAATAAATTGGGATTTATATTTTTGGCAATATTGTGAATTTTATTATAGATGTATGGTTGAATTTTTGTGGACTTATGCATATACTTATGTTAAATATATATCTTAAATTATAGCATAATTTTTTGGTAAGATCTAAGATTATCTAAATTCAAGTATATTAGGATACTTGTAGTTGGTAGTTTGAGGGTCAATAAGGATATTAGCAATTTGCAAAGATCTGCTAGTTGAATTGAGTTAAAACTTTATGGACTAACAATTGACGTGAATTGTAAGATTTCCACCAATTTTCAATACAAATTTATGATGGAAGAAGAATATCTTGCTCCTAAGAATTTGAGATCAAAGTTAAAAAAGGAAGTTGCTTGATATCCAAGCATTTTTGTTTTTGTTTTGTTTTGTTTTTTTTTTTTTTTAAATATCTTTTCTCTCAATTTGTATGTCTGATTCTTTTCAAATTTCTTGAGCTTGTTGCTAATTAAAAAATTAAAAGGCAAGTAAATCTTGAAGAAAAATCAACAATTAACTAAAAATATATAGCATTTTAAAATTGTTGTTTGGTACATAGGATTTTGTTAGAGTTTTATAGGATTTTATTAGGATTTATTTTAAAATTCTTTAGGATTTTCTTTGATTTTTCTTTAGATTTAATAGAATTTGATTAGGGTTTTTTTGGAATTTGATTAGAATTTGATAGGATGTATCTAGTATTTCTTTACAATTTGATAAGATATATTTAGAATTTCTTGGGATTTATTTAAGATTTATTTAAGGTCTTTTAGGATTTATTTAAGATTTTATTTAGATTATTTATAATTTCTTGTATTTATAATACAAAGTTGATAGAATTTAGAATTGATTAAATTTAGTATTTCTAAGAGGATTAAGATTATCAAGATAAGTGTTTCTAAACATCTCATTCATTTTTGGATTATGAGAAGAATTTTAGGATTTAAATAAATTCCATCCACAACCAAATGCTCAGTGCATTTTCAAGCTAGATTTCACATAACATCACATTGCTTCTTATTTTAATATAAAATATTTTGTGTTATAATTAATAATATGCTTAATTTCTTGTATTAATTTTTTAATGTAGTTTGACTATTTTTTGAAGGTAAATATGTATTTTGAAAGATCCACATCCTACAACAAGAACATATTCTATACTTCAAAAGAAGATTTGGGATTTCTATTTTTTTAAATAATTAGCCATCTTAGATTATGTTTAACATATTTTAAACCATGTTTTTTTAATTTATTTAGTTATTTATTTATAATTAAGGATTAACACAAACTAAAGAATTAGATCTTATATTTTTGGAGCTTTGGAAGAGATCATCATGAGTTTATATCTTAGAAATATCTTAGAATTGGACTTTCTTAGATATGATGCTATAATTATTCAATTGAATAGAAGTCCATATAAACCTTCTTTTGAATTGGTTATACTAAATCTTCTTTCACATATAAGCTTATAATATATGGTTTATGTTGCTTTACTTCAATTAAGCAATTAAAAAGTATTAAATAGAAATTCTTTAAGTAAAAATCTTATTTTATAAAGAATCCTTTATAATTTTATTTATATTAAGATAAGAAAATAAATTGAAAAGAGTTGAATGTTATTTATTATTATAGCCATTTTAATTAAATTAATTTTTATAAAGCTCTAATAATCTAATTTTATTATTATTATTTTTTTACCAAAAAATATTTGATATCCTCTATTTGGAAAGATAGACCAAATAATATACAAAGAAGTTAAAAAAATATCATTAGTATAAGTTTAAATTTACTCAAACTTATTCACCTATTAAAATTTGAAAATATATATTTTATTTGTAATATTCTAAATATTTAGATTAATTAATTTTAAGCCCAAAAGAATCTTTAATTTTTTAAAGAATGTCTACTATTTAGCTAGTAATTCTTCTCACTTCTCAAAGTTAAAATAGAGTCTTCTATATATTGACTTGATATTTGTTGATACTTTTTTTTTAGAAGTATAATACCATATATACTATTGTTATTAATTAGCCCTTAGATGACTGATTTTAATACTTTATCTATTATAAAAAAAAATATATGGAACAAGTAAAGAACCTTGTATTACATTTACTATTAAAAAAATTTTTTTTTTGATAGATTGTTATTAATGTATACTTTGGTTTCTACACCTATAAATAATATTTTTTTATCTTTATAAATTAGAGATAGAACAACAATTTTTCTATTGCATTAATTATAAATTTTATAAAGTCTTGTTGTATATTTTGAAAAAATATAATGTTAATATAAAAAATAATTGGTTTGAAGATTTGGCCCAATGTATTGTTTCTTGAGTCACTAAAATATTATCCAAGGTATATATATATATATATATATTAAATTATATTAATTTTAGTTTATAATTTTTATAAAGACTTTTTATATACTATTTTTAAATTATATTGGTATAGATTTTATAAGACATATTAAGTAAAATAATAGGTCTTTAATTATAAAGATTTTTTTTGTTTGTTTTTTTTTTGTTTTTGTCCCTTATGAAGTAAAATAACCACTCGCTAATGAGGTGGTCAATCTACCTTACATTAGTGAACATTCTTAAGTGAATTGAACTTATTAGGGAATTGCATTTGTATCTATGTCAGGTTGCTTTTTGCATCTACTTTAAGGTATTTGCTCCCTTTTCTTGAAGCTTATTGTATTTCATGTATTCATGTTATCTAATTAATTACTAATTAAATATTAATGAATTCCTTATCATTTGTTTTAGTTTTTATTTATCATTTTGGTTATTGGGATACTCACTTTGATCCCCACGAATTTTAACCCTCGGATGACAGTGAACAATTTTTACTGTGGCCATTTTGCAACATTCCAACATTGTGGCCTAAGCCGCTTGCACCTCTCCCCTTACACGGTCAAGTCTTTCGGTGTTTCCCTAAGCAAGGACAACCATTACCCAACTCAAGTTCCCAACGACCCTCAGTACCACACACCAACTAAGAGACTGGACTGTGAGCTGATCAACAGAAGGGGGACGCCGATCTGGTCAAGGTGGCACCACGAGCACAGGGACCAAGCAACCGGCGAGCCAATTGGATGGCGATGGAGCGGTGGCAAACAAGATGAAGGCCGCGCGGATGGATGACGAGCCGAGGGCGCGCGAGTTGGATGACGAGCAGCGCCGGGACAAACGAGGTGAGGGCTCCCGGAACGGGTGATGACAGCACCGGTGACGAGCACAACGATCACAAGGGTGTCGACAGTTGAGGAACAATACAAGGGAATATTAACCAGCACAACGGAAGATGGAGAAGATCGACTTAACCAGCAGACAAGTAGGACGGAAGGGAACCGGCTTGACTAGCCAACGATTAGGACGAGGAGGTATCAACATGAATAGCAAGGAGGCCGACTTGACTAGCCAACGGTCAGGACGACGAGATAGCAACACACTAACAAGAGAGGCATCGACCTGACCAGCCAACGAGCGGGACGAGGGTATATGAACACAACAGCGAGAGGGGGATTGGCATGACCAGCCAATGAACAAGACGAGGGGGATTGACACAACAATGGGAAATCAACTCGACCAGCCAACAAGCAGGACAAGGGAGGTATTAACACAACAACAAGGGGGATCAACTTAACTAGCAACGAGCAGGACGAGGGGAGATTGACAGCAGGAAAAAAAGGAGGAGGTTGACTGGACTAGCCACGAGCATGACGAGGAAAAATTGACAACAACAAAGAGGAAGAAGGGGGTCGACTCGACCAGCAACGAGCAAGATGAGAGGGGATTGACATCATTAACAGAAGATGGGGGTCGACTAACCAACTGACGAGCAGCAAGGTGAATCGAGCACGAACGCAGGGACGGGAAGGCGTTGACGCTAGATGCGACGACGAGCAGCAAGACCAATTGTCACAAACACGAACGAGGAGGCGTCGACGAGCAACAAGACCAATTGTCACAAATACGAACGGGGAGACGTTGACGCTAGAGGCGACGACGAGCAGCAATGCGAATTGTCACGAACACAAACGGGAAGGCGTCGACGCTGGAGGCGATGACGAGCAGCAAGGCGAATTGTCACAAACACGGAACGGAAAGGAAAATCGAAGTTCAAGGGCAGCAGGCCGTCGAGGGCAGGTCTGCCATCGACGAAGAAACCAATTGCAAGAAACTCGTTGAGTCCTAGGGAGGTGAACCCGCAACCACCTTTGCCGCAGGACCCAACCTCGAGGTGTCGCTTGACAGGCCAGAGGCAACCCGCGGCGCCTTGATAGGGCCCGGTGGCTGCCTAATTAAAAACTCAAACTAGGGTTAGTGGTTGTCAGAGTCCGGATTAGGGGGCAGAGTCCGGATTAGGGTGGACCGGCCCGGCTTTAGACCAGATGGGTGTAAGCCATGGCTGCGGTCAAGGGACTTGATTGGAGGCCATGGCTGGAGTCAAGGGGGCTTGATTGAAGGCCATGGCTGTGGTAAAAAGGGCTTGATTGGAGGCCATGGTTGAAGGTGAAGTCATGAAAGACATGGATGTGGTCTCAAGTTGAAGAAGATAATCAAGCAAGATTAGGACAATGCCACAATTTTGGAAGATGGTGGTCATGGTGGTCAAGGAAGACATGGCATGACAAAAATCAAGATGACATAGTGAGGGTTCTTCCCCTCCTAGTAGCCATATTAATTTGTGCTAATGCGACCAAAAGTCCCTCTAATGATATTAGAATTCTTATTCTACAACTAGAATTCCCATTCATTCACTAATAATTTGCCAGAACTAATTTAGCATCACAAAAAATAGGTTTTACTGGTGATTTCTAAATAAACTCTTTTGTTAAGGCTTTGACTATGGTATTAAGTGTAATTTGCCCTTCTAACACTCATTGTGCACAACTTAACTAAAAAAACAATCAATGAGCCATTTTAGGAGCTCAAATCCTTCTTTTTGTAAGAACATTATGTTACTTTTGATTAGATTGGTAGAAATCATATCTTTTGATAAGATGTTGTTGATTGCTTTTTCATTTGCTATATCTTTTAATACTTAATTAAGTTCTTCTAAAGTTAACAATTAAACTAGATTGGACTTTATTTGATCAAAGACTTATAAAAATATTTATGTCAAAGATTTTCTATTGTTGTTTAAATTTAATTATACTCATAGGATTTTGATATGATTATATATTGAAGTCTTTACAAACTTGTTTTAAAGATGATTAGTCATTTACCTTCTTTTCTTGATCATTGTATAATTCTAATATTTGTAATTGAGACTATATTTCTCTTATTTCTTTTAAAAAATCTTTTATATTCTTATTTCCTTTGAATATCTATTTTTTTCTAAAAAATCTTTTGTATCTTTCTTTTTTTCCAATCTTTAAAATATTCTATCTTTATTCTAATTTATTTTAACCTTTTTTATCTTGTAATATTTTATAGATTCGATTTGAGAATAAAGTAAAACTTTTCTAAAATAATTTTATATTATACTTTTTTTTAAATTTTTTTTACAATGCTTAGACTTTAAAAAATATTTTGTAAAATTTTAAAAATCATTTGAATCTATTTTAAAAGTAAATACCTTTTTGTATTGAGGTCTAGAATTTTAAAAAATTCACACTTATATTTAAAATAAGAAATTGATATTTCTACCAGAAGTTTTATTATTGCCACCCAGTATTGTGTTATACCCACCTCACCATTGTTATTATTGTTGTTGTGGTGGTTTTGTAACCTATTGTATTTCAGCAGTAGTTTTATTTAGGTATTTTGGAAGAAAAATTTGTACTCTCTTAAGACCCTTGTCTAATAAGTTATAATAAGGGCATATGTGTTGGAGCTTGTTGTCAAAAATAATCTCCACAATGTTGATTCCATTACTAACAAAAACAAAGGGCTACCCCATTAGGACATTGATCAAAGCAAAATTGCCTTTGAACATGTCACGAAACCACAACAACAATCATGGTGTGGTAGGTGCAATATAATATTGGATAGAAATAATAAAATAGAAATAGAAATCTCAATTCTTTTAAAATATTGTGGATCTAATTCATAAAGAAACTTTTTTTGGATGATAAAATATAATTGAATAAAAATATCTATAAAAAGATAATTATATAATATCAATTTATTTAAAATATAAATATAATAATATATTATTTTAAGAAAATTTTATATTATTAATATATGTTGTATTTAATCTTTCCAATACTTTGATTCTATCTATATAATTGATCCAATTTTATTTTAAATATCTACAAAGATAAAATATATTTTTTTAAATAAAATTATACTTTAAATAATTCTCTCTCTTTCTTTTTTTATGTATATGTATGTATATATATAATTTCTTGTTAATATTCTTATATAATTTAAAGATTAATCTTTTTTTTATTATATATTAATTCTTCTAATAATCTATAAAATATCATCCTATAAATTTTTTTTAATTTATTTATATAATTTGTTATTTATTCTTTAAATATTTTTTAAAGATATATATATTATTTTTTAAATTTTTATTTCTAAAAATAACTTTAAAATTATTTTTAATATTCTATTGTCTATGAAGAATCTTATATTAGCTATTAGGTATTAAACATGAAAGAAATCAAAATATATATATTTCTTATTCTAGCCCCATTTAGATCCTTGACACAGCCAATGATTACTTCTAGAATAAAAAACTATACCAAGCCATAATAACTATTATAAATTTTTAGTTTTATTTCTATAGAATTTATATTCTAAAAGATATAATATATTATATTTAGATTAAAAATACAAAGATAGCTATATAATTTTGTTATATAAAAAATATTATTTAAGCATTAATATTATAAAATAAAATATTTAATTTTATTTATTAGAACAAATAAAACCTTGATTTTTACATAAGTTTATTTCTTCAACAACTTAAACATTGTTTTTAATGAATACTAATTGGATTGTTATTTCTATTGCATAAAAATAAAAATCCCTATAGTATTCAATCTTTACTATTGTAATCTTAAAGGCTCTCTATTTTAATAAGAAATAAAGTGTAATTTAAATTAAAGTTAAAAAAAACATATAAGAGTTACGAATTGGGTACTTTAAAGAATTAGGTATGTACTCCAAATATTTTTTCTTGTATTGATATAATCCCTTGAGTTATCATTTGCTTCCATATGGTCCTCTTAGTTTTGATTTTATTAGATGATCTAGTTTAGATTGACACTTTTAGTTTTTTTAGTTGTAATAGCAACTACTGCATTCTCATAATTTTTATTAGAGTGGCTTTGTTTGTAAATCTTTTGTGCTTAAATTCCAACTATAAGAATCAAGTTGTTATTATTTGATTTAAAAATCTAACATAATATCTATTTTTTCAATTAATATTATAATACTATATATCTATTGTAGAAACATAGTAGTTCTAAACATGTTTCTTTTATACATATTAGTATGAGGCCTTTCAATCTACTTGTATTTAATTAACAATCTTTAGTATTAGAAGGATTTTGATGCAATTCTTTTTAATGTTGTAATATATTGAACCTTATTCAAAAATACATTGAGCATTTTATTGTAGAACAAAAATTTCTGTGGCACCACATTTATCCTATAATCCTTAAAAAAAAGTACTTAAAAACATCTTTTTTAAAAACCTCAACTTTCCTAATAAATCTAATCTCAATTATATATACCAAAATAATTTAAATTTCCTAAATTTGTATTTTGGTATAGAATTTTGTATTTTGGTATAGATTAATAATCTTAATTATATTATTAAAATAACAAAAATTTCAACAAATAAAAGACACTTGTATATATTATATAATTTTAAATAAATAAATATTAGATTAAGTGAAAAATACAAGAAACAAATTCAAATTTAATAATATATATTTAATATTTTTAAATTATTATTGCCAACAAAATCTTGATGTTATTTAATTTTTATAAGATTTTTTTAAAATCATAATTTCTATAAGTCTTACATCATCTGAATCTTTATAAAGCTAATTTTTTAACTATACCTCTTGATTTTCAAAACAAAAATATTATTTTTCTTAAGTTCTTATTTTTAAGCCTAAGAATTAGATTTCAACCTTATCAAATAAATAGTGGTCTCTTAGATATCAATCCTCTTATTTATATGTATATATATATATATATATATATATATATTTTATTTTTACATAATATTAACCTTAACTTTGCTTTAAATACAATCATATATTTTTTACCTACTCTACTTCATTTTAACTAATTTATAGTTCTACCAAGATAGTAGAAGGTTTTTTTAATGGAAAGCCTTGCCTGTAATATAAACATGCCAACAAAACTTGATCTATTAGCTATTAAGGCATAAAAATAATCTATAAAGTTCATATATGAGTTACCTTCACATATCTTAGATCTTTATTGAGATTTTCATTAGGTAGTCATGTTACTATATGAAAACACCTCTTATTTGATTTAGATATTTCTTCAAGATGTTATTTGGTTTTACTTTGTAATATTGTATGTTAATTATTTCTTTATACTAAGATTTTTTTGGTATCTTATATCATACTTTATCTATTTGATTAGTTTTTTTAATTTAAAGATTATTTAGAAATATGTTGCAACTAGTAAAATAAAAGAATAATATAACAATATATCACAATAATTATTTTGATGTGATTTAGATATTCATTGTTGCCAAAATATATATTTTTTCTTATAAGACCATATCAACTTTTCTATATCTATGTACATTGTGAATCAAATGTCCTACTACTATTATAAATATGAGATTTTGATTATCATTGAAGTTGTATAGTTGCATCTAAATGCCATCCAAAGAATCCTTCTTTCTATTGCTTTTATTACTATCTAAGTTTGTTAAAGTATTTTTGATAATAAAGATTAGAAAGATATCATGTTTTTAACATGTATTATTATATTTATTGAATACAATTATTATACAAAAATAATTGTTAGATTTTATGTGAGAGAAATCCCAACACATTCATTGATTCTATATTTAAGTCTACTAATTTGGTGATAGACACTAACTCTTTTCCATTCTTGCTATTTATTGCAATACAATATACAATAGATGTAATAATGACTAATCTAATCACTTGCTTATAAAATTAGTTTGATATTATTTGGTGCCTATCTTGATCATTTTTTAATCTTGATTTATTTTATGTGGTATCTTAATATAAGTTGACTTTATAAGTTTATAAGCACAATTAGTAATTTTTTTATAAATAATTAATTTAGAAATCCTAATAGTGATTATATATATATTTTTTAAACAACATCATCTTTTTTTAATATTATGTAATGTAACATGCATAAATATTTTATCTATTGCATCTCTATCTAGATTCACTATTATATTTGTTTCTAGAAAGTGGACTACTTGAGATGCTTGTGACATATCATTGATATAATAACTAAAGGCTAATCTATTAAATAGACAAATGGTTTTTAAAGTATTTTCTACCTTTTTTATTAATATTAAATTTGTTAAGTTGATCAAAGCTATCCTATTGTGATTCTTAAAGAAGATTCTTGTCCTTATAAGGTTTCTATTGCAGTTTCTAATCCCATTGTTTATCTCTTTATTTTTTGTTTGGATTCGGTATTAAACTTTATACTTACAATAGTTTATTATTAGTATAAATCTTTAGTTATCTATTAATATATGCTTGTGTTCTAAGCCAATTTGAGATGTAGATGTTATATCTTTACAAGTACCTTCTACCTCTTTGTGAGAAGGTATTGATAGATTTATATTTCTTAAATTAAAAGATTTATCTATTTATATTTATATCTATATATTTTTAAGTGATGTTAAAAAAGATCAATATTATGTAAGAAAGTGAAGATATCTATTTTTAAATAATTAGATTAGCAAATTTTATCTCTAATTTCTATCCACCTCCAAATTATATTACAATGCAAAATTTTAACATATTAACTCTATTATTTTTGAAACATGTTTCAAAATTATTTTTTAAAATAGTTTCAACTTATAGGACAAACTTTTTAAATTTATCTAGAAGTCCTTTTTAAAAGTTATTCATATCAAAATATGTAATGTTCCCATATATTATTTTAGAATTAAAAAATTTATACCATATATTATTTTAGAATTAAAAATTTGATCTTAAGATTAAAATGCGCACATTGTGCTAGCAATTTTCTATAGAGATTGAATAAAAACTTCATATATACCTTCTTTAGTTTTGATTTTAAATAAAAGTATTATTTCTTTATTTTTTAAAAGTTTTATCTCCTTTGGACCTTGTACTTATTTTTATTTTTTATTTTTTATTTGCTTTGCCAATTATAAAATTATTTTGAAAATAAATTATTTCCAAAAAAAAATATGATATCATTATATGACTTTGTAGATATGTTATTTTTATTTTCACTATCTTATCATCTACAATAATGACTTGCAAATTGGTCTTCATAAAGAACCTAACATAACTCCTTTCATATCTAGATGAAAGAGACTCACTAAGAGTTTGTTTGTTGGATATAAATTGTTGTCTTGTTACAATTCTTCTATTGCCTCTAAAAACTCATATCAAAACTTTTGCCTAAGTTTGTGTATTCCTATATAATTCCATGAAAGTTTGAACTTATCAAAATCACACTTGCCTATATGCACAAAGCATACGTAACCATCTATGAAATCCTAACCTTATCAAATCTTAATTTTTATTTTTGACTTTAACTTAATAGACCTTTTAATAAATAGTGTTCTTTATACATACACTATCTTGTTAACCTATTCTGCTTATACAAATTTGCAAATACTAAAGATATTGAGATATAGCTTAGATTGTATTGTTTATTAAAATACAACTCTCACAAGTCAATTCTAATAATCACAAACCTTCACCCTCCCTTCCTCTCCTCCCTAACAATAGATCTTGTGGCTTTGCTATATGAAACATCATCTTTTTGTTTTTAATTCTAAGCTAATCATCCATGTAAATAAATGTGTTTATATGTATTTAAATAGTTGGAGGAATAGTTCATATAAATAGATAGATACATGTTGTTTGGTGCCACATTATTTGCTTTATTGCATCCTTCAAATAAAAATAAGATTCATATATGTAAATATATATATATATATATATATATATATAATATCTTGCAAGTATATTGAATGATTCAATCAATTTTGGTGTCAATTTTGATTTTTTTTATATATCAATTATAATAATATATTATTTATTTAAACTTGTGTGGTTTACATATATATATTACTTTAGTGTTCATTTAAACATTAAAAAATCAAAAGAACTTCAACTTACTTGATTTTTCTTTTTTAAATAATAAATCCAAATTTTTTTATTTTTTATTTTTTATTTTTATTAATTTACTAACTTGTTTTATATTTCAAATTACATACTTTATATATATTTACATAAATAATATTTCTCAAATTTTTTTAAATTGGTTTTTATAAATTTTTCTTTATATATAATACTTTAATAATTGATACTTAATTACTTAAATTAAGTTATTTAGAGTAATGAAAAATAATTAAACATATTATAGAACAATTATTTGTGTATTTGATATACAATTTTGAATCTAATAGTTGGTTGTTTGAACATGAAGTTAAAATTAGATTCAAATTTGAATCATTATTCCAAAAAGTTATATTTAACTTTAAAACGTCCCACCCCTTTCCCCCACACACACCGACAACTCGCCGGATTTCAAGGAGGAGGGCCTATAAAGCCACCGATTTCACTCCTTGAACATTCCCCGAGTTGGGATTTTGATGATTTGTAGGTGGGCATGACATGATCCGGTGTTCCAATTCGTGCCGTGCCACCGCTTTTTAGCTTCTTTGGCTTCAAGCATTTCATGCCTCGGCAGGTTGAAACCCTCATCCAGATTGCGAAGGCGAGGGTGCGAGCGTGCGATGTGGCATTGCTGAGGTTTACACACAGCGAATTTGCAATTTGTGCCAGAGGATGAGAGGGTTTTGACGACTGTGGGCGATGGTATCGTATGCGGTGATTGATTTTGAAATTAGGGTTTCATTGACCGTTTGATTGAGGTGGTGCCTGTAGCCATGGTTTTTGGGTTCTCATGGGGCGAAGTGGCGCTCATTCTCGGTGCCAGTGCAGCGCTGTTCGGTGGGTTGGAGTGCTTCTTTCCTTCTTCGCCCTAGCTGCTTGTTGATGGCGGTTTGTGCGGGAGTTTTGAAAGTGGGTTTTTTAGGTTGCGGATATTGAACACGTTACAGCTGGACGCGTTTGCATTTTAATCGGGTTGTCGTGGTGTTTCCGATGGCATAGTGAATTGGTCTTTACAATCCGGGCCGTGAGTTTTAATTGATGGTAGAATGATGCAGGGCCTAAGGATATTGTTATAATTGGAAGAGCAGCAGGGCGGTTGACAGGGAAAGCTGTTGGTTACATCCAAAATGCTCGTGGTCACATCGCCCCCATTATGCACAAATCGGAGATCAATACAGTTCGTGACTCTTCCTACTGGTTCTGGAATGGCCATTTTTGAGTTTCGTTTTCTGTTGCACGGTTTGGGCACATTTGAATTTGGAGAATCAAGTCAGCTGCAGCATGGCTTAGCTATATTTATCTTCCCCACCCTGTGAATCCTGTGTTCGTGATTATGAGTTCCAGCTCCGATTATGAGTTCTGATTATGAGTTCCAGCTCCGATTATGAGTTCTGATTATGAGTTCCAGCTCCGATTAGCGTATGGAGCTAGATTTTTTTTGTGTGTGCATTGAAAATATTTCCTTCCCGCACAAGTGCCTGAATGTAAAATACATTCTTACAGGTTCATAAAGAGTTGCGTGAGACAATGGCACAGCTCGAAGCCATTCGTCATGAGATGAGGACAGGCATCTCCATAATGAATCCCGGTCCCATGACTAGCCGAGTGCTGGATAGTGCTTTAGAATCATCCGGAAAGGGTACGCAACGTTTTGAATTCTTCTGCCTTGATTGAGTACTGAAAAATGTTCAGAAAACGATGTTTGCTGCGACGATGAGATGTTTGCTCCAACCTTGTTAACGTGACCTAAGTATTTGCCTTCCTGGTAGTGCTTTTGAGAGGGGGAAGATTTGTTAGGGTTTATATGCTTTGTGCTGAGATGGATGATGTGGGAGCAGAGCACAGACCCAGTTTGGACCAACTTGCATCAGTTAACCATCCCATTTCTGGACTGACTAGGCAGGTTTCTCCCACACAGGTCAGTCATCTTGTGAGACTCCATCATTATCTGAAAGCTTCTCAGCCGGTGTGCTTTGGCAGCCGGTTGGTGAGTAGCAGAAGTAGTTGAATTTATGTAACATGGCCGTTTAACCTTGTGCCTCAAATTGATCGTATACGTTGGCTCTGAGAAGTGATAATGATTTTATTTTATTTCATTTTCATTCCCTTAGTAATCCAAATTCCCATGAAATTGATTTGTGTTTTTGTAATGAAGTATTGTATAACTAGGTTCTGTTTGCAGATTGTCATGCAGATGGAAAACTTGCAAGCAGCTTCCAAACAAGATAGGTCAACAGGAATCATCACTCCTGCTTCAAGTGTTTCGGCTTTTTCTTTTACTGAAGGAACCCCAGTCAATCTTGCATCCAGTATTCAAGCGCCATCCAAGCTCTCAGATGGCATCCAAGAGGTCGTGGTTTTGCCCATCTCAGCAGTCGAAGCAGGGCTTCTGCCTTCCAAACAAGGTAGTCACAAGTTGGAGAGAGTAGTACATCAGACTTTAGCATCATCAATGTCGTTTAATCATTTCTTGTTATTACAATACTTTCTACAGGAGCATCCATTGTTCTTATTTGTTCCATTATTTTAGAAACATTGATAACTAATTCTCGTCGCTGACCCTTTCTCATGTTTTTGAGGAGCTCTCATCAATATTAACTCCTAACAGCTGAAGGACCGTGTTTAATGCAGAGCCAATATCGGGAGGTGCAGATATAGTGCTAGCATCAATTGTGGAGAGGAAAGTGGCTTTTCAGTCCAAATCGTTTCTCGAGCACGGTGAAATATAGCTATCTAAAAGCTTCTCGAGTTTGCAACCTTCAGTGGCAGTGGATTTAATCCAGGTTATCGCTTTAGTCTCCTTTTTGTATCATTCTCTGCATCAGCCTTCACACCTGCAGAAGCTGACGAGGAACGTCAAGTTTGTATCAAATCTTCAATCAAGAGTGGGAGCTGCGCAATTTATGTGGTCATTACCTTCCAGTCTTTGTCTTTTCGGTACAGAAAGTAAAGGTGGGCTAATGCTGCTCAAAGTCATTGCTGCCTGCTGTAAGACCATATGACTTGGAGGAATTGTTCCAGTTCGGAGACTTAGACCAAGGTGCCGCAACATCAGCATATTCTCAGAGTTCAATTTCTTTCATTTCCAGCATCTGACAGAAGCAACGTGCGCCTCAAGCCAAAGCATGAGTCTAGGAGGATGTTGCTGTGGAACGTTTTCAAAGTTGATTCGAGCGCTGCAATTGTAACTACGCTCCGGCACTCACCAAATTCCGTCTGCTAGCTATAAGTCGATTATATTACCTTATCGCATTAGATTAGAAAAAAGAATCAATTACTGAGCTAGTTGAGCTTTAGCCAGCATTTTTTAAAATAATAGGCTCTCTTTGTAATAATTGTGTTTTTGGCACTTGAAAATAACAATCACTTAACTTTTAGAGAAAAATAATGGTTTTGAGAAGGATGTTTAATGTGCTAAGGTTTTGAGTTTTGCGGCTGAAAAATGATAGTTTTACTCTTAAAACTACTGACGAATTCGTCCAATTCGATGATTACATGTCTGGATGAACTGATGTATTGGATATTTTTAATTTTACATTTTTTCTAGATTCTCTATTTGTTTTGAGTAATTCGAAATAGGTTTGTTATTTATGAATATAAATATATGTATTTACATATAATTCCTATCAAATATCAAATAATATATTTTATTGTACTGATGGTAAGTATTGTATGTCAATTGGTAGCACCTAAAAATTAGTAGTATTAATATGCACATGTAACTTGTTATATAATTTGAGATATTGAATGTTTTTAAGTCTACTTTTTATTAATATAAAAGTGAGTAATTAATATACTTGTAATAAAAATATATGTCACTATGAAGATAATGAATACAATCAAAAAAGAATGCTATCTTTTTATATAAAACTTCCTAAAAGTTTTAACAATCCTAACTTTTTATCTTTCATAAGTATTAATGAAGTTCCAATATTTTAATTTTTTATTTTGTTTAGAATGACCACCTATTGTGGTTTTAAAATTTTTTAGATGTTTAACAAGTAATATTCTCTTCAAAAATAATTCAAATTACAAAGAATATGCATTCTCATTTTGTATTCTTTACAATAGTATTATATGTTCTAGATATTATTATAGGGTCTAACTTGCATTCTAGGTATTATTAAAAAAAAACTTCAATATAATTGCACAATACTTATTTTTACCAAATGGTCAAAGTGCCTTCATTAACTACTATAGTAGCTAAAATTTTAACTTTAAAATAAACTTCAATAGCAATATAATATTCTTTGATTCATGTAATTACATAACAATATTTTCACAATTTAATTTATATTTTTTCTAAGTTTTAAAGTTGCTATTGTTAGATGGTCTTTGTATTAACTATTCATTTGTTCTTTGAGAATTAATCTATCTTAAATTTGTTTGCTTAAATATTTTCTTTGAGTACCATTTAATTTATATTTTTCCAAGTTAAGCTCTATTATTTTTCCTTTGTTTTTTCACCTACATTAAAAATACATTGTATTAAGTTTTTTTGCGAAAGTACAATATGTAGTCTTTTATAACCAATAATACACTTTATATATTTAAAAATACAGGCTCATGTGCTAGTTTACAATTTAAATATATGTAAAAATATGTGTCTTATTTTTATGTAATTTTAAAACATATATTATTGGTCTATTTTAGATCAGCTTTTATTTATTTATTTATTTTTTACTTTGGTATATACAATGCACTAATCATTCTTATTAATAATATATAAAGTTCTTTACTATTTAGATTTTTTTTTAATATTATTAACAAAAGAGCCCTTGAAGAACACTAATACAATGTTTAAATTATATTGGCCATTACTTCTATCCAAAATTTATAGTTGAAGTATTAGTCATATATATATATATATATATATATAATTTTTTACTCTAATTTTATCATTTTATAGTAGAATTTAGGGTGTTAAAGTTTGCTTTACAATTATATACTTTTTCTATGATAGTTTAAGATTTTAAAGATATAGACTCTAGTCTTTTTTACCAACCTTAGTATAAAAATCTATCTTTCTTTGTATATATATTTATTATGTTTAGAATGTAATATTATTATATATATTTTTATCTTATAATTTAATTATATTTCTTTAAATTATTTTAATAGTAAATTTTAATTTAAAGATGTACTTCTATATATTGTCTAAAAATCCATCAACAAATGTTAGAAATTATTAGATTATATTAATAGATATAGATTTCATTAACTTAAAAACATTTATGTGGTATTCTATAAAATACTCCATATCAAATATATTGTAAATATTTAATTATACAAAATCTCTTCTTTTAATTAAATATAAATTATTTTTACAAAGGCTTTTTAAACACTAATTAATCTTGTCAACTGCATTCTTTTTACAATGCTTTTAATGTTTGTTTTACAACATTTGTGTTAAACTCAACAACTACCACTTTTAAACAAATATGTCCAAACTTAAATTTACCAAATTAATAAATATCCAAGATTACATTCTAAAATTTCATTATATACATTTTTGTGAACTTTAACACACAAGCATGTGTGGATCTATAACCAATTGATATAAAAAGTTGCAAGACTACAGAAAAATATAAACATAATGTACACAACTTGGTACAAATAATCTGATGGGAGTATATGCAACTCATTCCGTTGCCTCTTGATTTGTACTTCTTTTGAAGTACCAAGATTATCCTAATTCAGGCAAACTTTACCTATTACCACAACCAAATTGCTACACTAACCTACTTTAAATGCGTAATTTGTAAGCAACCTAACTTGTATAAAATTCTACACTTTTTCCAAGCTAGAATCTAAATCTATTCTACTTTTATCATGCTTTTAATTCTTTTTACAATATCAGAAAAATGGAGAGCGATCATCAGGCAGCAACATCGTTGCACATGGTCATGCTAAAAGCAAGAGACTTCATGCCACTTTCCTCCAGCAAAGCTAATAAATGCAAAGTATATTGCACATGAAGATCAAAGTTTCCCATGTGGTCACAAGCTCTGGCTTTCATTGCACTCATCGGGGACCCAAAACTAGCTGTTTTAATGCAGTACAAAGACGTGTTCTACATAATGAGGATAGCGAGAGATTAGGAATTTCCATCCACTATCTGACAATTACGACCAGATATGATAATTTGGGCTTTGCTTTTGGAGTGCGATTAGGCTTCGTTGAGGTGGAAAACACATCTGTTTTGTGCAGACTACCACGCAAGGAATATTTTCGTATGCTAAATGTAATCTCATACTACGTGGAAGTGGTTATGACAGAGAAGCCTCAAGACAAAAGTGGTGCGTGGAGGAGATATAGATAATGACCTCCTCTGATCAAGGGTAAATTGTCGACTCAGATGAGCCACAGGTATTCAAACGCTTTACGAAGGACGGCGTCTGGATGCAGGTTTGTTACACATCTGCTTTCGCCAGCCTAGTGTCGGTGTAGCCGAAGGTATTTCTACGTGATGTCTGAAAAAAATTAACTAGAACTAGTAGAGTAGAATTTCATTGGAATTTTACTATATATTGGATGCCAACAATGATATGTGCGGCTTGAAAGCGGGTTGCGACTGTTGGACAAGCCACAATAGACATCAACTCCAAACATTACAGTATGTCATGTACATGAGCAGTAGGATTTACATGGAGAGATGAGATCAGGCAGAGTCCGATTCAAAGACATGGAATTTATATAGATGGGTATTGTGCTTGCAGACCACAGCACACATAATAGTGCGTGTCTTGGTGATCCCGAGGATACATGAATGGATGTGGAAAGAATGTGATTTGAGTTCTATCATAATGTGTAAACTTTCAAGCGCCTCGCCGCCCGTCATCGAAGCCCAGAGCCATAGCCAACAGGTGGAATTCAATTTCCCCCCTACTTCTCCTCTCTTCGGCTCCACAATTTGAATTGACTTGGACTGTAGTGCCTCCACCTTGGCGGCAATTTCCACCAAGATCTTGAGGCTCAGATATCCACATTCCAGTAATTTTCAGTCTAGCTGCTCTCGAGGTTGACACACATCCCAAAATAATCTGCACCAGAATTTGGGAAGTCAGGAGTGTAGTAGTGTCAAAGATGTGGCGGTGAGGGTCGCAGCAGTATGTCTTCAGACAGATACATCGCCTTGTTTAACTTCCACTCATACGCTCGAAATTCTTTCACTGATCACTTCGTCTTTCATTCCCATAAGCTCCATTATCCGACTATCTAAAAGATCCGAAAGGCTGTTCACAGATTCTGCAAGTTCTAGAGCAGCTTCTTCTTTCAGTCGTGTTCCCTGCTGACCCACCACAACAGCAGCAACACGAGCTGCCAAATCACCCATCCCCTTCACATCAGGAACTCCTCGAAGCAATCCATACAGCACACCTGCAGCATAAGCATCTCCAGCACCACAAGTGTCTACTGGGACACAGGATGCGGGTGGAATAAAAATCACTTCTCCCCTCAATCCAATATACGAACCACGGGGCCCATCAGTGACAGAAACTAGGGGACAGAACTGATTAAGATGCTTGGCAGCTTGTTCCGGAGTAGAATCGTCCCCAAAAGCACAGAGAGCTCGAGCCTCGTCAGCGTTAGCAAACAATATATCCGTGCTCTGGCACATAACATCCCTGCAATAAAGATACCAGCCATAAAAGTAAGTAAGCGTTCTAATAATTACATGAAAGGCATGCAGACGTAGTGCTCGCAAAATACCCCTACGGATTGAAGCAGAGTACACCAGAATTTCTCTGGAAGCTCAATATGAAGTGACATTTGGACAGAACTTCACAGATAATCACGACGACGCTGAAATCCGTGACAATCTCCAAACGCTTACCCAACGTTATCTTATCGCATGTACGCAGGCCTGAAAGATTGATGTGTAGGGTTTGTTACTCACCAAAATTGCTGTCGGTGCCGAGTTACACAAGAGACATCACTAGCAGTTAATGCCACTAGTACCCCTTGTTGACGCGCAGCTTCACAGGCCTGAGCAATAGCCTCGATGGTCTGATTGATTTCCCACAAATACCCTTCAACTACCAACACTCGGGATTTTGAAATGGCATTCGCAAGCGCTGAATCAAAATTTACAATAGAGGACATTCCCTGCTCAAAGAACACACGTGTTAATATCTTCATTCGGTGCGTCAAATTGATGTACATTAACAAGGCACAAATTGGAAACAAAAAAAATCAGCATAACATGATTAACTCCCTGTGCACAGTGAAAAAACAGGGTTGAACGAATCTAACCTGGTAAGAAAGCATAGTCCGCTGCGCATCGGGCGTGGTCAGCACAATGACAGTGCCTGTTGTGCCATCTACAACAGGCTGAGACAAGAAATGCACATTTGCCCGCAGCAGCTTCGTTCTGAATGAGCGCAACAAGAACACACCCGTCAGCTCCGGCATACGTCGACAGCATCTACAATACGCGACTACTGATACCTCAACAATCAGACTAAAATTGCAATCACAACTAACTACAACAGATTCATGACAAGTGGATACCATAATACGCAACGACGTAATTATTCAGGACAAGCGAGCTCATAACCAACCCGCCAGCGGATACCGGAATACGCAATTACATCATAGAGAGAGCTCATGAAACAAGACGGTTGCAAAGCGTTATTACCTGTAAAAGTCGCCCAGAGCATCACTGCCAACACTACCAGTCATCGCAACGTTTTGGGCAGAATTCTGACTGCTAGCAAAACCCAACCTGGCCAATGCAACCAGAGTGTTGGAGAGGGATCCTCCTGCAGAGAGCTTGTAATGGCGGCCATCAAGAGCGCGCAGCACTTTCCCTCTTTCTTCGTGGTTAACTACCTTTCGAGTGCCTTTGGCTAACCCTAGTTCTTGCAGAAAATCATCTCCTACAGTCCCTGAGAAGTCGACCTGCGTAACCCACACAAGGAATATTAAATCGGGTTTACATGGCGATCGATTCATACGTTCGTGTTCAGCATGCAACACGATGTGAAGTTCGCAAAGTCGATCACTACGAACTTGAGAGACCAAAAAACCGGAACTCAGAGAGTCAATGTAATAAGTACCATGGCTTGGCCTAGCCCAACTACGTCCCAACGTTCCGGAACCTTTTTGTCAGGAATGCCATAAGGTTGCTCCTCTGTTCTCTGCGATTCGCCATGCACCTGCATTACAAACCCCAAGAAGGTTTGAGTACGAAGTACAAGGGTTCAAGGTCTAATCCAGACAAAGGCCATAATCCGTGAACAGGGCGTAAACTGTCACGGCATAGTTGTGCTGAGCAAGAATCTAACTTAGCACGTCCTAACCCACATTGGGGTGAGCCTGAAGCTCACAGCGTCCTACTAGGGTTTGCTAATAACACAATGATGTACCTGGCTTACCCCGCAAATACTTGCGGAAAACTCATGGGCCATAGCAGGCGACAACACATTTGTGGTTGGTTTAACTCCAACTCATGTTCATTAGCAAGCAGTCAAAGTTTATACCCGCATGATGTAAAACCTAAACTTGTACCCCTGATTCAGAGACTATATTTTAGTGGGATAAGGTTTCATACCACATCCAATAAAGTTATGTAGTCACATACCGCCTCTCTACCGCACCAGCTAGCGTACCCGGAATAACTGATCCAACGAGAATGCTACCGATTTATCCACTACCACTCGCACTGCCACCCGTCAAAAGGAAAAGTACGTTCTCCGCCGACCTAGTGAAATTTATAATTGTGAGATGTCCTGATTTAACAAGATTCAAGAATCACTAAAAGTTCTTCCGAAATTAAAAGGTGCCTTCTCAAAATGCAGCCAGCGACAGCCCATCATACATTTTACGCAGAGTCGAGAAACATTCATTATTTGACCAAAAAAAAATTCTTCGAAACATTCCCCCGAATTCATGCTCATGACTGTCGAAAAGAGCTCCGTCCAACCCTTATCAAACAGCTCGCTCCTCTCAAAATTGACCGGATCCGAAAATCTGGGCAAACACCTGAGAACCGGAAATTTCAGAGCCCTTGTCCACAGCGTTGCACACCAACTGCAGCAGCTTCCGGTCGCGGTTACACGCACACGCCAGCTTCTGAATCATGAACAGAACCGCGCGATCGCCCAGAAGAAAACTATTCCCGCTGCCGTAATTACGCCTACCTCTCCACTTAAGCGACGACGACGAAGACGACGAAGACGACGAAGACGACGACCAGGCCGCAGCAGCAACAGCAAAGTCAGTCCGCGTCCATGTCTTCTTCCCTCCGACGGAACTCTGCTGCACTAAGCCTCCCGGCGTAAGCGAAGGCAAGTTGGCTATGGCGGCCATTTAGGCCGCCTCCGCTCCCACTCTCCTCACCAATTCGCAACCTCGTCGCGTCTCTGCCCAACCCCTCGACCTTCTCTCAACTCCAAGCTGTAATTCAAGCAGGATTCAAGTGAAATCCGAGTCCAATTTCGACCAAAATTCGTGAGTGAGAGAGGCTAATCGAGGTCGGTTGAGACTAGCAACTGCAGGATGCGGGGATGAGGAGTCGTCGGAGGCAACGGAGGGAGCCTCCGGTTGTAAGCACCACGGGTTTTTATATAAGCACCGCCGAATGGATGTCCATCGGAGGTAATGTGGATGATAAAGGATGAATCTGGCGTTCGGTGACATTTATTCATCCAAGTCTGATGAAGTGGATAAGCTTTCATCGATTGGGACTGAATTGCTGGGAGTTTGGGAATCGTGGATTTGGGTCCTGTGGTCTCATGGGTTTGGGTCGCCGCATGCAACGGATGAATGTTATTCCGTTTCCATGCATCTCGCATCCCACTTGAGTGTCTTTCTTATCTGAAGCTTACAAAGCTCCACGTCGTCCTGTCTTTCCATAACACCCTTGGAGGTCCTTAAGTTAGCATCTACTCCCATCCTTGTGTAATATCCATTTCTCCCATAAACTCACACTTTTCTCCATGAACAGATTTGTATTCATGGTATTTTATATTTTTTAAAATTATTATAATAATATTTTCAATATTTCATCCACAAGGAATCCTTTGCAACTATTGAGTTTAATTTATCATTACATTTTACTGTATTTTGGTGCATATTGTACGTTTTGATTGTTGATAATGCTTGAATATGTATTTTAATAATACCATGGTTATTATGACTATCACAATTATATGTTGGATGTGATGTTCATCATTTAAAGATATTGTGCAAAATATATATATAAATTCTTATATTTATAAAATTATATATTTATATATTTATTTATAATTAATATATTATAATTAAATAATTCTTTTTTATTCTTTTTTAAAATCATTGTCATAATATAGTTTGGCTACCATGTGAGAATATCATATATATATATATATATATATATATAATTTAGTATGCAATTAAATGAGAGCCATATCAAAGAATTATTATTAGTTACAAATTGTGGTTAAATTATTACTTTAGAAAGAGCCAGCTTAAAAAGAATATTATTAAGGTTTATACAACTTTTCTTATTTTTTATTTTTTATTTTTAATAATCACTTTTGATGTTGATTTTATATTAATAATAACTTTTATTTATTTTAAGCCACCTTTATTAGACATTGGTGGCCCTTAAAATCTTGTTTTATTTCTTTTATTTGATATGTAGAATAAATACTACATAAATCTTATTAAAAAAAGAATTAAAAAGGGATTTTTAGTGTAAAAAGGAGTAGTTAGGCCATCTATGTGGATGAATGGAGATAGATGATAGAAATCTCCATTCTTTTTGGCCAAAAGTCATGCTCAATGGACTTCAAGGAGGCTGCCTTAGGCCTTATTAGAAATTAGGGTTTTTCTTTTGGAAGGATTCAAATATCAAAGGTTAGAGTCAACAAGTTTAGGTTTTTGGCTATGGTTTTAGAACAAAAATTGAGTGATTTGGAGTTTTTATGAAGAAGATATATGTGCTCAAAATTAAGGTATTGAATTTGTACCTACTATCATTCTTTTAGATATAACTTGCCCATACAGAAAGCAATAAAAGATTGGCAACTAAGATTGGAGAAAGCAGTTTCTTGGCTATATTTTTTATATAAAGCTCAATGAATTCTAAGTTAGGATGAAGGAGATATTTGGAGTTGAAGTTAGTACTTGCAATCTAAAAGCAATAAGTGACCCGTTTAATTAGTGGTTGTGTTTTGAGCTATATCTTAAGCAATTTGATAAGTTTTTAGCTCAAAATTTTTAAGAGTGTGTATTTTCATGTTGCAAAATTATGTACAAAAATTTTGTGGCATTAAAATATTGGATTTTTGAGATATGAAGAAAATAGTGCTCAAGTATCTATTAACTAGGATATTAAGTACTTGTTAGGGTTTTTGAAATATCAAACAATTGAAAGTAAATCTGTAGTTGAATTTTTTTGTGATGAATCTCAAAGATTTAGTCTACACTTTGAAGAAATTTGATAAAAATTAAACAATTGGATCAAGAGTTATTGGATCTAAAGTTTAGGAAGAAATCAATCATTTGTGGATGAATGAGGTATTAAAGGATTTTGTTATAATTTGAGCATTTTATGAAAACTAAAGGGATTTTTTTTTTTTTTTTGGGAGCCAAGACTTTGTGGAGATGAAAAAAATAGATATATGGAGCTATAAAAAAATTTTGATATAAAGATGAGATTTTGAAAGGAGATTATGAATTTTCTTAGAAGTTATTGAGAATCTAATTTACCAACAATTGGTTAGTTGTGATTTTATAAAAGAAAGGGTGTAAAGGATTTTTTATAAGCCATAAAAAAACTTTACATACAAACCTACTTAAAAATAAGAGATTTTTATTAATATAATATATATATATATATATATATATATATTATAATATTTTTATATTATTTGTACTTTTTATTAAGGACAAATTATTTATTGGAGTCTTACCAATAAGTTACAAATAAATTCTTTACAGCCAGGTATCCAATGTATTATCAGATTGAAAATCACACCACACAACTCCATATCTTTATGATGTCTTGTATTAAAATTTGAATCTTTTTATAGATTAGTTGAAATATTGCATCTTTGATATATTAAGTTTAGAATGTTTTAATTTTTATTGGAATTTAAAATAAATTTAAATATTTTAAATAATTTATTTTTATATAATTATTTAAACTTATATAATTTATAGATATATATAATTAGATATATATATATATATATATATATATATTAAGGATTTAATTTTTTTTAATTTTTTAATTTTTTATAAAAAAATAAGAATAAACTATATAATTATGCATAATTAAAAATAGATAGATAGATAGATAGATAGATAGATTTAAGACCAAAGTACAAAGAGAATGTTGATAAGACCAAAGATGGTCTTAGTTATGCATCCATATATATTAGATAATAAGACCTCATTGAAGCTTTCAAAGAATTATAAGGCTTGCAAGCTAAGTGTCCAAGTTGCACAACATTTTTATAATAACTTTTTAGATTTAAAATCTTTATAAGAAGTTTATATTGCCATGTGAATTATTTAGGGGTTTGTATAGATCCAATCTAGATTTAAGAAGCTTCTTGAATATTTTTAAAAGAAGATATTATCTACATTATATTCTTCTACATACTTGTATGTATTTTTATTTATTCCTATTTACTTCTATTTATATAAGTAACTTATTTATTTATAATATCACTTTTTTTTCCCTCTACTAAAAAAAATATTTATGAAGAGTAGTCAATGCCTAAGTTATTTTTTAAATTCATAAAATTAAAGATCTAACAAATGATTATTAAAAAGTTTTTTTTATTCATTTCAAAAAACTTTTATATTTAATTGGATTCAATCAAATCAAGTCAAATTAATATGTAATATTTTTTAATTAGTAAATAATATCTATATAGATTAGATATTATTCATATATTAAATATTTGTAAAGATAATAGCATTTAGATTCAAATATATTAATAAATATATATATTTTTTTAATTGTGATTAAACATGTAGCCTTAAAAGTTAAATTCCTTGACTAAAAGAGAAGTAAAAATAAAAAAAGACTCAAACTTATGCATAAGAGATAATACTAATAATTAATTATGGCTTTTTGTTTATATTTTATAAATTTTTGAATTTACATAATATAAAATAATTTTTTAAAAATATAAATTAAAAAATCAATTTAGATATAAAAAAATATGTATAGCAATTATATATTTAAGATATTATTAATACTTAAACTATGGTACTTTAATATTAAAAAATTAGAAATAAAAACCTCAAAGATTTTTTTTTTTTTTTTTTTTTTTTTTTTTTTTACAAATAAATTATAAGGATATTTAAAAAGAAGATTAAATATATTCAACTCTACTCATCTTAACAATGGTATTATTACAAATTTTGATGTATGCTCTATAAAAAAAGGTGATTAATAGGTTACTTGAATTATTGATAATATTTAATAGTTGAATAAAAAGACCACCTTATTGCTTGATCATTATTAAAGAAATTATATCTAATTTTAAATTATTCATTTAAAGATATAGAGTAACTATTGAATTTATTTTTTCTTACTTATACCATCTTGTTATAATTTTTAATAGTTGATCTTTGATTTTAATAGATGTCATTAATAAAAAATAAAAAAATAAAAAAAATCTTTACAAGTGTATTTTTAATGTGGCTTCAATGTGTGCATATTAATATTATATCTACACCAAAATATAAGATATTTTAATTTATTTTGATAGAACCTCAAATTCTTGATTATTATATAATTTAACAAGAAGCTTTAGTAATTGCTTCTTTTCTAATATAATGACTATTCTATAAGGTTTTAAAAAATAAATATAAAAATTATTTTTAAAGTTTTGATAATTGAAATCAATATGTAACTAAATTTAACTATTTTAAGATAATAATTGGTTTAAAATTTTAATAATCTAATTTATTATAAAATCAATTTATCTTTATGTTATAATAAAACATTCATACCTTATTACCAACTTTAAATTGAAATTATTCTTTCTTGTATATATTGAATATATATTTATATAAGATTATATAGGAAAGAATAACTTAAATTGAAATTATTCTTTAAATTGAAGTTATTCTTTCTTTTAGTGTATTAAAATATATTTTTATTTATATCTTTATTGTTGTAAAATGATTCTTTGTTATAAATATATAATTATAAAAGATTAAGGATATTTTATTTTTAACAAAGTCTACTAAAATATATAATTATGCTTGTAAATATTTAATAGTTAGAATATTCTATATATTTAATGATATAGAATCTTTGCTTAAGATTAGATATTATAAGATTGTATATATTCTTTGTTAATTTTTAAAATTTAAAGTAGCCAAAAATTCTAGAAATAAATTTAAAATTATTTTGAATTGAAGATGCCATGTCACAAAGTCATGTTGTATTTAAAAGATTGTACATTTGTATTTAACTTTTTAAAACATATAAATATCTTTTAACATTGAAAGTAGAATTTTTTTGAAACAAATTAAATTAAGTTATTATGAATCTAATTTTAACTTCAAGAATAAACAAACTTAGTTGATATACTTTAACAAACTTTACTAAAAAATATAGAGTCAATACAAACTATTAATTTTACAATCCAAAGTTAAAATTGCTTTGGTTCTACAAAATAATTTGTTTGTGATCATATATTATATTTCTTTCTTTAAATATAAAAGAGAAGCATTTAGATAAAGTGTCCTATATGTTATGCTATTTTTGTTAAAAATATGTAATATCACATTAAAATTATAATAAAGCCATATTCTAAAAAACTTGATAACAATTCAAAACATGCACTAATATAAAATATTTGAAATTCTTGAGGTTAATATAAATTTTAGTTGGATTCAAAGCATCTTTTTAAAATAACACTATTATAAAAATAAATTTATAATTACAAAAAATTCTTTATTATAAATATCATCATCAATCTTAATTTTTAAAATATTTCTTGAATAATGAGCATTAAAACAAAGCTTATCACAATGATGCACTTAATGCAAAATTTAATGTATTTGTCTTTATAAAAAATAGTATTAACAATATGAAAAAAGAACTATGAAGATGTTATTTTGAAGCTTAAAATGTTGATATTACATCTTCTACTATGATTACAAAACGTTTAAAAGAATTTTTTATAATTACTTAGTGCTTTAAAAAGCACCTATAGATCCAATTTGTATCTAAAAGACATATTCAATATTTCTTAAACAAGACACTATCCACTTGACATATTAATATCGAATAAATTATTCACAATTGCTACAAACTTATTGATTACTTGTATTTTGAGTTTAATTATTCCTAAAATCATTGAAAAGTTAGTGTTATTTTGATTTAATTTCGAATTATATTTGACACTTATATACAATTCCAAATACTGATCAAGTAGTTCCTATAATTTATTTTTTCTCTAAAGCATGTAATAGCATGAAATTAAATGCAACTCCAAATACTAATCAAGTAGTTTGAAAGCAATGTTTGCTCTAAACCATGTATTCTTTTCCTTCATTCTCCAATTCTAATCAAATTAATATACATAATCTCAAAATAACCAAAATATTTTCAAAAGTATCTTTTCAAAACACTAATATATACAAGTCCACACACTCTCAAAAAATATTTGATTGTATCTGTTGAGCTCAACATTGATCAACCACCCCTATACAACCTCAAGTTGATTTTAAGTACCAATCATGAAAACTACAGATATTGCTCCTCTAACCGGATTTCCAAATCATTTACAGTTAGAACTTCATGGGTCAAGTCAATGAGAAGGTAGAGCTTTATTGCATGACACTAGTTCATCGAGGCATTGGACGAAACCAAAACAATGCTATAATTTGTCTCCAATGGGGATGCTTGTAACAATCAGACACTGCAGATATTCAATGAAGTATTCGAACAATGCGTCGCAGTTTGTGAGGCTTCAAAAAACATCACATACAGTAGTTGTTAGCGAGGTGGAGGCATAGAGGTGTTGACCTATTGTTTTGGAGTCTAAAAAATTGTGTAAATCACGAGTCCGGGGCATCATTTTGCTGCATCACTCGGTTATGTGCATCCAATGCCTCACGTTGTGCGTTAGCCATTTTCACCAGAATCTCCAGTGCTGCCAACCAGGTTTCGTGTCAATAAAAATCTATAAAAGATAAATGAGTCAAGATAATCAGGTCACAAGGACTGCCTACACCAATTCGGCTACAAGACCTAGCCCCACCTCCTCATGTCCTAGACTTCGCTAACAATTCACTGAGCATTTTCATTATATACTGCACTGGTTTCTTGATTGAGTTTGACATGACAATTGATGAACAAAGTACACAGAGTTGCCTTGCATTAGCTGGAAATTCACAGATGGGATGCTTGGAAGGAAAACAAATTTGTGACAATGATCCTAGGATCTTGAACGAACAACTTGAATAATTTAGAGCTTCTGGGTTTAGAGTTAGGCCCTCAGAATACCTGAATCGAAAGAAGTCTGAGCAGATTGAAGGTGGGGCGAGACCAATGCTCCAAACCAGCGTATGGGTGTTGTTAGCTCCTCAGCCTAAACAAAGAATTCATGTCGTCTGAATTAAATAAAACCAAATGCCCTGCAGCACAAGAAGCATAGAAGACAAATGTGGAGGACATGAGCACCTGATTTGAAACTGATGCTTCAGAGTCGGAGTCAGAATCGTCCACACCACCCATCAGCCGTCTGTAAGCTGCGTCCTCGTCTTGTGACCAATCTGCATGGTAGGATGTCAAGAAACTCAATAAAATTCTTGATCCTTGACCACGGTTTGATGTAACTCGTCTCCAAAAGTTAAACTTTAGACAATTGAAACGAAACTTGGCTGGATAAAGGAGGGTTTTGGCAAAAAAAACCAGTTGGAACAGATTTCGAACGAGTAGGCTTCTGCTCCTGCTCCTGCTCCAGCTGATGCCCCGGTTTCTCTTCTGATGTGTGAGAAAGGGAGGTTGAATGAGAATTCCTTTCTCTAGCATCCAGCTTCACCAAAGCCAATTGAGAAGAAGATTCAGCACCATCATCTGTCAGTTCACAAATCGGCAGAAGGTGAGTGCGCTTCTACACAACAAAGCACAAGAACGATACGAGAGTGCAAGGAAGGAATGACCAACCTGTAGAGGAAACGAGTATCCGGGCGGAGGCAGAGTGAGGCTTGAGACTGAAGAGGGGTTGGCTGATGCGTGACAAACCCATGGAGTAACGTGCCTTGGCCATGTCCATCCAGCCCTGTAACAACAAGTTGGTTTTATTTAATTCTCTAGGTCGAAACTAGCATCACGAGTTAGTGGACAAGGATTGAAAACTGAGAGGAGGAGGATTGGCACCTGACTGAGGAGGAGGGAGAGGGAGTGGCGCAAGGTCAAAAGGTCATGCACGGAGTCCAAGCAACAGATAAAGTCTTGATCAGAAGGGCTGGACTTAGAAGCCATGTCTCTTGCTCAGAGCATGCAACAAAGCGTTGTCACAAACACGAAAGACCAAAAAGAGATGATGCAGGTGTTTCTGATAGCTGCTGGGTTTCTCGAGAGCCTTGCGGTTTCCCTATTTACCCCGACATTAATTGCAACAAAATTAGTAACTTGAGAGAGAGGGATGCAATATTGAAGCATTGCAAGCTATCAATGCAAAAAATCAACACTCCAACAAGGAATGTAGCTCTAAGTCTGGTGGTCCACCGAGAATTATATCTCGTTGAGAAGTTGTCCATCGAAAGAATTCTCACTTATTGCCCTGGTCAATACAGGACAGTATCTTCCAATCCCAGCACAATTTCTCAAACCCTAAACCCAAAGATCATGAAAACCCTTTGCTCCTATCCTGTCGAGCTCTGAAAAGATTAACAGCAATACACCCACTTCACCCCCGACGCTCCTAAGGTGACAGTAAAACTTCAACGAAAAATCCATTGTATTCAGTTTCCTTCACGCTGGTTAACGCTGAAGGTGATCCTTCCTTACCCTCAACTCATTGAATCGGTAAAAACAATTCTGAGCAGGACAGAAATCAATCTGAATCAGGCATACTTCAACTGATCATTTCACCAAGAAAGCAGAAAAAGAGTACTAACTTTTTCATTCAGGCGACAATCACATACAATTCAATCGCAGAACAAGCACATTTCGAAGAGGACAGATGTTGCTTCTGAAGTGGAGCAGATACCCGGTCTTGATATTGATGAACAGCGCAAGTGGGTCTTCTCTCAGGTCGTTCCCGAAGGATGTTGCCTGTAAGCAAATTAGGTCTAGAGGCTTTTTCGGTGATGGATCTCGATGGATATTAGTTGGAAATCATCACAGCCGATTTGGTTTCAGGAAGTTGAGTCTGTCCCACAAAATTTTGAAAGTTTTTCTTAGGACTGATTGTCATTGGATTTTGAGTTGCCGTGCACTCGATGATTAGGTGGGGAGTTAGGTGATTCGGAAGCATTTGTAGAGGTTAAGGTTGGTTTAGCGATGGGAGAGAGGGTGGCTGTTAAGCGCGTCGTTGCTCGCATGCGAAGTCGAGAGGATTTATTACAGAATGTGAGATGCGTGCAGCAAATTGGAGTGCGATGGGCTTCCGGTGGCGCTGCGAATCCCTCTAGAGAGGCCAGAGCGGCTAGTCCTTCAAAAGTGGTGAAGAAAGGTGGTGCTGCTAAAGACGAAGGTACCGAGAAGCGCGATAAATTCGCCAGCATTCTTCAGTCGTGTCTGGATGCGCCGTCGCCGGTGCGGCATATGAAAGAGCGGGACAGACTCCGGGAGCTGGAAAGAGAGAAGCTGGGAATAGTTAGCAAGGAGAAGGAGAGGGCTTTGGAGAGAGACAAGGCCAAAGCTAAAGCCGTCGCGAAAGAGAAAAAGAAAGCAGGTGGGTACATTTTATGTTGTCACAAAATTTATGGTTTCCTTTTGTTAGGTTTTTGGTTCGAACTTCACATGGTCATGATGATCGAGTTTCTCTTTATTCTATGTTTTTCTTCGTTTTTCTTGAAGTAGTATTTGGAAGGAATTGAATAGCTTGTGAATTTGATACAGAAGAGAAACTCTTACATCGCATGATGCTGATACTCTGAGTTAGGGTTTAGAGTTTATGTTTTAGGACTGGGCTATGAGAAGCATCTTGGTGCAGCTTATATTAACACAAAACAATGCGATCTCGCCATTGAGTGTGCAGACAAACCAGCCACAGAGAAGGAAGATGCAGCTGTTACTGTCGAACAAACTGAGCAACAACTGCCATCGTATGAGTTGACGAAAGAAGAGGGCATGAAATTGGCTAAGGAGTACAGCAAGTTTCTTATGAAGGAAGCCAGGTTGAAAGCTGCTGCAGAAAATTTGAGATTACAGTTGAAGAAAGACGCCATTGCTGCTCTTCCTCCGCACCTCAGAGAAAAAGCCTTGATACCAGACTTCACCCCATTTCCTCCCAATCGGATCCCAGCCTCCTTGACGCCACCAATTCCAGGATACGTAGAAGAGATGACAAGGTCAGCAGAACAATCTGCCAAAATCCAAAAGATGAGATAGGTGATCCAAACTTCCTGCAAGGTTAGTCTCGATCAGTGCTGCTCCGTTAGGTCACTGTTTCTTTTTGCATTCCACATTCAACAACTCGGGAAACTCTTTTCCAGTGAGACTTGGGCCTCATTCTAATAAGCATCGCAGTGCCTGTTTGAATCTGCTATTCCATTGCACACTATGCTTCAGCCATGCTTGATATATTACCATCTGTGATCTGTAGGCCAGACTGGTTTTGTCTATGGCTTGTGCATGATGCCGAATCATCTCTTCACGCTGTCAGATTTGCAACTGTTTTGCACATCGATGTTTGGAATGCTTCTTCTGTTCAATGTAAAACGCAACATTTTGTGGATTCCAAATTGTTTGTAGTGATGTGTTATTTTTTTGAATAGAAATGATTGATTCTTTTAGACCTGGCGCTTTCTTATAATTTATTTAAATGATTCTGTCATGTGCTCTGTGCATTCATGGGTGTGTTGAAGTTTGAAATTGGTGTATTGACATGTTATTTGTGCACCTTGCAGTAATAGTTTTAACCCCCTAAATTTTTATGTGCTACTTTTTATTACGTCAAGCAATTCGAGTTTTCACAAAGGATGAAAAACATGTTAAATGTTACCATGCAACTTTGTAGAAGTTGGTTTTTGAATTATCAAAGTTTTAGATGCGTGTCATTTGTATTCGTTACCACTATAATTTGATGTAAGTTTTGTGTATGAATTTTATGCATATTTCTACTTTTATTCAAAATCAAAATAAAATAAGCGACGGGAGGTATCTGATTTAAAGAAACCTTTTAAGTATGAATGGAATTTCCAATGTAGTATATTTATGAATGATTAGAATAATATCTAAAACATATGTGAGCTAATACTGTCAAATTATACATGATTGATGATATTTATGAATAATAGTTTAAGCCGATGTAGTAAGGTGTGCCAAGGTTTTTTGTAACAATGTGTATGTTTTTTATATTAAGAGTTTACATGTATGTCTAAATATATATATACAGATAATAATCAACTTGCCTATGTTAATCAAAGCCAATGTTTCTAAAAAGCTTATATTTTAAACTTTAAATTTTGTATGTGGTTTATCAATATTTATAAACTAAAATGTAAAATTTCAATGCTCAATAAATTTCTATGATTATTATTTTTTTATTTAATGTATAGTGTTATATATATGGGATTTTTAAATTTTAAATTAATTCTAATTGTAATTAATTTGAAATGCATTCTAAGATTTTTACAACATGTCTCTTTTATCAATCAAGAATGTTCATAAAACATATAAATTCTTTATACAAAGTTTATATATATGTATTAATCTATTATATTCTTTTAATGAATACTCTATCAGGTGTCTTACTTGAACATGAAAGTAAAAGAACTATCATTTCATTTTATTTGCTTTGAAAATGAATTATTATTTTATTTTTATTATTATTCCAAATTTGTTTAAACTTGTTGATATATATATGACAAGTAAATTATACTCACAAATTTTATTGTAATTTTAAGCAAATATATAGTACTAAAATCTTGCTATAAAAAAAAAAGTTGTGCTCAAGTTATAATAACATTTTATTTTTAAATATTTTCTTCAATTTGATATAATTGAAAAATTTTACAAAACTAATATGATGTATTTAATCAAAACAATAAAATTTCAAAAAAAATGATAATCTTTAATATTTGAAATTTGAAACATCTTTATATAATTTCATATATTAAAAGCATGTATGTGTGTGTATTATGAATTAGTTTAACATGTAAGTTTTTACAATTTTATTTAATATTATGCCATAATATTATTATTTTTTAGATAAAGGTATTTAGTAGAGTAACATAAGAATGTAATGTGATGTTTTTATTAGTTGACACAATAAACTATATCATTAAAAACTATATTAATAGAATACAAAAGAGATATTACACAGCCATCTAATGTTTCAGTTAGCTACACTAAAATAATGTTATTAAACCCACTAGTATTTTTACCAAAACTAATGGTTGAAGTATATTTACTACCTAATAAAGATGTAATTTTTATTGATTATTTAAAAATCATAGTTTTCTTTTTCTTTTTCTTCTTCTTCTTCTTCTGCCCAACATTATAAAAGACATGTTAATTCTTATTATTTTATTTAGTATTAATTCATTGTCTTGTTGCGTATTTTTTATTATTAATATATAGTCCAAATTATATATATATATATATATATATATTCATATATACATATTTTATGTTCATCTTCATATTCTTGTTATATTAGAATGTTCTCAATGGATCAAAGTAAATTGTTTATCAAATTGATGAAGCCCTACATAATTTACAAAGTTTGTAAATAAAAATATTATTATTTCAAAAAGTTATAAATTTTTGTTTTAAGTTTTGATTTCTTCATATTTCATTCATAGATTCTTTAAAGCAAATGATTCTAATTCAATACTATCAGCTTCAGAGACTACTTTATGATTCACTTTGACCTTACAATTTGTTTAGTTTTATTTATATTTTGCAATTCAAATTTTGTTTTGTCTCACTTGTGTCATAATTGTCATTGTGTTCCAATTTATAATGAGACATAAAAAGATACCTTCACATTACACAATCATAATAATGCATATGCATCCAAAATTTACAAGATATGGCAATTAGTCATAGTCTATTATTGCATCAGAGTTGACATTTGGGAACAATGTAGCCTCTTCAATACAATTGATCAGTCCCAATCAATCTGCATATACTTAATTTAGGTGTGCATGGAATATGGATCCACTTGCTACCATCATTTTTTACATCAAAAAACCACTTAATTTCAATAGAATATCACTTAATTTAATACATGAACATTTAACATACACACACTCACACACACACAAATATATATATATATATATATATATAGATAGATTTTTTTTTTGTTCTTTTTACCACCTTAGTAAGGTTGATTGATTTTGGAGCCATGAACGCAACTTGTGGTCTGCATTTGTCTTATTAGATGTTGTCTTCTATGCAGCAATAGGTTCCAGCAAAACCCAGCTCACCATTTCTATGGCAAATGCTTTATTCTGTGCAGCATATGGTGTCAGAAAATTGGTCACAAGGTCAAGACAGCATTGCACAAAACAAAACTGGAGCAGAAAATTTCAATGCTCTTCAAAAGACTTGGCTACTAACCCCACGCAGTACAAGCCCAAACCATTACAAATCCACTGGTAAAATGGGGAAAAGGAACCCATATTGCAAATCTAAATAATTCACATTTGTAATAGGAACGGGAGCACAAGGAATTGCAATAAGATGGGTGGAGAGTACCCGCCTGCCGCTTTATTTGATATAATACAATGTAGTTACAAAATTATACAAGTTCATCCAGACAACTGCTGCTGCTGAGGACTACTTTATTGAATGACTGAGCCAATCTCAAGTTTCATCGAGGAAGAATCTGATTCAGAAAACGGAGGCCAAGGGAAGTGGGGAACAACACACAACCAGATGCTGTGTGACAGTTTTTGCCTTGATTGTGTGTGTTATGGCTATGGAGGTGTTGGCTATGCCAGTGCAATTGTCTGCATCCCTGTGCTCATTTTGCCAGCTTAAAATGAAACTGCTACGGTACAAGTACTAGCATTGGACCTGAAAATACTGCCACAACTCAATCAGTGAAGTGGGGGCTAGACTCTGGATGTCTGTCTCGTACATACCTCCACTTCATTTGCGCCACGCTGGGGAGCAAAGCAACCGTCTTTTTTCTCGCCCTTGGCTCTAGAAGAACAAAATTTGCCGCTGAGTAGGCGATGCTCCAAATATGGAAAAATTAAAACAAAGTTGTGTCTTGCTCTCTCTCTCTCTTTCTCAAGAGTCCAGACTTTCGCCTCTCCTGTGCCGTTGCAGTGACTCTTGCCTCTGTAATCTAATCTGCTCCCGGAACTTCCTGAGGAATGCTTCAACTCGCTGATCCACGTCGTCGTCTTGCTTCTCGGCATCCGTCTCAATGCTGTCATCGTCTACAACTCTAACCTCTCTTGGCTTCCGGACTGGGATCGGTTCTTGCTTCACCAAAGAGGGAGAGCTCGCTTTTAGAGAAGTCGCAGACGAGTTCTTTCCATCAGACTGATTCATTGCTTCCGTTTCGATCTTCTCCGATTTCGGACTAGGGGTCACCTTCGGCAAAGTTCCGACAGAAGCAAGAATTTCAGGTCTGGGGATCTTCGGAGGTGACGGTCCCTTGGGAGTGGAGACTGGGCTCACAAACGGCGGTCTGGGAGGAGGCTCTATAGGCGTTTTGGGAGAAAATTTGGTGGTCCGTTTGACAAATTCCGCATAGCTCCGAGAAGATGAGCTGGCAAATGGCCGTCTTGGATGTTCTGGTGGAGTTGGTGGAGACAATCCAGATGAGCGATTCGTCTCAGGCTCGTCTCTCCTCCGTTCCGCATTAATTGACACCTTGGGGGAGGACTCCTGAACTGAACTGCTTCCAGCATATGAATTCACAGGATCAGGTTCAGAGGCTTTCTGCACGATGAGAGGAGCGGGTGCCGTTGGAGGTTTTCGTCTCGAAAGAAGGCTTGGGGGATCCTCTGCGCTACTGGAGAGCGTCACATTGCTACCGTAGCTCTGCCTCTGAGAGGGAGGCAATGGAGGAGGGATAGGCTCAACTTCAACGGCTGGGGGGACAGCTGGTGAATGCGCGGTAGACACTGTAGAGGGTTCGACGCTTTGGGGAGTCTTAGGACGGACGTCTGCCTCAAAATAGTTGTGGTTATGTGTATAGTGCTCAACTTCATCTTCGCTGTCAGATTTGATGCCAACTTCATGCTCAGGTCCACCTTCGTCATCGGCATCAGATTCCACGTACTGCTCCCCACGCTCGGATTCCAATTCAACGTCTTCACGGCCAGATTCCTGAGCCTCCTCCACGGGGTCATCGTCAAAGTCTGATCGAGCTTCGTCGTCATCATGTGGATACCTGTTCTCCTCGCGAACATCAAACGTGACTTCCTCTTGAGCCTCATAACCATCTTCCTCCTCGACCTCGAAGCTGTCCTGAGACTGGGGATCAAACCTTTCCTGCATTTGGGGATCAAACCTTTCCTGCATCTGGGGATCAAACCTTTCCTGCATCTGGGGATCAAACCTTTCCTGCATCTGGGGTTCAAACCTCTCCTCCACCTCGGGCAAGAATCGTTCGTCAACTCGACGTGAAAACCTATCGTCCACATTAGGGGGAAATCTCTCATCGACCATTCTAGGCACAAATCTGTCCTCCACTCTAGGGCTGAACCTCGCATCGACAACCATGGGGGAGAATCTCTCGTCCAACGTAGGCAAAAATCGTTCTTCGACTCTCGGCACAAATCTTTCTCCCACGTTGGACTCAAATCTTCCATCGCGTCTCGGCATGAAACGCTCCACTTCGACATCCTTGGGAGACCTGTGAGAGAATGGCGGACCCGATTGGGATGGCAAAAAGGCAGGGTAGTACACTGGCACTATAACCGAAGTGGGTTGAGCAGCCCGGACAGGAAAAGTCGCGGCATGAGAAAGAGCGTGTGCATGTCTCGCAGTGTCGGCAGAGAAGAATATATCAGGCATCCGCAAGGGGTCCATCTGCGACGCTGAAACAGGCCGTTGAATGAGGTAAGATTCGGTGAGCTTGTGGTTCTGCTCAGGGGTGACCCTACCACCTGAGCCCCCGAGAGCCCCGGATGTTGCAAGCACGATTCCGACAATGAGCACCACGAAGCAGATGGAAGGTGTGCACCAATCTTCCATGATTTCTTTAGCTCGCAGTACAGACTCAGGAGCAGGGACGCTGGTCAAAATCACCGGAACCGCCGCCACCATGACCGTGAAGATTCCCAGCATGATGGTTTCCGGGATCGCCTTCCTCGTTAGCCGCCTCCTAACGCTGTCTTTCTTCCCTATCTTCGGATCTGTTTTCGGTTTCCACTGATTCGCCATCGCCTCCACTTTTAACCCGTGCAATCCTTTCCCAAATGCTGAAGTAAAGTCATGAGACACTTTTCGAGAGACCGCAAAGGCCATGTTTCAAATCAGCCTGAACAAGAAAACAAGCGCATCGTACTTGCCAGCTCAGTCACAAGCTCAAATCCTGGTAAAATGTAAGAGCGGCAACAGTTCACATACAATTCGAAGTGTGGAAACACTGGAGATTCCTACAAAAAAAGTGGCAAAACTCATACATGAGCCCCAGCATATCTACTAACAAGGGTGTCGTACAGACACAGTAAACAAAGATGTTTTCAAAACTACAAAGAAGTAACTCTCCGTGTCACTGAGGGATAAAATAGCACTCCGTGTTTACGAAAACACCCGCCACAGATCCCAACAGGACCGCTAGAGACCAAAGAGATCCACCAACACGCAATACTCTAAACAAAAACCTTTCAATGAAATAGCTTTACATCACTACAGGCCAGCGACACATTCCAAAGAAAACGACAAGCAGCACTTAACGAAAACTCGATCGTTTTGTCTTTCGAATGCACAGGGAACCATCAGAAAAAAAGTATCAGGGAAATAATTAACACGCACAATTAGAGCCCACCACCAACAAAACTTCAAGCTACCGTCAGTTGTATCACTTAGTGCTCGAAACACCGCCACAACAGTGCGCACATAGATCGCACCTCCAGAAGGAAAACCCCTTCCTCCTGAAGCAGACACCAGCTACATCCATGGACGCTCCGCAACCCCATTACATACACAGAGAGAGAAAGACACCCACACACACACACACACACACACACACATACACACACACACACACACACTTCACTAGTCCTATGAACTCATACCTCTCACACTAAACCCACCTAAACAAACACAACCCACACCCCACCTCAAAGATCACAAGACACTCCAAGGACCACCTCACGCTACAGCAACCACTCAAGCCGCCAACAGGATCCGGCACAAGACGAGGAACGTACCAGCACACAAAACCCAAATGGCGACTCTAGCCCACATCTATAGAACGAGTCTGTAATTTCTAAAGGCCAGAGGGACATGAAAGGTGCAAGAGCAGCCGAATTAGAGGTGGGTTATGCAGTTGAGCAGGGAGGGGGGGCGGATAGGGGTTGAGAGCACACAATGATCGTGGTGATGGTGGCGGTGGCGTGAGAAGACATACGCTGAGCGCGAGCTCAACGAGTCAGGGCGAAGGAAAGGGAAGGATTTGAGAGATTTGCAAGGTATAGGGAGAGAGTATTGAACAGCGGTTTCACGAAAGGGGCAATCTGGTGGTGGTTTTGGCGATGGCAGGGGAGCAGTAGACACTGACTCGCGGCGTACCAGTGGCAATGGCTGCCAGGACGAGCGGCTCCAGCGATGACAGCCAGCAAGCAAGCAACAGCAACTGTATCCTTCCTTGCTTTGTTTTACCCCTCACGGGCAACGCGACGGGGCCGGCGTCTCACCGGGCACCGGGCCCCACCTGGCCCGCACATACACCCCCCCACTTTCGGTGCATGGGCAAGTCGACTTCGTCCATTCACGAACGAAACTACACAAGTCACAACGTCGTCCGTCCTTCATCCGTTCGACTTCTGACGTTCGTCGACGAAGATCGGTGGGACCGTTGTCGTGGCTCTCATTAGCATTTAATTACGTCAATCCGGCCCTGCTGGATTCCGTGCGCCTCATACATTCAAACTTTGCTGAATTAGTGAAGGGCTTTCGTGATACGCACATGAATGCCATACTCGGAATTTTCTTATTGGCTGGATTCGTCCGAACCCTGTGATACCTCCACGCGGATAGGATACCTTACTAACGCTTTTCGAGGTACTTTTTAAGTGGCTGCCCGTCTTTTTATCTCCGCCCGATGACGTGGCATCTGGTTTTGGGTCCTGTCGATGGGTGCCGTTTGACCACATCCGGCTTATTACAGACAACCGACTGCCACGGTGGTGCATGACCCGGAAAAGCAAATATTCCGTCTTTCATGGAATGGATAGCATGACCCTTCCGCTGGAGTCAACATGAACTACTAACCACGGGAGTGCTCCCTCCTCCTAATGCCGTGACTATCTTGGTGATCAATTCGCTCCACTTGATTCCCCTTCTCACCCTCATTCCTGCAAAATCTGATCTAAATTTGGTTCATGTTGACATGGCGTCTTCAACCGGTTGATTAACCACCACTCATCATGAGCGTGGATGAATGAAACTGAAACCAAGGCAACCTCGCTAGTTCTTTGGGTTGGTAGCAACGAAACAATAATAATGCATCCGTATCATTTGGGTTCATCCATCCACGCGGGGTGGTGTGCCTCGCCTTGGGAGGAGGGGGGGGGGGCGGCGGAGCGGGCATTCAAATTGGGGATGAGGGAGTGGTGGGCATTGAAATGAAATGATGCGAGGTGGCAGGTCCATGGGATGAGACAGAGGCAGTGGGGGGTGCCAGTGTCGGCCTTGGGAATGGAGTTCGTTGGAATTTGAAAAACTTGCCCTGCCCAGCCCTGCCCTGCCTGTCTGGCTTAACCGGTGGACAGTCGGGCAGCTGCTGATTGGGCAGGGACGGGCAGGAACCAAGGTGTATGTTCCAAGGGCTACAAATATTGGCTGAGCATTCGGTTATGTTTGTCAAAGCAATATCTGTGTTTTGTATTTAACTTGTTTTCTCACAATGAATTATTATTTTTTATTGTCACCTTTTTCCCAAAAATAATAAATTACATGTTTTATTGCTTTGTATTCACACATGTGAACACATACAGAGTCATGTGAGGTTCCACAATCCAAGATCTAGTAATAAAATTTTTAAGACTTTTTTCAAAAATACATGAGCTGTAACTAATGCCATGTGGGAGGAAAATTATTCTATAATTTAATGTTATCAAACATCAATATTGACCAATAAGGAATTGAAAAATAATATATATATATATATATACATATATATATTGTGCATATGTTTTTGTATGTATATATTTTTTATCTTTGTTTTAGAGCTCAAGTATAAAAACAAATTTAAATTTAGTTTAATAAATTTTTTATAATAATATTATTTTATATATAGATTTGCAAGCAATTAACTTTGTCTTCCTCTAAATACTTGTAACTAAGTACCTAAATACACTAGATACTTATAATCAAGTACCTATAAATATAAAAATATATATTACTATATATATTTGTTTATTTTAAAAATTATATAAAAGTGTTAAATTTTAATATAATTTGTTTTTGAAATTATTATTATTATTATTATTCAAATGTCAAATGATCCTGTCTTACTTAATAGAATAAAGTCATAAAAATTTATTGTAATTTTATTGGAAAAAATAAATAATATTAAAAATAAAGATGTAGACTAAATTTGCTATATAATATACTTTTTTGCATAGAATCTATAAATATATATTTCAAAAGAATAAATACACTAGATAGAATTATAACTAAGTACCTAAATATACTAGATAGAAATTTTAAAAATTTCTATGCAATTGAGATCTATTATAAATAATAATAATAATAATAATATAATATTGATCAAAAAATTTAGTAAGACATTCAGTTCTAATCTAGGTATTATGTACAAACTCAAAGTTATTTATTAATTTATCAACATCTCATCAAATACAATAGGTACATAGTTAAAGGTTAATATGTTGCTTTTGCTACTAAAATAATCTCAACACTTTTTAAAAAATACTTTGTAAAAAAAAAATTGTTGATAAACATTAAGATAGCAAATACTCATGTTTAATAATATTGGTCCATTGAAAAATCACAAAAGGCAATAGCAAGCAACCATGGATGTATCCAATTATACAAAGAAATGTATAGGACAAATCTTAACACTACCCATGGTCTTAAGAAGTTATATCTTCCTTCTGAAGATGCTTGTTAAATACTAATGAATGTTTACTTTTAATTTTTATTCAATAGTTATGCAATAGAAGTAGTTTAAATTAATGATTTGTTTATCTATTTATTTATTCCTTTTCTTTTCTTCTTTCTATAAAATACAAACGTATTACAAAAAATTGTAAAAAATAGACAAATTTAATCTTTATAACATTATTCTATAATGCTTAATTTTTGCAACAAAGTACACTCATTGCAATATCCACAAAGGTAATTTACATGTAAGGTTTAACTTTATAAGATATTCCTATTCATCATGATTGTGTACTTACATGATGTCAAAAACACACTTCCATATTTGTCATAGACAAATCTATACTTGTCTCAGTATTCCAACATAATAAATTTTGGATGTACAAATCAACATATTATTTTTAATAAACTATTAACTACCTCAATTGTACTAAAATTGTAATTAGCCAATAATTTCTTAAACAACCTAATCCTTGATGTAATACCATTGTCACAAAATCAAATCATACATATCTAAGATTAGCTTTACTTCCATCACTATCCTTGATCTTTTTAAATACTACTACATACAAAGTTGTAGTAATGCTAGTATATAAGGATGACACATGTGTCAATATACATGTTTTAAATTTCCTTGAATTCATAGATATAAATGGCAAACCAACCTTAAGGTTAAAACAGATTTTTTAAAGTATTCTCCTGATCATACTTAAAAGTATAAAAGGTTCATGAATCCTATTAACTTGCATTACTCTAACTTATTTGAAATTCTCCCTGAAGTTTTTAAATTTTGAAGTTAATCCATGCCTACATGTATATAAATTAGAGGATTAAAAATAGCTACATTTTGCAACTTGATACAAGAAAATGCCAAATTGGTTAGTGACTACTACAAATAATTATTTTTTGAAATGATTTTTAAAGTACCACTTATCAATACAATGTCACTTAATAATTACAAGTTACTTCAATTATGTACTAGAAGTCTTTTATGAATGAAAATACTAAAACTATATTTTGGTTTTTGATTGCACAAAAAAAATTGTAAGCATATCAATCAACAATTAAAAGCATCAGAGTCAAAGAAATAAAAAAGAAAACAAACAAACCAAAAAAATTCATTGCACTGGTATAGATCTTATATCAACTCAAAATAGTGTATTTTTTTAATAATAGCTATTACTATAAAAAAACAATGAAATTTTTATAAAGTAAAAAAACATTACTAAAAAAACTGAAAACATTGAAGCATCTTCAAAAAAATCAAAACAAAAAACAAAAGACTTTGTATATATTCTAAATAATAAATTTGATAGTCTTTTCAGTACTTCGGCAAGACCATCCAAATCACTTCTTCACCATGGACCAACAGTTGAAGCCAAATATTGTTATAGCAATACCCTCATGTAAAGTAGTTATTTCATAACGAACCAAATAAGTTTCTTGGAAATTCAAGGTACATCATCAAAATGATTATTATGAAATGATATAAGATGAATTACAATGAAAACGGGTCAAATTAGCAGGTAAAGTTAAATCTGTGCACATAATAACAATATTGTATTTTTCACAAAAGGGGATTTGCACTGCACATGAAAGGAAAGAAATCAACTGGAGGTCACTATTTCAATTCCAAAACGAGGCTTGGCCTCAATGCCCAGAAACAGAATAGCACTGGCTGTTCATTCACAAAAAGGAAGTTGCTCCTACATTATTGACTCCAGTTAACTGTAAACCATGACATCAATCACTCATTTACACCCCATTGTGTTTTTGAATCCAGACCACGGCTTTTGAAAAAACACACGTTCATAAGCAAAGGTCACCTGCACAGGCTGATCGCCGTAAACAGCAGCCGTCTAGTTCTGCATTACTTGCAATTTCTTAACATGCTGATACTCTTGCAGACATTAAAGGTCTGGTTGAAAGGTCCTTCACTGCTTTCCGTACAAATGACCAATACAAAGACAAATGTGTTGAATTCGGAATAAGTTTGTTTACAAAAACTTATGAGTTTGAATTGCGTAGATTTCGAGTCGATACGGGTCTGATATCAAATTCACTGAATGCAACCTCCCTCTCATTTTGATCCCTATATGTCCTGAACTAGCTGTGCAGATTGGTCTTTATCAAGAGAAGCGTGCGCTGTTCACTGACACTATGTAACGCTGTCGGGAAGCCCAAAATTCCATATTGCAGAAGAATCACTAATGGTCTCCAACTGTGGCGGGCGAATGTGCCAGCTCTCAAGTAGCATGCATCGAAGAACCTCGACTTTAGGTCCCTTTCCCGTCTTTAACTTTACCGATCCTGCAACCAAAGGAAACAAAGCATTAACGACAGATAACTGCATTAAATTCCATCCACGAATTACTCTGGTTCATGTTACATGAATTGGTGGATAGTAACTTCACGTGAAAAATACCCTTAACATCACGACGTATACTTCGAAATACCAGTTAGATTCCTAGTGTATTCATCACCTTATCCAGGAAGCCATTACGCGCTTCATCAAAAGAATTCATCAACATTCTGGATCCCCTTCATGGGAGATACAGATACTTTTGTATCTTCCTGATGTAGGAGGCAATCAATAAAGAAATGCACATAATTGCGTCATTTTGAGATGCTCCAAACCATAACGCGGATAGTTAGCTCCCACACTAAGCAAATGATCTCTTAGAAAAATACACAAGTCAGGAAGCAGATCCTCACCTAAAGCAATGGATGCCAAGTGCCTCTGTGATCTCCTGAATAACACTTACAACGAAGTGGCCGTAGAGACAAACTGCAAATTTTACACCATCACAGATCTTATTATAGTAGGTCATCACAATTAGAATGAAGAACTTTCGAAAAGAAATACAATTCAACAAACAACGTCTAAAACACATAAATCTAGACCCAATTGTAATGCGAGTTTTAAAACTTCTCCACTCCTACACTTGTCCTCCAGCTATTTATGGTAGGAAACAATTACATAAATGAGCTACGCAAACTAAACTGAAACAAAATGCATCATACCTGTAAAAGCACAGTACCCAACCAAGACCCAAGTCTCGTCCACGAGGGGTTTACTGCATCCCAATTCCGAACAAACCTTATAATACTTAAACAAAAATTGTAATATTTTTATTTATTTGAAATTTAGATCACGACAACTTATTGCTTTAAAAAACAGAATTGACAACATATCCTCATGTACATCAAACTCAACTACAAATCAGGGCATTCAACAGCACAACACTACTGTTCGCAAGCTCATAATGATATTGACCGTGACAAATCCACACCAGTTCAGTCCAACACAAGGTCACTGACACTCACCCATCAAAGAACGTCGCTGATAAAGCATTGCTAATCGCAAAAGGCAGGTACAATAGAGCCTGTATAAACAAGATATCGATTAGCCAGCCTTCTCTAATGCAGGTTAGCTTACCCACCTCGACTTATAAATATTCATCCGCATTGAATAAAGTGAGACAATGGATGTTTTCTCTTAATATTAGCCAGTATCTACTAGAGAATAAGACAGCATGACAAATACGTGATGTTGGACTATGCGATTTAGGTTTAAGAACAGCGACGTACAGTGCACATTCCAGTCTTCAAACCCTTGGGTTCATCGCACAAGTGAGCAAGAATTAGCCGACCCTGCAAGTCAAAATACCAACAGCCACCGCAGCAATTATGAGATAACCCGTTGCATTCAGTCCTCCGTACTCACATTAGTACCCAATAGTATGCAACATACAATCTACCAAAGCAGACAGAAGCACAAAATAGATCTCCTTGTGCAGCAGTCAACTATCTTTATTTGAGAGAGCCTACGACAAGCACCGTACCACTAGGTAGGCGAAAGCGGATCCAGTTCCCATCATGAGCAAATGTGGTTGAAATCTGAAGATATCGGAAGGTGATACCCACCCCCTGCACGAAAGAGTAACATCTGACCCTAACTTAGCGGATATTCACTTGCCCAAGGCATAGTCAGAAATCATCCAAAAAAAGTATCATTAAAACGCACTCTTTCTTCGCAAACACGAATTTACTATTCTGCTAACACGTTGGCTTGCACATATTCAATTTTCCAAAAAGCGCTTAAAATATGGAACACAAAGTACCCAAGAAAGTGACGTACCAGAAAACAACTGATCCTACAAGTGTCCAAAACGGCAAGAGCTGCAGGACAGATCATGCGACGATGAAATGCCATACAATGCAGTCAACTTCGATGGAATACGATAGACAAACAGGAATCAATTCTTTTTGAAGTAAGAAAAAAAAGGTGCACCCAATATTCAGAGTAGTTTCATATCAAATCGAGCACATCATACGAAAAAATCACAACAGGTTCCAAATTAAATGTCTCCTAACCAGCAACAATCATATCTAAATAAAAGCATCTGGGAAGAAACGTAACGAGGCTTACCATGGCCAAGGCATTCCTAAAGCTGGAACCTCTTCCCCTCACCACTTTGTGGACGTTCACAAAACTACAACAAAACTTAAATCAGTCCCAGGTTACAACAATGAGAAGCACATTCTTAAACTGAACTCAATATCCAGAAAATGTGAATGTATAGGTGGTTAGAAATTCGTACTTGTAACCCACAGTGGGGGTAACAGCCACCGCCATCATTAAAAAGATGACCAACACAGTTACAGATACGTCTACATATTTTACACAAACGAGAAACTAGTTAGATGTAAATCGCAGAATACCAAAATCACGTGCAACAATATAAATTAAGCTCCAACATCATAACATCATCTCATGACGATCCTTAAAGCTTACCTGGAATGAACGAAATCATACCCAGACCTGGAACAACCTTCTTAATACTCTGTGTCCACCACGTTGGACCTGTGCACATAACCAAAGATTATGACCATCGAAAGCACAAATCTCAAGATTCTAACACAGCTCATACACCGCAAAATTGGAGTAAAAGCGTAAAACCAGTATTGTGGCAGCAAATATGGAAAACTCTTGGTAGGTGAAGAATCAACAGAACGACAACGAGCATGACAGAAGAATTTGTACCAACAATTCCCGTAAAGATGTGGGCGCAGTAAATAAGCATCAGCCCTTCAGTTGGACCGTTGATTTCTGGAAGGATAAGTGTATCTGTGAAGTAACTGTGAACCGACACCCGACACCCATCAGGAGAATGTCACTTGAAGATTCAGAACATATTCAATATGTCTAAAACTTGAAAACTGCCATTTTTGCAGTAAAAATGTTACCGTAACAAACCCCAGTACTAAACCAACAAAAAAGAAAATTAAAATTACAAAAAAAGAATAAAAGGTGAAAATAGTACCTTTCCCAAGTGGCACCGTAGAAAGGAATAGTAGCAATCACCCAGAACCAGAACGATAATTTGCCACTCATCACAGAGGATGCAAATGCCATAGTTTCGAACTACCAGACAGTAGCAAAGCACAGCCGAATAACTGTCAAATACTTGGAAGTGTTGTATGAAGTACTAACAATTACCACGAGCTAAATCATTTGCAAAGATTCCTATTAATCCCACTCTGTTCGTAAAAACCCTCAAAAACCGATTTCATGCCACCAAAACTAAATTCCCTCCAACCGGTGCTCCTAACAAAGCGTGGCAAAAAGGAACCGAAATTATCACTAACCGAGCAAGTGAGGGCATCACAACCTGTCAAACAAGAAGCATGCACAAACAACAAAATGATGTCAATAGAAATCACTAAAAGATATCAACGTCACCTCTTACAGGGCTAACTTGTAAGCTGAAAACTGAATTCCAATCCAGGTCTAATGCCGCTCAGTTCTTTTGAAACCGCAGCTTTACATACATAAACGAATCTAAAAAGTATCGAATGAGATGAGAGAGCGATGCCTCTAATATTTCTACAATCAAATTGTGAGTTCCGCAAGATCCTGTACCGTGATCAAAAAGCTCTCCGAGAGGGCTCGAAGAGTTTGTCCGCCTAGCTTGCTTGCCATCAACAGCATCAAAAGTCTGTAAAATACATATATTGAGTCATTCTATCTTGGGTGTATGGCAGAACTACATCCCCTTAAATCACTTGAAAAAATTATAATGATCTGTGAGCGGAAATCTCTCGGAATCTATTTGACGAGAAAAGAAACTGGAGAAACACAACTACTCCATGTACAAAACTGTCCAAACACGATTTTCAATTGAAAATTTTCAGAACGATTGAAGAGTCTTAGAGTTTGACCTGGTAAAGAAAGAGAAGGATGCCATGTGCAAAGTACACCCACCGAGGAGCAGGAGCATCCAAATTCGGCGAATAAATCTGTCATCGAATGATTTTACAGCGTTGAATGAAAAGTAAATCAAGCTTGAGATTTCCGACACCTCATGAAAGACATCACTCCCCACACCTCATGAAAAAGGCAAATGAACTACCCTTCGATAATCTACCTGTTCCACTCGACAAAATAGACACTGGTTCATTACGTGTCGAGGGGCAGGTACTTACATAACTCAGCAACGCTGAAGTGAGGACCATGCCAAATCCCATCAAAGTAATCTGTCAAAACCAAGAATGAGCTCGAGGTCATGCTTCTGGACGCATCATCACAAGATGTGTGATTTCTCTCTCTTTAGGAACGTGTGCAGCCTGATATTACAGAGCTTTTCCAACAAAGCTAACGCGCAAAAACTCCGGATAGTCGGCGATCACCGCAACGCAACGCAACTATTAAGTTTCTCGCTAATCGACAAATGGGATGGAAGTGCACAAGTACTTTCACTTCATCATTCAGTGCATTTCATGCAAAGCAGACGCAGATCTAAAAAGATCTATATGCCCTAATTTGTGATCATACATATAAGTGCCCATCCTGGTTTGAAAATATAATCTAGAAAATCACAGTTAAGCAAGTCTAAGACAAAATGCAGCTACAACACTGTTGCAAGAAATCCCACCGAAAGCGCAAAACTTGAGACTCACCATGTTGGGACTGATGCATTACACACGAAGTAGGACCCAAACCAACCAATGCACAACAAAGGCGTCAGAAAACACACTAGCCAAACAGCATTAAATCTACCCAGAGCCCGATTCCACGTCAAATTCTAAATTTCACATTCTCTCCAAGCCTTTCACAATGTATATCAAAAATCGATTGCATGCTCAGAACTCATCACAAACCCAGAACACGCTCACGGAATCCTAAAAAACACTTCATTCCTTTCCAAAACATCTAGACACACGCTGCACCAAAGACTCTCCACCCAACTTCGACACGGAGCTCCTCCGCTTGATGAAACGCGAGATCGGCGTCCACTTACGGCATCCACATGGGAAAAAAATTGACGGCGAAGCGCCAGAATGGCTGGAAGACCCATTTGGCCATGTAGGAGCGATCGATCCCGCTGTACTTGTAGCGGTGTAGCGCCTCGACGCCATGCTTTCCTACGTAACCCATGGCCACTCCTCTTTCTGCTAGAAAACCCCCCTTCCCAAAACCCCACGACACCTCAACTACAATGCTGCTGCAGGTGTCGAACAATTGCTGTCAACGAGTGTGGGAAGAAGGAGACTCGGCAATTCAAGGCTGTGTTGCAACTCACCACTACAGCAACGGAAACCAACGGGACGGAATTTTAGGGCTGATGTGGCGCTGGTCCGGCTGACCCGGTTTTGTGCCAGGCGGCAACTCTACCCGCGGGGAACATATTACATGGGATTAATTTCCGGGGCGGGATATGACGTGGCGTTAACTCCTGTACACGTGGTAGCTGAGTGAAGATCGGAGTATATACGGCTGGCATCCTCACTCGCAGTGTGAACGTGGTGGCGTGAAGGGGCGTTTTGTATTGGGAAATATTGAGGCTATTGAAGACTTTGCATTGCATTCTTCAATTTCAGAGAATGCTATCTGTCTTTTCACTGTGGACTCTTTACAAGAAACTAGTTTTTTTTTCTTTCTAATATATATTCAAGTTTTCTTTTTCGATGCTGAAAGAAATTCTGTATAAAAATTTCAATTTCATAAAAGTATTTCGTATCATTCACAAAAAGAAAAACAAAATAAAAGTGTTGACAAAAACAAAACGACGCTGAATTATTTACTAATTGTTTTGATTTAGAGAGAGAGAAAAAAACTTTTTGTGTACGTGTATGTAAGTATGTATAAAATAAAAATCTTTTTTGGGAGAAAAAGAAAAAAAAAGAAAAAAAAAAAGAAAAAATTACAAAACACCTTCTTGTGTGAATATTCTGTAAATAAATACGTAACAGACATAGCCTTTGCTGTTTTACTCGATAATTCCATATTTGCATCATTTGTCTCGAGATATCACCCTATAATATGCTTATGTCAATTTGGAACAAATATTTCGTGACCAAAAATCAATTTTAAATAAAATATGTATTTAAATAAAATATTCTGTACCAAAATATATTTGAAACACGATTTAGCCGTAATCATCTATTTATATATTCGAGCAAATATATAACTAAATAAATTAGTAATCACATACGTATATATTGTAATATTTAAATTAAAATAATTAAATAATTAACATGCAATTAAATATTTTCTGTCCATTAATGCATAAAATGAATACAATATATTGTGATGCTTTATTTTCCAATAGCACAATATTTAACGTCAATTTACGATTTTAGTTGCAAAGTTTTATTACAGTACAGTCGTGCTTGTTTTGGTATGAAATTGTAGTTTGATTTTTAAAGTGCATTTTCAAGATATCAGTACTTGGGTGATAAGAAAAAATTTCATGCTTATTCCATGTTTGTATATTTTTATACATATACATTTTTTTTTTTGTTAGCACTTTTGATTCTTTAAATACGAAAATATTCTTAAAGTTGACGTGCATATCATGCAAATTGTGCAATAAATTGTTTCTAATCATGAAAAGATGCTCTCATTTTAGTTAATGAAATACTCTAAAATACGAATTTGATTTAATATTGCACGGCCAAACAATTAATTTCATTCTCAGAATGATTTTTGCTGTTTAATATCATTTGATACTACAGTTTTTGAATGTCTATATACTTATTCAACTGTTATCATGTTTTATGAATGATTTGGATTTTGAATGTAACATTTTGAATCAAAATTATAAAAGTTTAATTCAATGTATTTTCACTTGAATATTTAAGTAGAACTTTGTGTGCTAATAAACATAACCATTCGCAAGTTAAAAAACAAAACTGTTAATGTATCAATAACAACGACGTCTAAAAAACATGAAGTCAGTATACATTGTTTTCTTAGCTCATGAATTTATAAAGAAGTAGCCCAGGGGTAGGCAAGAGTTTAAAAGCAGAAGAACAAAAGTTATATTTCATGCACAATTCTCCAAAGTTTGAACACCTTTGTTGAATCTTTCACCTTCACATTAATAAAAACAGATAAACAATTTTCACTTCTTACAATCTTCACAAAAATCTATATCTACTATACTCCTTAATTTATTTGGTCATTTACAAAAACCAGTTTTTGTGCCAAACTATGAATTTGGAACAAAATAAGAATTTGATAAAAAGCTTACAATGTCATGGAATCAAAATTTCACCCACGTACTTCTCGTGGGTTCTCACAAATTCCAATAATTACGTAGAAATTTAATATTTTCCTTCTTTTCAAAACCAGTACAAAGTAGACGAACGATGCGGAGGAATGGATGTACGAGAAACATGTTCTGCCTCTCTCTCGTCAATGGATGTAAACGTGGATGAATGATAACTCGGGGAATGAGGCGAAGCGAGAGCTCATTGCGAGGGGAGGCGAGGCGAGGGGAGCAACATCGGAGGAAACAGTCTTCCATCGTCGTTGGATTCTGTCTATCAAGGAGGTTGAGCAGGAACTGCAGGATGTGTGCGTGGAGAAAGAAAAACACATTTTTTGTGTGTCGAGGTTGAGAGTTTTTAGGGTTTCTTCATTATTCTGCACGCATGGCATGTACGCAGAGATTGTGTAGAAGGAGGAGGAGGTTAGCCAGGAGCTTGATGCCGTGATTTCCTGGATGGTGGTAGATTGCTTGGTTTAGGATATAGCTTTAGAGCGGGAGTGTTCCTGATCTTGGGGAAGAAGGGGGAAGAGAATAGGAGGGTCAGGTGATCGGGCGCCATGTTTTATGGTGCTATGATATGGGATCCGTGGCTGATACTGGCACAGATCGTGTGCATCCAGTCACTGTACTACATGAGTTTAGGGATTTTCTTGTGGGCGTTTGTGGGTACGCAAGTGCCTGAGCTTACGCTAAAATATTTCTTCAACCATACGCTTGTCACGGGGGCTTCGGTCGTGGGGTGGAGCATAATCGCTGCTTACATTGTTAACTCTTTGTGCGGGTGAGGACCTTGCCCTTGATTTTTGCCTTATGTAGGAAATGTTATAAGGATTGGTTGACCATGGCGACTCCAGTTGCATCTCGCGCATGATTAATGCAGGTTTTTGAGTGTGGATTGAAATGAGAAATTTTAGGTCACATGGTTTCAGGATTGGGACTTGTGTTAGATACAATGTGACATAGGTGTACTGTTACGTTAGGTTGTTGGACGTGCTTTTCGGATCTACCAGTTTCGGCATAGCATGTTGAACATAACAGGGGAAGCCTCCATCGTGTAATAATTCGCGGCGAGGGTGTAATGAGGAGGTTGTGTGTATGGTTTCGCTCCTTTTCTGATCATATTGTGTGTTCGGGGGTTTTGGTTTTTGGGTGCAGAGCCGCATGCGTGTTTATATTGGTAGAGAGGGCCAAGAAGTGTCTAGATTTCACCGTGACTCTGTACATTATTCATCTCATTTTGTGCGTTCTTTACCACGGCTTTCCGACCAGCTTTTTATGGTGGTTTGTATTCATCTTATGCGTGGTGATAACTGCTCTCTTTGGAGAGTGGTTGTGCATGCGACGGGAATTGAAAGACATTCCCATGAGGAGTACTCGACTCGGTCAGTATGCTTCACTTGTCTGCTATGCTTCTCGTTTCATCTTGCTGCACTTTTTGACTGGGAAGAAGCTGAACTTCTGAAGCAGACGCAGTATGTTCTCTACTATAACCAATTGCGGCTGGCAACGATGTTAATTTCATTCTTACTTTTGTTTTGTCAATTTAACAGTAGAATTTATGATCTTACATTTTTTATATTTGTAGTGCTGACATCGGATGGTTCGCAGATGTTTGATTACAGGAATCGATTGAGCGTTACACGCTGCGCCTGCCGGTTGGAATTCGGTTGTTTTAATGCAGCGCCAGGAATTCCACTTACTATGTACATCCAGAGGGGCGTACCTTCTGCCATGTTATGGAACAATTTTTAGGTTTTGTGTACTCTACGGTTTCAGTCTTGTTTAAGCGTAGCATCAGATTTTTGATTTATTCTCGAGAACCAGCGGTGTATTTACCCTATCCCCTGAATGTTTCCTTAGTGGAACCCTTCAGAGAACATGGCCGACTCCACGTCTTCATGGTAGTTTGACGAAGATAACACATAGACATGTATTGTTAAATAACACAGTATCTCTAAGTGGCAGGGCACTTTGAAGGTCGTGTCTGGACTATGCTTTGAATATTGGCCTGGAAATGTTACAGAAGAACCAAGTGGTTCTATTCCTTCAATATTTTCTAAGTTTACCTGCCTTCCTCATCGTACTTGTCTCTGCAAAATTCCAGCTTTTGTGTGGGCACAATAACATATGTGTGCATTTACATACAATTGGCACATGGCATGGTTGAGGAAATATCGTATAAATTTCCTGAATCTTTTTAGGAAGAGAGAACTCTGACTCCTTTGTCTTTCTTTTGAGCACTGAGTGACCCCACTGACCCTCACCCTCCGTATGAAAAGAAGAGGTGGGTTCGAGTGTCTCGTCTTCTCCCTCGAGTTTTTCGTGATAATCATGTGTATTCAGTCTATTGTTCGCTGCTGCCATCTGCGTTCGGAGGTCCTTTCCCTGGTCGCAGTTTCGACGTTTCCACTTTAACATAACGATTGTAAACAAGCTGTCTGTCATAATCGAAATCTTTCTGTATCTAAGAAAGATACTTAAGATAAATACTGTATAGTGTATGATAGGTGCTGAAGAACATAAAATGACGTGTTTCGACGTCGTCCGTAATGATCGATGGATTTGGAATTGACTAGAAACATCATTGAGAGATTTGAAATAAAGTCTCAATAACTCTACTAGGATACGTGCTGAAGCACCCATCAGAAGGTGTCTCTTGTGACTGGACTGTGAAAGCAGACAATGATGTCTCAACACTAAACACTTAGTCGCCAAGAAGTGAGAGCTCTGGTTTCCTTGGGTTACCGTTCTTGTATGATGAGAAACATGCGGGGACTGCCTAGCAAAATGACTTTTCCTTAAGGTGACAATATTCTCACTTATATATATATATATATATATATAAAGTAAAAAAGGAAATGAGTTTGATTCGCTTGCATGCTTGGAATCTTCAAAAAGGACCAGTGCTTGAGACCTTGACAGGAAGATTGAAGCTGGTCTGGCTTTTGCTACGTGCAGTAAGCTACCCAAAAGGTTGACAGGCTTCAACATCATGTCTTGCAACTCCACCCATGTCTTCAAGCAAGAAAGTAAAATTTGAAAGATTTATTTATTTATATGATCCTCTGATTTCTCACTTTGTCCCATCTCACATGCAGGTTGCATGTGCTGTAGTCTAGAAAAAATCATGCCAAGAGCTACGCACGAAGGCATTTAAATTGAATACCCAGTTTTGATTGAAAGCAGTTTTTGTGAATGTTTTGCTAGGGAAGTCTTTTTGACTTGTACGTACTAGTGCTACGTACAGTGCTTCTGCGTACGTTGCAACTTTAGAATGGAATACCAAGTCACGGGTATATTGTAAAAAAAAAAGGGTGTCCTTTAGAATGATATTGCCTCCGGACGAATAAGCACATGATGAACAAACCATTGTTTTGAGTAACAAATTCTCAGAATTTGAACCAGCCCCTTCCCTTCAAAGTTCGAGAACATTACGCATTATGGATAGTCGATAAATACGATTGGTTCTATGAACCGTCATATCAGTGCGCTGGAGTCAGGCTACTAATTATCAGCTCAGAATCCCGGTGTGCCATGAGCACTGTGGGGCCATGTGGCCAGCATGCGCCACGAGGAACTGCAAAACCTTGACGGTCTGGTGTACGAGGTTGATCTCCCACCACATCCAACCGCAAATGGACACCTCACTTGCACAATTTCGTGGTCCGAGAGATTCTACTTTTGCGAATACTTGATGAACTTTTTTGTGTGTTGCCAAGTTAAGCATAGAGACGACGGTATGTGTGAGTGTGTATGTGTGAGCACACACACACACTTATCCGCTGTGCTTTACCCTTGCAATAAAATGCACCGATAAATTTGAATTAAAAGTTAGCGATGTATACTGGAACCCTCTAAGCCAGGGAAATAAGTCAATGGTAAGTTCTTAGCTGCCTGCTTCGGATTTTGCACAACCCCCCCAATACAGCACATAGAACAGCCTATGTTGCACATCCATCACGCGACTGTTTGGGAGGAAGTCAAAGACACTTAGCCCACGTTACTATTGAATCAATCCCAGAATCTTCGCTCCTTATCTGTCAAAAGGCAACTACGAGCATATCTCCAAGAGGAAGCTAAAATTGCTAATCCAAAGTGAAAACAAATAGGTCCAGAAACAAGCCTTTTTAACGAAATACAAAACACACGGAGTCTTCAGTCTCCATGTTAACGGGACTGTGGTAGATGGTTAATAAAAACTATACAATGAACCAAAGGTGTCAAATAATTTCAGTTACAAAATCTTGAAACGTAACTACAGTATTCTCTCTCTCTCTCTCTCTCTCCCCCTCCCTCTCAGGTGGACATTCTAACGCAGACCACCAACAGAAGAAAAGAGCTTCTGGCCGATGAATCAAGCCAGCATATGTAATGCTTACACATGTACATGAATCTATACCGTAACGACCAGAGCGCAATGGATGCAATATGGCTTCCAGTTTACGTTTCAGCGCAGATAACCCTACTAGTAACCGTCTAATAGGTTACATCATGAGTCAGGCGTACATCTCTTGGATTCAGGGGCTGAAAACCTTGGTGGAATCGTGTTTCAGGTACACACAAACAGGGGCAGGATGCGAGCTACGACTGTTCCAAACTTGCAATTTCTTTTACGACTTGAGCCTTGTCCTGGTCGAATTGCGGATCCTCCTTCTCACTCTTAAAGTCGCTAAAGAACCGGAGGAACTTACTTCGATTAACCACCAAGATGTTCACGATTTCGGGTGGCTTGTTCTCATTGGCCACAAAAACCTTGAAAACATGAAACGCTTCTATCTGAATGCTTTTGCTCGAGTCCTTGAGGAGGTTCATGAGGATGCGCATGTTTTCCATCGAACTGACATACCGCATCATCACATTGACATTGGAACGATCCAACAGAATGTCTCCCAGCAACTTCACCATTTGCCGTCTCGTAATATAATTCGGAGACGTCAAAAGCTTTGTGTTGAATTCATTAAAAAACCAGTCGTAATTCTTGTTGAGGTAATCCGCGACTGTGGACTTATGTCTCGTCAGGAGCTCCTTGAAAGTGACAACAGCGTCGGACGCAACTTCGAAATTAGGTAACTCTATGTACTGGAAGAACTTGCACAAGTGTTGCTGCGAATCCAGCACGTACCGCGCAATACTCTGGTGCCGAATACATTCTCGCAGCATGGTGCCGTAGTGCAACGCCATATCCGGCTTGTCGTAGCCCGCCACAAGGAGATCGAGAAGGTCCTTGTTCCGGTCCAAGTAATCCGCAGCGATCAGGCGCGACTGCACCTGCTGCCGCTGCAAATTGGCCACCACCTGCGTAATATCCTTCCGCACCTCCAAGTCGAATTTCGGCAAACATTGTATCATCAAGCGCATTGCGTCCTCCCGGAACATCTCCTGCGTCAGCTGCGCACACGCCTCTGGGACGGGCTCCGCCTCACTATTCCCATACAACACAATTTTCATGTCCCTGACGTTCTTCGCCACCTCCATCATCTTCTCCTCACGCTTCGGATCGCGTGGCGCGCTCAGCGACAGCAGCAACTCCCTTGTCCCCCGCACCAGGTCCGCGGTGGTCCGCTTCTTCTCCTTGAACAATCCCCTCATCTTGTCAACCACCACCACCACAGTAATTCACTCTCACTCCCTCCCTTTCCCCGACATCCAAACTAATCGTTCTCCTAGTCGAACTCTAATCCGTGTCCTTCCTAAACAGCTAAAGAGAGGACGCGTCTAGCGGAAGTGAGCACACTCGGTGCAGTTAGAAAAAAAACACCTCTCCCACTCTACTGCGACACGCTCCTATCCCGCATAGCTTTGACTCTTGTCATCTAAGACCCTGGATGCCAAAATACAAACAATGAGAAACATGAAAAAGCGACAGGAGCTGACGACGATGAAGAAGAGAAGAGACGACTGGCTTGCAAATCCGACATCGACAGGGTGCGGCACAAGCCCAGCCCAGAACCGAAGACGGTTCTAAGCTCCCCCGCACCCCATTCACACCTCACCCCATGTATAACCCTCGCATGCCCCGTTACTTTTGGATGCCTCGGTTACTTTTTCCATCTTCACCGATTCGTTTTCACCACCGGGGATTTGGGGGTCTACGCCTGGACGAGTCGCCCGTGCACACCGATACAGGGGGGGCGGTGTCTTGTCAGCTCAACTGAATCCTCTCTGATTGCCACGTAGGCCCTAACTCATACCTTTGGGTGGAATGCCACTTTGAATGTTGTTTGTTCCCTTGTTCCTTTATGCCCTATCATCCATTTGAAATGTTTCATTGCGTGCCTTTTGCCTCCTCTCTCTCAGTCCCTTGGAAGAGCCTGATGCATGCGCCATTATTTGTGTAAACTTGAGCCAAGAGATCATGAAGCCAATTCAATTGACTTATTCTACACTGAATATATATATATATATATATACATATAGATATATATCAATGCTCTAAGACTTGTGTGTAGTGTATAAAATCTTTCACATCCCGAACACTTATCAAACTTGGATGAAACTGCACACTTTTGTTAATAACAACTTGACCACTCGTTGAACTCATTTTTATATTTACTTTGAAAAAATCAATAGATCTGAAGAAAATAAAATAAAAAATAAATAAAACTTGTGGTATTGATTTAAGTGTATATGAAAAGTAGGATCAGTAAATTAATGTTCAGACATGAAAGATCTTAATCTAAAATCCGTCATGTGCTTTCAATGTGTTAGGTAGATCTCAAAGCAAATATGGTTAAGTACGGACAAATATGTATAATAAATCCAAAGATGTTATGTATTGACAAAACTATGATATTTTTTATTTCTTAAGAATTACTTTTTCCCAATTTTTTTATTTATTTTTCTCATCGTTGGACAAGGTACATGGTTCAGCATCGAGCAAATAAAGACTGGAACACTATATGATCCGGTTTTATCATTTATTTAGTATTTTGTGGGGGGTGTGTGCAACACAATTGAGATTCCAATGCACTGAAGAGGATGGTTATTTGAAGGTTGCTAAAATCAACAACAGGTGATGGAGTTCATTTTTGAAAACCAACAGGTTCACACAAGAGCCGATGAAATGGAGCAATGGGAACGAGGTTCTCTGCTCTGGCGTTGCCAGAGTGAGTCAGCCAGATGGATGAGTACACGTCACGGATGATGAATGATCACCCAACGAGGAATCGTAATAGCAACGAACGTCGTTCCCCAACTCTTCTCCGTTTCTGGACGAGTTAAGGACGACGCGTCCACATATGGACGAACTGCGTTGTCAATGTGGTATTCAGTACTCGGGCGCTCATCCATACTTTGAAGGCTCCTTTTTCCTGCACAGTGTGGTGCTTCCTCTTCGATTTCGTTTCATGTGCGTCGATTGATGGACTGTCTCATATTGCAAGCATAATTTCGGAGTGTTTTTGGAAACTTTGGATGATGCAAGGGTGGTTTGAGACTTGTGGAAGAGTTGGGGTTCCAGGTTGCGGAGGAAGATTTTGAGGTTTTGGAAGGGAAGGCGGGAGGCAGGAGATTGAGTTTGGTGATGGTGGGTGAACCATGGAGCTTCCATTGATAGAATTGGAGCCGTTTCTGAAATGGAGGATTGCGCAGAGCTGCAAGAGCGAGCTGCCCACCAGCTTCCAGGGTAATTGCTGCAACGGACATTTGGAAAATGGCGACGTGGGGAAAGAAGACGGGGGATTGGACGAGAGCGACTCACTGTTGCGTGAGAGCTGTGCAAGGGTCGCCGCTTGTTTGCGTGAAACAGGAGCGCTCGTCATTCGTGATCCTCGCTGCTCCACCGACGACAATGATCGGTTCTTGGATATGATGGAGCGGTATTTCGGTCAAACTTCGGATCTCAAGCGCAGGCAGGAACGTCCTGAATTGCATTATCAGGTACAGGTCGTAGTATCCAGGCCCACGAATCTGTGTTTGCGTTGGTGTCGGGATCGAGATTTCATTGCTCTTTGATGACTGTGATGATGTGTTTTGATTCAGGTAGGAGTAATCCCAGAGGGAGTTGAAGTGCCTCGATGTTCGGTGGATCATAAGATGCAAGAGTTTATGCAGATCATGCCCGAAAATGCCCGCCCAGTCATGCCCGCTGGTCCCGATCGGAAATGGCGGTACATGTGGTGCATTGGACCCCGCCCTGCTGAAACTCGCTTTCAGGTTCTCGTCTGCTATGATCTTCTTCGCTGTTTCTTTGGCAAAACCCATGTTATCTTGTGTGGATCATGAAGAACCTGATTAGGCTTGTGGATGTCTTTGAATAGTTTATTTCTTAGGTGTTGTACTTTGTCGAGCATTTGTTTCATTTGATTGTGGTATCCAGGAATTAAATGCCAACCCTGTCATACCTGAGGGCTTTCCTGAGTGGGTGGATGTCATGGATGGCTGGGGTCACAAAATGATCGCCGCTGTTGAGGTACGTGTTATGCGCTTCATTCTATGTACATTTTTGGGAAGTTATTATTATCATCGTCATCATTGTCATCAACTTTCTTGACCTATCCTGATTTTTTTGAGATATTTTAAAAGTTCGGTTTGTCTCTTGGTTGTAGGTTGTTGCAGAAATGGCAGCTCTTGGCTTTGGTCTTCCGAGAACAGCATTCACTTCTCTTATGAAGCAGGTACTCGGCTATCCAGTGGTTGTTGATAGTCTCCTCCTGTTCATATCGTCGGCTTAAAAATTTATTCTTGAGAATTTTTACGGTAAAAACTAAATCATTGCCGTTCGGGGTTTTTAATTTAAACAAATAAAACTATAGTTTTAATATTATTCTTATTTTTACAGGGACCTCATCTACTAGCACCAACAGGAAGTGATCTATCCAAGTACGCTGATTTGAACAACGTGTTCGCGGGCTACCGTTATGACCTCAATTTCTTAACTATTCATGGGCGCAGCCGCTTTCCTGGACTTTTTATCTGGCTCAAAGATGGTCGTAAAGTACCAGTCAGAGTTCCAGAAGGTTGTCTTTTGCTTCAAGTTGGCAAACAGGTCAGTGTACACTTTCGTTTCTACTGGTGGATAGTACTATTATATTTGCTTGATTTGTCGGGCCTGTTCTTTGGAATCCACTGTGCAGGGTAACCATGTTCGGGCCATTTGGCATGGTTGGAAGGGTGCATGCCGCAAATTGGAAACCCTTGAAGTGTGTTCAATTGCCTCAACGTTTGCGTTTCCAATCTTTGGGTGAAATCTGTGGTTAATGGAAGCTGAGATGAGCTTGCTTTTGAATGTTGGTGTACATCCAATTCTGAGCCATGTGCTGTGGAACAGTTGGAGTGACTGACAGGCGGCGAATGTGCAGCGGGCATGATGAGGTAGTTGTGAGTGATGGTACTATGAAGGCTGTTGATGCCTCAAAGAAGGCTGGTAGGAGTCTGTGGAGGGTATCTTCAACGGTAAGTGCTAGCTCTGTAGTCCTTTTCTGTTCCATTTCGATCTGAATGTAAGCATCACTATTGATTACGCATTTATAGCATCTGGTTTGGAATTTGCGGTCCTTCATGATTGGTAGGAGTTCAACGTCGGGGTGTATAAATAAAGTAGCCATATGCCGGCGAATACGTGGAGGCGGAGCTTTCGGCAATCAATTTGAAAAACAGCAAATGTTAGTCTATTTGATTGTGTTGGTGTCTAATAGGGACAGACCAAACTCGGGTCTAAGAAGTTGTAGGAAGAATCAGAAGCTTTGAGCTCTGCTTACGTAGGGTCGTTGATTAAAAAGAGCATTGTGAATCAAGCTTGTGGCAGGTAATGTGCTGTGATAAATCTACCAAGTAGGTCGCTGGTTGCAGCAGACGTGTCTTTGCAAGCTGCTCGTGTTCACTGTATATAATGGGTTGAGAATGTAGGACTGAGTAGAGAATTCTTTTGCCCTTTGTACTTATCTGGGGCTCGTAGAATGAAACTATTTGAACAGTGTGGGATTGTATTATTCATCTAAATAAATAGCTGTTTCTTATTGTAGTTTGTGGTGCAGCATTTGTCAATTTTGTATGTTTGCCTGGTATGCATCCATTTTATTTCTCGTAATTGAGAATCATTCAATCTGCAGCGTCCGATGATGTTTTTCATTGCCTGTCTGGATGGCTCATAACAACAGAAAGACCAGCCTTCACTGCCTGACTCGTCACCACAAATCCACTGTCTATCGTCCGTGTACATGCCGACCTAGATGCAAACCCCCGTTGGAGAGATTTTTAGCAACTGAATTTTCTTAAGTTCGATTGTCACAAGCAAGTCACCGAAATAAACAGTTAAGATGATTCACCGAAACGGATGACCGAAATTGTCGAAACCTTCTGCTGAAAGGTGGAGCGTAGCCGAGAGCGCAAATCCCCTACCTTGTGAGGCGCTGGAAAGGGCTTTCTAGTTTCACGCTCATTCCCTATTAGCCATGTAAAATCCTGGAGCGACTGGGTGGGTCACCACGTCGAAGTTTGAAAGATTACTGTCGAATTGTCGATTCGACGTAGGAGGCACCGAGTGCAACTGGTGGATGAGATTTATTGTTCATCTCCACAATTTCAGCCCAATCTGCTTCGTCGCCCAGTTGGACTGCCGAGACTTGGACCTTGGCAACTGGGCTCCACAAGAGTTAAATTGTGCACACCGGTGTGTGCAGTTCCGGTTGAAGGCTCTGATGTGTCTGGACCACGTAATTTGAAGTGTCTCCTTTTCTGGTCTGCCTCATTTTTCCTCTGAAATACAACCTTTTTAATCTTCTCGGAGATTCCGATTAAGCCATCAATTGTTGCTGAAGGGGAAGGTATCGCTAAGTTTTTTGGAGGGGCGGTGGAGCTGTCGCCATGGCTGCTCTCACGGTGTTGCCATCTGCGGTAGGCTTTGGTTTTACCTTCTCTTGGATGGATTCTGGTTTGAGGTTTAGAAGTTTGGGAGGTTTTACAGGGGGTTTCTTGCTGGCATTGGTGCTAGTGGGGTGAGAGCCATGCTTGGTATTCAGGAATTGGGGTATGGAAGCTCGTGGCAGAGAGCTTCGTGAAAGCGTGGTTATATGGACAGAGACGCCATTGCATTATATTGGGTCAAGTTTCCGTGTCTACGCCAGTGGACTTCATCTCGAACATTTGTAAAATTTCCCAACTTCTGTGCGAGAGTGTGCCTGAATCTGGGCGTTGAGTGTTTTAGCCGAATTTTCACACATAATTATTGCAGGGTTTGGACTTATTAGACTGCGCAAAGGACACATCGTAGCGGTTCTCTGAAAATGTTCTAGGATTTTAACCAGAGAATCGATAATCTTTGCAGAGTTTGTGCATAAGATGTCAAGCATCGTCATCGTCAACGTCTACGCGGGAGCCTTACAATCTGAACCAAACTCTTACCGTGGCAGAGGGAACACCGGCCATGAAAGTTATGACCGGGGCGGTGAACGCACTCTTCTCGTTCCAACCATTTTTTAAGTTTGCTTCGGGTCAAGCAAGGAAGATGATAATAGAAAGAGGTTCTGAAATTGGGTATCCATGGGAACCGGAGTTAGCCAGACTTAGGCAGTTCGATTGGGATGCGGAATTGAAGACTGTGCAAAATCCTGACATAGAATATCCAGAAGTAGGTTCTTCTCTCACTTGCCACTTCTGGATTCTCTGTGTATGAATATTTGTGATTTTCTATCCTGTTTAATCCAGGAGTACTTTGCAGTCAATATTATAGTTATAAGTGACTTATCTAATCTATATCTAAGTGGTCAATCATTGAATTCTGCTAGGAGACATCTGTGAACAGGGTATATTTTCTTGTTGCGAGTGGTTTACACAAAGCCCTGTCGTGTGCAGTATTATTTAAAACCCTTTCATGCGTATGACACTGGAAATCTATCATGGGATGCTGCTTTGGAGGTAGAGCTGGCAGCTAAATCCGTGCACGCCAATGTCTTCGATCCCGAGGCAAGTGTTGAGCATCTGCACTGGATTATGCAGAGTTTGTTTGTGACGGAAACGTGGAGCAAGATGTGTAATTGGTGCTTTCATTCCTGTCTAACCGTACAAAGTATTTTGGTGCTGATGACAGAGAAAAGTGTTGGATCCAAATGGCGATATCAGGTTAAGAGACTCGTATCATGAGAAGCTATTGCAAATGTTGAACTTCACTCCTCGTGCAATTGTTGATTTAGGGTGTGCATCCGGGCTCAGCACTTTTGGTCTACACCAGGTTGGTTTCAATGTCAAAAATGTTTAATTTCTCGTTTGAAGATCAGGTCTCGTCGAGCAGATCGAGCTCCTGCTGAGACAAGTCGGATTTGCATAGGTTTACTGTTTGATACAATGAACGACTTTCTGAATCTTCTTTTATTTCAGGTTTTCCCAGATGCCCACGTAATTGGAGTCGACCTCTCACCTTATTTCATTTCTGTGGCTAATTTCCGGGTTAAGGAGCAGGCTGAATCTTTGGTATGTGAAAGTACTCTGCTTGAACTCGTTTGGAAACGTGAAAAAGAGAGTAGAAGCGTGAATAGAAGTAATTCCAAAATGCTTGTCTTTTCTAGTTTCACAGCACTCCTTAGTATGACTTCAGTAACAGGCTGTAGTCTCCCAGTCAGTTGTGAGTAGCATTTGAATTTTGACATTGCAGGTGAAGCAGGACCAAAAACTGCCCGTACACTTTTTGCACGGCGCTGGGGAGTATACAGGCCTACCATCGGGGGCATTCGATATGGTATCCATGTGCCTTATGTGTCACGAACTGCCACGTTCAGCAACCAAGGAGGTATGCGACTGTCTTTTAAGAAGTACTTGCATAAAGTTAGGTTATTAACATTAGGTGTGTTATTGCGTCACTCTTCATGTTTATCTCTTTTTAGGTTATGCATTTTGACACCTTTCGATCAAGTTGCAAGCAGAAACTGGGTGCTTTCTCAAATATCTTAGTGATGAGAACCTGTGATTAAACACTTTGGGGTTGGCGATGCAGATCCTTGAGGAAGCTCACAGATTATTGAGACCAGGAGGTGCTCTGACCATTATGGAGATGAACCCATATTCTCCCCTTGTACAAAACATGGTCAAGAATGTTTTTGCTTTCACTGCTGTAAGTCACCCGGACATGAGCTGCCCAATCTTTGTTTTGCACATAATGCAGATCAGTGTCCCTTGAGTAACACAAATGTGTATTTGAAATGTTGTATACAAATTTTGAAGAGAATATGAAGCTTAAATTTGGAGACCGGTTTCTAGTTTGCCCATGTGCCTGACTGGGATGTGGAATTGTGGCAGTTTAAAGCAACGGAGCCGTATTTCGATGATTACAGAACCTTCCAACTGGAAAGGGCCATAGAGCAGCGAGGCTTCACATTTCCAACACAAGCGGAGAGCTCCCCTCGTCACAGAACTATGGTGGCGATCAAGAAATAAATGAATTTTGCACCGTCTTTTCTTCGCCTCTGTAGAAAGCCTCGTTGGCTACACATTCGTGCCACTAGAGTAGCTAATGAGCAAATTTGTTCACTGCACAAGGCGATCTATGTTTCTCTCTAGTATAATGAGAAGGTGCCATTCCTCGAGCATTACAATCATACATTGTAACTGTTTGGTCACTTTTGGTGACCTACCTGCTGCACGCAAGACGTGATTTATGATGCCAAACAAATGGAGTAACTTTGTGATGAACATGGTCAAGACTTTGGTGAATTGAAGAGGGTTTCTACTGAATCTGTCACCAGCTGGCACCAAATAAATTTGTCCACCCTCTTCTACGTCTTTGCACTTGGTGTGACGAAGAATGAAACCAGAATTGAATTCCCAATGGTGGTCGTCTACGAATCTATGACTTGTGAATTACTCAATGGCATCTCTGGTTGAACGCATCCGCCTACCCTAACAAGTTATCTTGAGCCTACATCATTGAACAAGTCAGGATTCTGCACTGCATGTACAAAAGTTTGAATGCGAGCCGGGTCTTTGCGTATTCCATCGGGCCCCGCAATACCACTTGAAACATCCACAGCATTGGGTGTTACAAGGGAGAGAGCTGTAGCAACATTACTTGGAGTAAGTCCACCTGCTAATAGCCAGCCCCTATGGCTCTGCATACTTGGAGCTCGAAAATTTCGCCAATCGAATTGCTCGCCACTGCGCATTCCGTTTACGTTGAGTTAGTAGGATCACTCAATCGATCTCCAAAATTCCGCTCATAAGATCTGAACAAGACAGATCGAAGTTTCTACTTTGATAGATTCACCCACAAAGTCATATAATAATAACAATAATACGTATCTTTAGTATCTCAATTGACATTCTCTACATTTGCGTTGATGCAATACACACGAGCAGATGTCTAAGTGTGCCGAGTGGGCCAAAATAAGAAGGAATTTAGCAAGCATGGTTCACACCTGCCCCCTTGTAAGCTATCCACCAACACCCAGTCCACAAGAGGGCTACCCTCGCTGCTCTCTGGGAACTTGGTCTGAATAATTCCGTTTTTGTTGGCGTGCAACACGTAGATCACATTCAAGGATTCCGGCAAGCCTTGAAGAAGAGAAGCTCTTGCGCCATCTCCGTGCAACTGTAAACCGAACAATTCAAATAGAAACTCGTCAGCGCCTCGAATTACGAAAATTCTCGAATCACCTTCATGGCACAGAAACTTTCAAGTAAACTTTCCCGTTACACCATCGCGGAGTTTAACCCTAAACCCTACAGTACCGTACATGCCTTGCCGATAGTACGTGTTCTTCTATACGATTCAGGTAGGAATTGACCTTCTCACGGTTTGAAAATTCGTCAGGCAGAGGGAAAAACCAGTTGAGCTGTACGATTTCTCTCACCAAATTCTAAATTCGAATAGAGGATTTCACTGCAATAGCACCCTTACCTGAGCAATGCCAAGTTTAGCATCATTACACGCCCTCTCAATCTGCTCAGCATCTTCATCCACGAAGACACCGACTGGCTCAGCACCATTCTCCCTAGCCGCAGCAGCTATCTCCTGTGCAAGGCTCACGGTAACGGATCTTTTGGACTTGGGCCAAACGATCATGCCAATGTAGGTCGCCCCCGCTCTAGCAGCCACAGCTGCGTCTTCTGGGCTCGTAATCCCGCACATTTTTATCAAGGGGCGCACCGCTTTCGGATTCAACCCCTCCGCCATTCCTTCAGATATTTGTGACGATTGCAAAGCCACAATTGGAGCCGCAACACCGGCTTTCGGTCCCCCAGCGAGCCTGCCGCACCCATTGTTCCGTCTAAGGAGAGGCGGCGATGGGGATCGGAACGTGACCAAGGAAGAGGTGGAGGCATCACCCAGGCGGAGGGCGAGGCCGTGGACATGCCCACAAGCTTGCAGCATGGCGACCTTCTCCTGAGACCAAACTCGGCAACAGTGCAGAGCGCAACTTCAACCAGATGGACGTATCCAGAAAAACGCAATTCAGACTCAAGGTGACATCGACAGCAGTGGGAGAAAGTCTATTCCAAGTGCATACTATACCTGCACACGACGTCAAAGCATGTTTCCAAACCCCCGAACAAGGCCAAGCAGAGGATCCTGCGAACCACGACCACTGGTGGCTCACCGGGCACTGCTTCCTGAAATAGAATCTGTATGAAAAATTACGAGTTTGGTATCCTTGTTGGATCACGAGGAATCAGGATTTTGTGTTCGTCTCTTTGATATGAACAATCTGACTGTCAAATCAGGGTACTGTCGAGCCAATGGGATAAATGTTAACGATTTCATGATATGTATTTGATTCTTTAATGAAAGGTCCTTTTTATTTGATGTCAGCACCAAGTGTCGTACTCATATCTTTCGCCACATAGATTATGTTGGGTATTGCTAAAATGCCTGAGAAGTAATCGTTATGCTGTTTCACTTACAACACTGCAAAAACTTAAAACAACCATCTTTGAATGATTGACACATTCTAAGATCATTAATGCATACGATCGTAACCCACTAACCTAATCGGGAGGTGAAAGGCCCTGGGCTTGATACGTTTGGGGGCTTCATAGATACTTTTTGTCATAACATCAAGTTTCGTACTCTCTGTAAATACATCTAGCACAGCGTGCCAGCGTTTAGTGCTTTCAGGACATGCACAGATAGTTTGAAAAAGTATCTTTCACATGTAAGTAAACTGCTTCCCGATTTCTTCACTTGATCTGCCACTTATAGCGACCAAAGAGGGTTCAGAAAGGATGAAAAGCATAAGAATCAAACAGGAAAAAAAAAGAAAAAAAAGAAGAGAAAAAAGAAACAGCTACTCTATTCTTTGGGCAGCAGCTACAGTTCACTTCAGAGCCACCCCATCCACCTCTACTTTGCTCGACATTGACTATCCAATTCCCCTTTTGAGAATCTCAGCTCCACTTATCCACCTTCGTTACATAATTGGCCATCACTGCCAACATGATCCCACTGTTCAAAAATGGCAGCCTGTGACAAGGGGCCTGAGCTTCTATACCCTCCATCACCCTCAGATGCTGGCAAAGAGACTTCTCTTTCGTTTGCGAGGAAAGCCCCTGTGTCCAGTTCACCAGAAACCTCTTGTGGTGGACGTGTACTCCCGGATGTAGGATTGTCTGGTGGAGCCTGAGCTCCAGTGCATTGTGCTTGTGTAGGCAAATAAGTGTTCGCATTGTTCGCTGGATGAAAGGATTGGGAATTAAAGACTCCCGGAAGAGGTTGCTTTGAGTAAGCTTGCTGACTAAGAGGAGCCTCAGAGAAAGACCTTCCACCCTGGCGAGGAGAGAAAGTAGCCCCCGAAGCAAAATCAGACTGGCTGGAGTGAAAAGCTCCACCTCCACTTCCCTGCGTTTGTCCTGGTTGCAAGAATGGTCCCCCTGGCTGAGGAACCCCTGAGACTTGTTGAGGCTCTGATTGTCCAGTTTGAGATTGCCCTCCTCTATCCTCTGTTCGAGTCCGCTTGGAAGCACCCTGAACTGGTGAGCCTTCAAGCGCAGGCGGATTAGCGAATGTTTCATAGCCATACTGGGTCTGTAAAGGTTGCTGAGGAGGAAGAATGGTCGCTTGAGTTAGTCCCGTATTGCTAGTAGACACGGGCACTGTTGGTAAGCTGTTTGAGGCAAGAGTATCGTTTGGTGGAACAGAAGTTAAGGGTAATGTTGGCTTGGTATTAACCAAACCAACCTGTCCTTGGGTTGTATCTGTCATTGTGGGTGCTGCACTATCAGTTGTAACACCTGGACGATTATTGAGAGAACCAACTCTTTGCTGCTCTTCGATAATTTTTTGTAAATACTTCCCTTGTGCTTCAATTCGTAGCTGTAGATGTCGTTGCACCTATTTATTTTTTATTTTCCAGATTTAAATAGAAAGAAAAAAAAATCAGTAAAATCCATCAGTAATACCCAGCAAAAGATAATTCTACATCCGTCACACTTCCATCTACACTTCGAAACATCTCAGAGTACAACTGTTGACAGTAAACAAGGTCAGAGAAGATACCTCTAACTGCTCATGCAATCGCTTCTGCACTTCCATCTGCATGCGCAAAGCCTCTGTGATTTGAATCCCCCTGAAACAAGAGCTAAGTTGATTACTTGGCCACCTAGATGCCAAATACTAAGATATTTGTACGACGTCCCCCATCAAAACTCCGAAATAGTTAAACTTGATACAAAGAGAAAAAGTTATCACAAGAGCTTACGAGGTTGCATCCAGGGTTGGAAGCAGATCCGTTGGGTTTTTCTTTTTGTCCGACTTTCCTCCTGTTACAATTAACTCACTGTCAAATTTCATAAAAGCGTACTGCAACAATTAAATTCCAGCCATGTCTCATTGTCACACATGTTCAACACAATGTAATACCTGTCTCAGAGGGATAACTTCTTACCACCAGTCAGCAATTGTCTTGCCGCTAGCGCTGGACCCTTCGAATATAAAGCTAATTCTCAACAAGTAATATACAAAAAAATTAGTCTAAAGGAATAAGATAATCCAAACTTACCATCTGATAATGATTCGGGGATATACTTTGCCAAACGATACTTCTGCACCCGGAAATGCACAAAATCTTAGCGTGCCTCACACTAGTAGAGATTGATATACATAGTTAATTGACCAGCACCATTGTAAACATTTATTGAGTTTTATCCAGATGCCATCGTCGTCCACAAAATATCAGACCTGCAACCTGGCGTCAAGGCAATGATGGAACTAGGAACTTTCACATTGACTATTGATTCTCAATCACTTGGTGCAACTACAGGTATCACAATGAAACTCGCATGAAAGGTGACCAATTACCTGCAAGTGACTTTTCACATGATAAATGGTTAGACCTTGCACACCCATGACTCGTAGGACACCTTTAGGAGTTGCCCCTGGCATAAGGAACGTACAACGCAATGGTTAAATAACCAGAAGCATCTAAATATCCCATTCGAATATGCAGAAGACCTGTCCCAGAAGACGACAGAAGTCATTGACAAATTACATATTTATAAAAGAAATTAGCATATAACTAGAATGGGTGAAAGTACAGAAAGTACTAAGCAAAAGTAATAGCCATAGAGTAAACGAGATGCACTACTACACTATCCCAGAGTAGATCCAGGAATGCGAAGCGCCTAGAGATCGGTAGAAAGGTCCAAACAACCTAATACATATTTGCTTTTCCATCACCGCTCCGAATCAATCCAACAGTTTGCCAGGCTGAAAGAGAGCTTACGATCAGGGCCGCCCAATTGAGTGACGGCATCCACAAAGCGGTCATGGAGCTCAGGAGTCCAGCGTAATCGCTGCTTCGCTGCTGAGCCACCACCACCAGAGCCCCCTCCCGGACTGCCGGCCGAATTAACAGAAGCTCCAGCTGCGCTTGACCCTCGAAGCTCTAATGCCTGACTTGCAGACCTCTGGGGCATTAAGCTGGTTGTGGAAAACTTCTTATTCTGATACATGGTCTGCAAAGTCAAGACACCATTCGGTTGAAACAGAGATGCATTGGACTAAGCCCCGACGACAATTCCCTCGTTTAATGCAGCGATTGCGAAACAAAGCATTCAGTCGTGAGGAAAATCTGAAAACACACTACTACGGATGTATCCCGATATCAATATTGCCACGCCCCTGATTAATTTAAAATCACGATCCGACTTTTATTCGATGAGAAAGTTAAAAGCGGATATAGTAGAAGACTAGCACATTGGACTTAGCCGGACTCTTCTAAGAATCAATTATACATCCATGAGCTTTAAATTTAGGTGCTACAGCTGCTTTTTACAGAGGGGGCTGGTGCTTAGCCCAAATGTACTATCGGCCAGAATTGTATCGGATAATTCAGTGTGGCGGTAACAAGCGACTTCAGAAATGGCATACGTGTGAGTTGGCAAAGAAAGATTAAGATGGACGCTGGTAGGGACTTCGGACCAACCTTGGCGGATTGCCTTCACGTAACACAGACTTGTGGCATGTGCAACCACAAAATGTGTAATGCAAAACTCTGTTCTGAAAGGGAAGAAGGGAAAAATAAATTAAAAAAACCCCCACAGGTCTTAAATTGTTCTGCGCATATCCCGAACCTCAGTTCGCCTAGAACAAAGACTCCCTTTGAAAAATTCACAAATTACGTACTCCGAAATCACGTCCTTCATACATTATCCATGGCCTGAAACACGCTTTTCCAAGCCAATAAAACCACGAACTTTTTCCTTGTAACCATCGGAACTTTTATCTCTCACTTCATGAGCTCAAATCCCCAGTTCACTTAAATTCAACCAGAACCCACCTTCCACACCCTGAAAGATAGTTCAATATAGAACCTTCACCAGCTACCAAACTCACGCATTCGCATTCATCCGATAAAACTCCTGCACCTCAACTAATCCCTAACACCCGGCGTCACAATCCTTCCTTCCCACTCCTCTCAAGCTTGGAGATCAGCATTCACCTTCCAGCACTTTCACCAACTAAACCCACATCCCAAATTCCAAATTCTAGCTGTGAATGTTTTGTGCTTTTCTACACCGAAACCCTAGAGGAGCAAAGACGAAGAAAGCCGGGACAAGCCAGCAGCGGTTGATAACGTTGTAACAGCAATCTCTACGGCCTGGTTCGTCGTCTTGATGAAGACATGATGGCGGCGATGATTGCACAAAGGCGGGACCAGACCAGCACCCTCTACAATGCTCTTCGCCAGTTTCTTTGTAAGTGTGCAGCTGTTGGCAAAAAACACAAGAAAACAAGACTTCCCGGAGTTCGAAGGACCCTCCGCACTCGCAATGGCCACTTGACTTACTGCTACCAAACCATACCAACTTCGCTATTCTCTCTCTCCCTGTGTGTGATCTGTCCTTTCCTCCTATTTTCTCTTCCTTTGTCGAAGCTCAGTCCAGGCTCGAGGTTCTACCCAGCCAGGCCTCGGCCTACACAGGCTCCAGCTCCGGCCCAAAGCTCCAGAACCCAGGTCTGGTGCATGTAACTGTTCACAATCACTCCGATTATTGTTACCGCCTCATCCCATTATGACGAAAATGACTCTTTCAAATTCGGGAGGCTATTAATACTCACCAACATCCGATTGGTTAGATGTTCTATGGTGTACTGCTCCAGCCCCAATTAATTTATAATAACTACGGCTGTTCTCCTGTGTTATGGGACGAGTTAGACTTTTACATTAGTAACTTCAGGTAGGTGCCAGCTACACACCACACTCTCCCCCCCGGTCTTAACCTCCTGTGTTGGTTGAAGGCGACCCTGTCACTGCATTATGTGGGCAATGATGGAGCCCATCCCCACATAATGTGATTGAATTTGTTGCCTCAATTGCGGACTCTTAAAGAATTCTTCAAAGTCTGCTGTGTGAACTCTGGTGAAGGCAAGGTTCTCACCAGTGCACCACGAAATGTTTTTACTTCCGAGTTACTTGGTCGGAATAGTCGCCTTATTTCACTTATGAAGACATGGTAGCTCCGGGTCGTCTTTCCATACCCTGAAATTTGCAGGTATATTTCCAAGGTGACTTGCAGAGAGTATCATGCGTAATTTTGATGTATAATTATCTGCCACTTTCTGACTCACATCAACTTTTGGTCGTGCGCACATGATTGGACATTAATCACCATTTCGATCCAAAGAATTCGGCTTACGAGTGATAAGGACCTTGGAAATCGGGAGCCAGGACAGATTAAGTCATTGGACTGTCGTTGTCTGAAGAATAGTAAAACCGTTGGACAGGGCCTCGGAGAATCGTTGAAGCTCCGAGTAATAATGAATGTTGCGGTAGCTCTCCCGCCCTTCCAGAGTTCAGACCAAGCAACAAACACTTCATCGGGCTCGTGGCGTCCAGAGGCACACATTCTTAGGGGGTCTACATACCAGCTCCTGGCCATTGCTACTAACGAATTACCGAGGGTGAGTATGTACCTCTGTAATTACGAGGAGTTGTGCGACGAAATGTACACTGGCACCGAAAAGGCGGAAAGAGGTTGGCACATTCTGAGTGTCTTTCGTGAGCAGTGGGTGTGTTCCACACGTGACTCATAGAATGTCCTATTTTTCTTTTAGTGAACTGGCTGGACACTTCTTTCACCAGGGAAACGTATTCCAAAATGTCCCATTCTGAAGAACGATCCGGGGAACCTCTAAGCTGTGTCCACCCGCAATTAATGTTCAATAAGTATGATTTATGCCAAGTGCTTACCAATGGGCAGTTCAAGCAATTTAAAAATCCAACAATAGTGTCAACTTCGGAGAGTCGCACTAGTATTGGAGTTACTACTTTGTGACATACATGAATTAATCTACCCCAAAAATAAGCCACTCATGCTATTATGTATTCCAGCTGACGATGTCCAGGGATCCAGATTCATGCATCTCTGCACGTGCACATTTCGTCACACAACTCCTCCACAGGTCACATGTTTTACATTTACCGGATGTTTCTGTCCGTACATAGAAGGTACTGTAATTCCTAGGTGCGAAAGGAAGTCCTGGTAAAAATGAAATGTCGTCCTCCATAAATCAAGATCCATGTAGCATCAGAAAACTAAACATATGCTGCATTCTAAAATGTTTCTCAGAACTGAAACATGTTACAGCTTACGTTATACGAACGAAATCTGTGTGATCCATATTACATATAATAGGCTGTCGAAAATAATGAAATACTGACACGAGCATAGTCCGGGAGAGAGAATTTTACCTTCACTAGCTTTCCCACGCCTTCATAATGAGTAGTAACAGATTCTGCAAAACATCAACCAAAAGGGGGTTTTTGAAACCACACAGACGACACAATGCCATTCAATTTCTTTCTGAGTGGATGCAATCTAAGTATTATGGCTCCTGCTTAACCAACTGCGAATTGCAGAGGCCATCTTAACACAACTTCAAGGAAAGAAGGTGCAGCGTTCCAAATCGTACACAATGTTCCACCAGAAGTTGAAGATGTATTTCTCAGTTCGCACAGCGACGCAAACATGATACGCTGGTAAAATACAGGCTGCGGTCCAAAAAACTGGAAGCAAACCTACTGCCTAAGCAACCCTAAGTTGATTAAAACAAGGAATATCAGAGATGACCGAATCATTCCCAAGGAAGTAAGAAATGATCAAACTTCCAAAATTATCCTGGCACAAGCATGAGGAACTGTTACAAACTAAAAAACCCGTTCAGCACTGGACCAGAATCTGTGAAGTCAATTTTACAAGCACCTAGTTGAAAGCACAAAAATAAAATAAAATAAAATAAAATAAAAATTAGCTTCGCCCCCAGAAGATCGTCTATCGCTTCTGAGTCAGGATATTAATAACTCAAAATGAACAAACAGCCAATACTCTTGTATGAGTGCCATCAAAAATCAGAAGCTGATATCGTGGCGCCTGTAAATATGCTTATTGTAAGAATTATGATTTCTCACCGAGCGGAGTTGCCACAGCAAATTGCTAACACATACAACCCAAACAAGGTCAATAACCTGCTTTCAAAGAGTAGACGATCGATATGGCTTCAAAAAGAAGGAGCTGGCACAAACTGGAATAGAAAAAAAATAATAATAATAATTTAATACCAACACCAAACAAAAACATAAAACATCACATCAACTACAACCATTTGGCAATTTTAGGGCAGCTATTGAATTTAACTATCACAACGATTCACTCTGTCGGGGAATAGAGATCACCTCTCGAGTGTTTACTTAATACCTGACAAAAACCAATGAGGCTCCTCTGGTTGCCAAGAACCTGCGCAGAATAAGGCACCATATGTCAGTAATAGATCATCAAGTTTTCTCTCTACTCAATGCAGAATATCATGTGCAGCTTGTGCTAAATTCGATACCAAACACAAGAGGCAACAAACGCTGCATGCATCTAAGAGTTTATCATCTTGATTGGAGCGAGAAAAATAAGACCAAGCCACCACCTGTCAAAAACTCCATGGAAAGTCGTATCCATAAGAGACAACAATTTTGGCCTTGTTCTAGGCTTCCATAGTCATAAATTAGTGTCAGTTGGGCAGAATTAGAGAAATGTTAGCAGCAAGTACCTTAAAGTCGTGACGTAAAAAATTTCAGCAAATGCTAAGTCAGAGGCACGGGTCAGAGGGTGATCAGCTTCACTTGGTCAAACTTCGAAATGGTAAAACTAAATCCACCCGATCACAAATTGTAAAAATGAAGCACTTGGCCATCCTAACTCCTCGATAGTTAGTGTCAACAGATGCGATGTACCAAAAAGTCTCATTTCGTTAAGGACACAAATATTAATATTCAAATAAGCTTAATTTAAAAGTACCCACCAACATCCCCCTTTAGGGCATATGGCTGTCAATGACACCGTATCACAAAGAAAACTCTGCAAAGTCAAGTTTGACAAATATGTAATCTAAAATACCCTATTTCTGGTCAGTAGAGTTTGCAAATTCTAAATACGAAACCCCAATACTCGGTTGCCAATGACCAGACACTGAGCAAGCCTCAAAAATTCAGAGTCGTCTAATAAAACTGAGTCACAGTACCTCCCTGACATTCTTACGCGGTGCTAGTCCCTGTCTACATCTACACCACGTCTATCTAGTAGACAATTACACATCTGACAAGCAGGTTATGAAACCATAGAGTCGGTTCTTCAATGAGGTCATTTATAGTAGTTAACTGCACCTTCTTGATAGCCAAGTATTGCCACAGGTTGTCAGGCTTCATTTGAAAGCGCTAATTATCCGTTGATGCCATCTCAGAAAGAATCTTCGAAAATGAGCAGCAGAAAATCTCGCCAAAGATATTCCCAGGATGGTTCGGAGAATCACGAATATTGGAAAGCTCTTGATATTACCTACCGCCGAGTTTTGGCACGCTTCATTTCTGGATTGTTAAAAGGGGATGCTGCGCCACTTATGAATGCAGGACTCTCCTCACGTAGAGTACCATTTAACATAGCAAGTTCACGGAGTTGAGCCTTCTTTACAACATCAAATGTCTCATCCTGAAGAAATCGTACACCAGCGCACTCCTGTGAGTAATAATTTTCACATCCCAAGTATGACAACACAAATTCAAGTGAACAACAACGAAGAACGTAACTAGGAATTCAGACTACAAAGATGATAATTTTAGAACCTTTTCTGTGAATCGAATTCTTTCTTCAGTAGTTGACAAAATCCGACTTGAACTTACCACGGGCTTGAGAAGTTCCTGAAGTATCTCACGGGCATGAATAAGTCGCTGCTCAATAATATTAGCTGGAAGCTCTGCCTCAATCAACACGTGCAAGGGCTCATTCAAATGCTCAAAACCAGGTTTATCCCTCATTTTGTCTTCCTGCAAACAAACATACTCATCGACTTAAGAAATTCTAATCAAACAAAACAACAGACTATCAATTTGAAAGAGCCATTTACGGGTCAATTGCTAAATCCAGAAAGGAACTTTGGATTTATGAAGAAAGATTGAATGAAGGCGTGTAGGCTTGAAGAATGCGAACGGCAAGATTTGAAACCTATTGAAAAGAGTCACACTTCGGCAACTTTCAAAACCGGCCTGACCTTGGCAGTGTCTTTAATGGAACCCCGGCCACGAATTAGCACACGGCAACCTGTTGTTGCCTCAACTCGCTTCAGAGAATTTCCGCGGGGACCCAAAATTCTCCCAACAAAATTGTACTGCGAGTATTTCAAAATCTTACCACGTTAGCAGGAAAGGAAAAAAGCTTGCGAATGATTATGCGCGTAACTACAGATTCAATACTGAAGCGTTAACATTCACAGAGTGTCGCACAATAAACTGACAAAGCAATTAGATAATGGTATTTGATAGATACATTGGGGTACTTATCAACAGGAACGTCAATACGTTGAGTCCTCTTCACTATCGGCCCAGCTAGGGTGCCAGGTGTCCCATGCCAGCTTGATTGAGGTAATCCAAGCCTCTGCAGAATCACATCCATAAATCATCAATAACAATGACTAAGAAGTATCTACACAGGACGAGCACAACACGAAGCTACAAAACTATAGTTATACGTGCTAAGCAAGCCGATGCACTGTAAAGGTTGACTTTAATAATAGAGTGATCATGAGCATACATCTCCCCAGCCATTTAAGTCGCCTGAACCACCGTTATTTAGAAGTATTCCCGATGAAAGGGGACTTCCATGCCCATGTTCCAGCCCATCTTGATCAATGAATGACGAATTTCCAACAAGCGCCGTCACACGTACAATCTCTGTCCAATGAATGCTCGGAATATTAGAACTGATCTTGTACAAATATTTACTACAGGGGTATATTGATTATAGGCTCATATAACACAGAAATGATACGGATACTTACTGACTGTTGCATATAAATTAGTGAGTGCATAACAATCCATGAGTTAATTATTGGACTGCAACTAAAGGTCCTATCTGAAATAATCGCTTGCTGAGATGTAATACATAGGAAACATTAGAAGAACAAAAGCACCAAAAGTAAAACTCACCTTGATTTAACAAACGACTACAGTTGGGAAGAACTTGCATGAAAGGGCCTAAGTTCTGTCTCTCCGCGAGAAGTTCAGAGAGATACCTGCATATCAATTGTAAAGTCACCAGGTCAGAAAATTCTGTTCCTGCGATACTTGAAAAGCCAGAACTGCAAATTCGACTACTAAGACTCTGAGAGTGTGTCTTCTGCAACTCTGACATCCAGACAAGATGAAAGTTGATAAACAGCAAATTTCTGAGCGTAGGGGACTCGTATCTAAGACGCACCTCCTAATACTAAAATGGAGGCTCCGATACTGCAATGCAAGAGACATCTAGATGAATTTGTTTCTAAAAAACTACATTGGACGACACAAGAAATGTGTACGGCCAAACAATAACGATGAAAGAGCCGTGTCCCATTCATGTACACATGACCTACGGTTTAAAACAGTATGCATAACCCTAAAACTGGGAAGCATAATTAAATCCGTCGGATTGCAGTCCGCTAAAACAATAAGTGGCCAAAAATTTCCTACTAAAAAATCTCCTGTTTCACATCGTATCAAGAGTCGGTCCAGTAAGAATACAGACTACAGAGCCAGCATGCTCTTCAATGATGTGCTCAATTGACGGTTATGGAATACAATGATTAAGGACAATGTCACAGATACAAGAGAATGGACTAAATAAGCGATTGACCTCATCAATCATTATCATGGTTACATTTCCTATCTAACCCCCGCACGCTGGCTCCGTGCGCAATACACAAGCAACGAAATCAAATCAACGAAATAGAAAGCAATCCAAACACCATAAAACAGCTTCCACACTACAGACAGCGACGACGGAAGGCAGAGTAGTGCAAGCGAAAAACGTACTTGTCGTGTTCAGCAACGGCACTCAAGGGACGTATGCCTAGTTGTGGAGAGCCTCCAGCCGATGGCGAAAACTGCATGTACCTCCCTGCCATCCCTCTCCTACTCTCCAACCCGTCCCTGCACTACACACTCCACCCGCTCCTCCTACACTAATCCACACCACTCCCACCGCTTTCTGCCCAACTAACACACCGCCATCGCGTATCCAACCATCATCCACCAAAACCACCTCCCTCTCACCGACACGCCCTAAAGTCATTACCAAAACTCCGCACACTCATCCTCGCGCTCCACCTCCAGAATTTCAAAGCGTAAATCCACAATAGAGCTCTTGAGCTTATACCGGGACTCGAGCTCGAGAACGGAACCCCTGTGCTCGATGAACTTGAGCAATTCGCTGGACTCACACCACTGCGCTACTGCGAGAAGAAACGAAGGCGGATATCGACAGGCTCGGGAGTAGAAAAGCGGCGTAGGCGTAGCAAGGAGGGGAATAGGAGGTGGGGAGAAGAATAGGCGTAGCTGGACATCACGAGGTATGGATCGGCCACAACCTGTCCTCCGCTAATTCGGCTGTGCTGGTGTGGTGGAGACGACGAAGCTGCACGATTAGCAAAGCAGAGCAGAGCAAAGCATGTCGGGTCAGTGGATATCCCAGTCGACGGGGTTCCAATGGCACTGCTGCTCCCCCGCTTGTGTCGTCGGGCATGGAGCAAGAGAGACCGAGCCATCGTGTCTGCGCTGGCCCGGCGTGGTCGCCATTTTCATGTCCCAGTGGGCGCGGGTTCGCTAACTAGCCTTCGGGCCGAATCAGGCAGGCACGCAGGCAGGCCTCTCCCTCGTGGAATATGGCATCCTTGTTGCATCCCGAGCTGCTCCCCCCTATTTTTAGCCCCCTCACCTCGTCGTCCCCTTCCTTCCCTCTTCGGAGCTGCCCTCGCACACGCTTCCTCGACGACGAGGAGGATGACGTTCGTCAGAAGCATAGTCGCCGGTGACGTGGAGCGCCGGTATCTGTGGCCAATGCTGCACAATTTAATTAAATGAAAAAAACCTAAAAAAAACAATTGATTTTTTTTAATTTTTTAATTTTTTGTTTGCATTCTATTAAGAAACACCAATAATATCAAATGAGCAAGAAGTGATATTTACAAATTATAGCACTTTTGTCAAAAACAAAACATAAGAAATTAATCTACAAAATTAACTTCTAAATAATTATATTAAAGCAAAATTGTAGATGTAAGAATTATTTTAACTAAAATTGAGAATTAAAAAAGCTTTTAACTAAAATAATTAACTAATTATTTTTTAAACGAAGACTTAATACTTTTTATAATTATTTTAATTTTAATTTTTTTTTTTGTTCTTTTTAATTCTCAATTTTAGTTAAAAGCTTGAGAATTAAAAAGAACAAAAAAAAAAAAAAAAAATTAAAAATCTATTGTCTTAAGTATTAAGTCTTCGTTTAAAAAATTATAATTATAATATAGTTTTTAATAAAAAAATAATTATATAATGGTTTTTTTTATTACTTTCATGGAAAAAAGAATTTAGACAAACTTATGCAAAGACATAATAACCATGTATAACTAAAAAAAAGATAAAAAAAAGAAAAAAGAAAAAAAAAAAGATGAAAAAGAGATATATAATAAATTAGGAAGATATTAGAATGACTTTTGGTTTGTATAAAGAAACTAAAGAATCTTGAACTAAGACTAATCCACACAAAAAGCATTGACAAGATTGAGAATTGCCTCCATATGTACTAGTTAGAAAGAAGACCATTTGGAAGGTTTTTATGGACCACAAAGCTTGTGGACTAAGCATCCAAGTTGTAGGATACTTCTATAATGGCTTCTTACAAATAGAAAACTTTTAAGAGAAGTTGTCATAGTTACGTAGTATACAAAAGAACATCTATAGGTCTAATTTACATCTACAAAACTTCTTCAATTTGTTTTAAGAAAGATATCATTTATCTAACATATTTGAATGTACTTCATTTTACTTCTATTTTCTTATATAATATAAATAAAGTAGATTTTTTATATTACTTGTAAGATAAAATAAAATATATATACTTTTTAGAAAGAATATATAAATTTTATATATATTTTAAGATTTAAATCTATAAAAGATAAAATATTTATTATAAAAAATATATATAAGAATTATCATAATAAAAATAAATAATTTAATATATCACAAATACAAATAAGTTTTTTAAGATAATAAAAATAATAAAAAATAAAATCATATTTTTAATATAATTATTAAAATTAGATTTAGATGATTATTTTATATATTTCTTATAAAGTGGTACAAAAAATATTATATTAATCTTGTACTAAATTAAGTAGATAATATATTATTCAAATTATTTTATTGAATCTAATAAGTAAAGTTGTTAGTATATAGTTTAAGAATCTTTACTATAGAGGATTTTTATGAAACATCTTTGTAGGTGAAGAATTCATTATATACACACATGTTCTTCATTGAAACAATTTTTTAAAATCCTTGCTTATTACTCATTGCAAACACCATTGTAATTTCAATTGTCACTCATTGTTGCACCACTTCACTCATTGCTACACTTCTTTTCTTTCTTTAACTTTACAGGACATTGTTGCAGTCTTTTTCATGTACACATATACATATTTATTAGTCTAATAGTTGTATTGCACTCACTTAGACTATCTCATTGTCACCATGTGAACTGTCGTACAAAACAAAGAAAATGTGATTGTACAATTGTTGGAACAAGGGCTTTTAATGCATAAGGTGTCAACTCAACTTGGTATTAGCTCTATAATGGTTGGTTGCATTTGCAAAAAGCATATTCTAAGATATTATGGTACTAAAGCAGATTGATTATAAATTCTATTTAATACTGATAAATGGAAAGTCTTGTACAATATCACGATATGCAAGATAGATATTGTCTAAGGTTGCATGATCATCCAAGATATAGATTATCTCACTAAGATTAAAAGAAATATGGATGTAGACTTGTACTATAAAATTTTGCATGAAGAGCTCATGGAAATCCTTAATTATTACAACATAGGTATTAATGATATAATTTTCTAGTAAGACAATGACTTGAAGCAAACCCTCTAAAAAGAAAAGGAGTGCTTTAAAGAACTTGGCACGCAAGTATTACAATAGCTAGTACAAGTTTTAGACCTCAACCTAGTAGAACACTTGTAGAAGCATCTCAAATATTATTTGAATGCTCAATAAATACAACCATCTAAGATATTGGAGTTGTAGAGAAGGTGGAGGAGGAATAAGAGGAAATCAATCAAAAAGTCATTATCAACCTTATAAATAGCATGCCACATTGTATGGAGGCAATTTTAAAGGCAAAAGTAGGACCAATAAAGTATTGACTTACTAGTCAATAAATTATTTCAATGTCCTCTATGTACAACATGTCTCATTACTCTTTAGTAGAGCAATCAATTTTTCTAATTCTTACATTGGATATGAAAGTGATAGTATTTAGTCCACTATATGAGCAATAAGCTATTTAGAGCTATAGAAGGGAGGAAAGAAGGGGGGATTTTGCAACAAGAAAAGATGTGAGATAAATGCAAACATTGAGCTAATTTTTTGAGCTACTATTAATCCTTATTGTTTTTATAATAATAAATAAAATACAATTGTTATTGCTACAATGATGATAGATTATTTTAATCAATTCTTCTATTATATAAAATTCTAAGATTAAATAATTTTTATTCTATATATAAAAAATAAATGTGTATATGTGATATCTTGTATTATTTGACTTATCAATAGTTTATCTCAAAAACTTGCACTATATATAAGTTAATACCTCCAATTTTTAATATTTGATATCCTTAATAGCAATTGTCAAGTTACAAAAATAACCTTTTATAAAGAGGATAATAGATTTCATTACATAAGTCAATTATCTAGAACAGATTGCTTAATTTTGGAAGCACACAGATCATGCTATTGACTTTATAAGACTTGATATGCTATAAAATAGATAGATTTAGTAGGATCAAGAAACAAGATAGATTGACTAAGAATAATAAGTTTTTTTAAATTCTAAGTTTTTAAAAATCCTAAACTTGGTTATCAACCTTATTCTTCTTGAATGCATATTTGTAATAGGAAGTGACAATAGTAACACTTCAAGGCATCAATAATATTGGCATTGATAAGCTCAATCTTAGAGGTTGAGTTTTAGGGTAGCATGAATACATCCATGTTAGTAAGGAGGAGTTCACCAATGCCATGTGAAGGCCCATTGTCTAAAAAAAAGAGGATATGACAATCAATTGTTTACATTTTTTTGTTCAAGTTTCTTAGCTATTTGCAAAAAATGAGGCTAGTTATCTACACCTTTTGGTTATCACAATAGTAAAAGATGAGTTGCTTGCTAGTTCTTTTTTGGAAGCAATATAGCTTATTGGAGTGGCAAATTTTTCCGCATTGACTGAAATGCCATAGTAAAGTGGGTCCTATTCTTTTTGGACCCTTCAATTTAAAGTTCTAAGATGGTGTAGTTTGCTGTCATTTTATAGAAGAATTTGCTTTCATCTATATTGTAAATGTCTTAAATAGCGTGTGTTAATATCTTCACTTGTAGGCTTAAAAGTTGATCAACAATGGTAGTGTTATTGGTAGAGTTTCTTTTAGTGTGTGACTTGTGCTTTTTTAAGATATGATATTGTTGAAACTCCTCTCGCCAATTGTTAGAGAAGGTTGGCATATTGTTGTCTAGTTTTAATGATACAATAAGTAATTTGGTCTTTTTCTTAATTATGTCCATCAAGATGTTGATGCAGCAAGCGTCATATTGGAATATCCAGAGTATCAATGTCCCATCAAGCTATGGATTGGCAATGATGCATTGCCTTTTAGCATTGAACTTGGCATGATTGGGGTTTTCCAATGAGTCTCTCTTGGCTAAGATGTTATTAATTATTTCCTAAGAGAGATTACTTTGGAAAAGTTGAATGTTTTTTTGGCCCAATCACAAAGCAACTTTTGACTTGTTGAAGGCGTAGCTTAACTATATTGGCAAAATTCCCATTTTTGTGCATTTGTCATTGTTACAAGTGAATGTCTCAAAAACTTGTATAGTGTAGAGATAAAGTCATAGTGAATAAACATTCTTAAAATTTGAATAAACAACTTATAGCTTTGTAAATGCAACTAATTCTATCAACATTGCAAACAAACAAGTCACAAGCTCAATTACATTAGAAAGTATCTTCAAAAGAATTTTTTTCATAAGTATTGACTTACAATAGTATGAAACAAATACAATTCAACAAAAACATAATCTATATACTCTAACTCAATTGGAAAATATACTCTTTGATCTAAAGAATAGTAATGCTAATAAAAAGGATATTTATAAAATTAGTAATAAAACATAAAAAAGAAAAAAAAGAAAAAAAAACAAGCTAAGATTCTTCACATTAGACTTGCATTTACTACCATTATAATTAAAGAACAAAAGAATATTAACCTATCTTCTATGGCAAATTATTTGGAGAGAAAAAGGCCAAAGTCTTTAAAAAATTATGATTTACATTAAGTGTTTTAAATTACAATACACTATACATATGTACCTCTTTAAGTCAATACAATCCATAGCTAAGCATTATATTGACTTATATTATTTTCACCTACAAATTATATGACTTAAGGAAGTACAACTATATATATATATATTTTTAAAATTTATATATAAGAAATACATATATATATATATATATATATATTTCTTAATACTTTGAAATGTCAAAGAACCAATTTAATCATTATCTAATGCTACAAACCAAAATATGACATGTATTAAGAACTTTCATTGCATATCATCACATACACAAAACTAGCAACTACATTACAGTTGAAAACATGATTGATTCAAATCCCTTGACAATTTCTTCTTAGAATCCAGAAGTGTAACAAAGAGTTATCAATATTCCACACCAGACCTTTCAAAAATTTCCTCCCACTTTGGTGAATCTTATGATTCACTTGATCGGTTTTCCTCTACATAATGCAATGGATATCTGGAAAATGTAATGTAATAGATTACTACCAGGAGCTCTATGTTTACATTTGCTGCAAAAATCTAGTCACATGCAGTACAAGAATGATGACACTGAATTGGAAAGAAGTTCCAGTGGACGAAATTCCCGTCCAGAGCTTTTGACTCTAGGTGGCAAAACTGAAAAAGAAATTTCATACATATCTGGAATCAAGATGAGAAACCGAAAACCGAGATCTTGTTGATAAACAAATACAGCTGTAGGCTCACACAAACTACTTATCAGAGCAGAATCATTGGCGTTGCGTGAAAAATTCAGTGGGAACTTGGAGATGCATTTCTTGCTTATTGGAACAAAAAACTAGAAGCACCAAATCAGCCACAGCACTAATTACCTCGCGGGCTGCAAAACGCGGTCTGCGAGCTCTTCAAATGACTTGACATCCACCTTCCAAAGCCTGCAATCAAGCATTGTTTTGGTTTTCAACTGGCAGCAATAAAGTCGCTAAGTATGAAAGTGGTTTACCGTGACTAACCCCCAATACGGATATTAAGCATCAGATGTGATTAAAAGAGTGCATACAACTAAGTAGGAACTGAATCGTAAAATATATTAGACTTACCATGATTCTAAACCTGCAGCCAAAGCCCCTTGCTTGTCGTTTGTTGGGTCATCGCCAACATGCACAGCAGCTGATGCATCAACATCAAGTTCATCTGGATGCAAAACAGAGAGCATGGACGTTGAAATTCAGCAACCGTTATGCAAACTTATCAGATGTGTTTACACATTACATGAAAGACAATATAAAATTTCTCCAGCTTAGTGTGGGCCTGCATTAAATCTCCAGTAATGACACGATATATATGGACCGAATGAAATGAACGAACTCACTCAAAGCAGCCTGGAATATCTCTCGAGATGGTTTCTCATAACCAACTTCTGCCGAAATGATCAGCGCGTCAAACCTGCAGTTACAGGTGGAATCCATGCGATGATAAGATCAGGGAGTAGATTCTGAAGCAAACTATTGATGCAAACCAATTACCACGACAAATTATTTAAAAGGAGTTGGCTCTTTGTTCCAAACAAATGACAGTGCTGTTGATTATAGAGGAAAAAAGATAACAGAGAAATACGGAAGACACGTACAAAGTGTCAATCTGCAAGTCCCGCAAGACAGGTCGTAGCCTTGAGTCGAAGTTAGAAACCACAGCCAGCTTTACTTCATTCGCAAAGGAGCACATTGTCAAAGAGCATGAGTGACATGTAAATATTCAAACTACCATTTTCTATGTGTAGAACAAGCAGTGGAAGCTTTTACGTTGTCGTGATATTTGTCAAACTTACCTCCAGCTTTGTGAAGCCGTGTAAGAGCTTCCGGTGCCCCACTGGCTATTTTCCATGCGTCGCCCCTGGCAAAATGCTGTCATGCAGCTCCCGTCAACTTCCAACCGAAATAAAATTCAGCCAATTGAGCGTAATTTTTTGGTTTTGCTCTGTTCAGGAGCTTACTTGGTAAAGTTCCTCAAAATATTTCTCGTCAGAACAACCCGTAGCTGTCGCTACTGCGTAACGCCAGAAAGGTCTCCCATCTCCCTGTTCCATGATCATCACTAAATTCAATGACGAGTACCACTTTGTGGTGGTTATAAATGATTATTTGAGGGTTAGGTCCTATGCAACTGGAAGAAGAATTTACTCCGTGCACATTCCAATATCATCTAAAAACACTGAACAAACGTAAAACATGCACGATGATCGCCAAAAGGGGTCACGCGGGAAGACAAATCCCACAAACCTCGTATCGTAGCCGCTCTGGCCATGGCTCAGCAAATGCTTTCTTGAAGCCCTTCTTAATGTCAGCAGGTGCGATTTTAACACCTATGCAAAATAGCAAGCAAAAGCCTTCGTTAATGAAAGTACAGAAAACGAGCTTAATGAGGATCGTAAAACCAAAACACAATTAAAAAAATTAGAATTAAAAAAAAAATCATGTCACCAGAGAAATATAAGGTACAAAAACTGTCACAACCAAAATGTACAGCTAGCACCCACAAAACCGTTCTCCCTCGGTTAGAACCGAAGCGGCATCCGAATCCAATGCGGAAGCTCTTTCAAGTGTCCTGCAGAGTTCAATTCATCTGAAAAAATTTTAAGAAACCCACCATGCTTGGCACCAATTCTGGCGTAGACTTCCGGCACCGGCTGTGCCGTCTCCAACAATGTGCCCCCGACATCCAGCAAAAGAGCGCCATACCCCTCCAGTGGCTTGGATTCACCGCCTGTATGTGTCAGCAGTAGAACACTAGTTTAGCCACACGACAATCTACACACATAAATCAACAAAATCTTGTGAAACCCAACTGAGCGTTATTCCACTCTAACCTGTCGCGTATGATCTGTTGGATAATGAAGCTTGCGCGCGCAGCTGGCTCAACTTCAATGTCCATCTAGGTGCGTGCCTCATTTGACCTCCGGCCAAGGGATGCAACAACGTCATGGTCTTGGCTGACATGCTAAACCCCATCGCACCTACCTGTGCCCCTCGATCACCACCAGAGCCCACCAATTCAGCTGTCAACTGTATCTACAATACACTCTTTGACGGATGAAATCCGCACTACGTGCTCTTCGCAGCATTTTATCATTCGAACGACACAAAACTAGGTTACAGAAATTGCGGTACTGCATCAAAATTTTACAACACGATTGTGTGAATTCTCCAACATGTTGCAACGACAACCCACTTCCCACCTTCATCTGCACAGCAATTGAGTTTTAATGTTTGTGGGAATTGTGAAGACTTCTCGTAATCACGATAACAAATTTAAGCATGACCGTTGTCAGACAAGTCAAACCTCTTCCAGGAAAAGGGGGACACGTGGCGAAAATTTCTTTCAAATAACAAGGGTTTAACTGCGTTTCTGACATAGTTATCTAAAGTGTTGTTGCATACGTGTCCACACAATTATGGGAGTTCACAAGGATCAGTTCAGGTAAAGATGACGAATGTCTCATGTCCAGCATGATTAATGTCTCTGTCGGAGTGAGTGTCTCGCTTCTAGCATTAGAATTGCTGCACCTAAAGCACAGCAATCTATAGACTACAAACAATGCTGGTGCATTCTTCATTTTCGCATCTAATGCACACCATAGCTTGTAGATTGTTCAACACAAATGTGAATGCTGATACATCAGGACAGACCAAAAAGAGATTGTAGCTTCCGACACATGCAAATTTAGAGAAAAGCTACAGCTCACAAGAGGGAAGACTAACAAGACAAGCTCGGCCCCAGTTGCAAGAGAAAGCAGTGAAAAACTAAACTAAACTAATGTCATGGCCTGAGGCGTACAAAGACTTCTACTCCCTTTCAATCATGCTAGCTTTCAATGCACCGACCATCTTTGACGATGGCTCCGCCGATTATGCCGCTGACCTGTCCCAAAAAATCCATAAAGTACAGCTCTGCTAGAGTGTATTGACTGCAGCGGAATATGAACTCCAGGCGGGTGGTTAACGCCTAGAGTAAGATTGACATAAAAGCAAAATCAAGTTTCAGAATAAAAGATCCAATCATTGAAGTGTATTCTGCAAGGAAACGTGAACATTTTACACTGAAAAATAGGAAGATACCAACAATCAATCTGCCGGAATACAAGACTAGTGAAAACCTCGCAGCTTTCATGATCACATGGTCTTCAATGGATTCAGCTCTAATTAATGCCATGAAGATATACATTATAAAGTTTGACGGTGTAAGGTTGAACCTTGATATATAACACCAACTCTGAGGAATCATTTGCAACTATTCCCATCTTCTATACACAACCTAATGCTGCAAACCGATGGACGCAAGGTGGTGGTAACATCCGGCTGTTGCCTGACCCATAATTTTCCCCCTGCAGCATGTTACAAGCTTAGTGTTTGAAATATTTGTCTGCAACTAAATTTGTGGTACACCCATCACTTGCGCATCTAATAAACAGCATGAACTTAGTATGAAATTCCACACAAAATTGATGCTTTAAATTCCACACGAAATTGATGCTTTAAACTGATAAACAAATGATGATACATCAGCAGCTTTGAAGTCACTATTATAATACCAGAGATTAGTAATATCTAATAGAATAAGTGGATACCTAGAGAACAGAACAGCAGGCAACGTCCACCATTTCAGAAACCTACAAGACAGATGAAGCAACGGTATAATTAAATACATACATGCAAATCGAATTGCAGCTTTTTATGTCATACAATTACTAGACCTGCAGGTGCATAGCACGTGCCCACTTTAAATTTAAGATAATGTAACAAGTTATAGAAATTCTATGGCAGCTTAAAAATCGTTATGTGAATCAAATAAGACCAACACTTCTGAAAAATGATTCGTCACCTTCACAATATGCTACAGTATTTATTGAAGTATTAAAATCACCATTCGCTGTCCATAAAATCAGTGTATCATCCTGACCACCGTTGATTAGCTTATTTGGTTTGTCATCTGACCTTTTTGAGGAAAATTAACAGAGAAAAGGAACGTACCACAGGACATAGCAGGCATGCTGTTGCTATGGCTAGATAATGATTCCAATGCATGACCTGAGTACACCTCCATCTTATTTGAATGCACCATACCACCTTCAAGCTCATGATGGACGTCCTGATCACAAATAAAAAATTCGAGTGAACCAAGTTCTGCAGTGAATCTTATCAATACCAGCAAGAAACAAGTGATGGAAACAATTCAACATGTGATAGTACTTGATGATGCTCAACATCCGTGTCCAAGGACTCATTTCATGACGCATTCAACAAAACCCAATTTGAAGCATACCTTGGCTCTCAAAACATTTTGCCCACATCCACTGTCAAGAAACATGTCAGATTTTTAGTGAAAACGTCTCATTGCTTCTACAGTGGACAAATTGAATAAAAATATTTCTTACTCGTGGAATTTCAAATCATATCAATGGAACTTTAATGGCATCTTTAATTCCATCGGACCTAGTTAGAAGATGTAACTACAAGGCTAAAAGCATCCTGCTCTTCCTGACATCTGAATATCCTGCACGAGGAACACTTTTCAGCACAAAGACTCCATGCAGCTGGCTTACTAGTGAGAAATTGCCAAGCCAACCAGTTCGGAAATTGTGCAATCTAAATGCTCAAAACAACGACGTGATCAGACTGTCAACGTCTCCAAAAATAATAAATTTATTGGAATTGTTCAGAAGCAACTATGTTTTTTATCTTGTCCACTCTGATTAAGTGGCAAAATCCCTACCCTAATAGCATTGCCTTACACTGCTACTACAATGTCATAAATCTCCACCCTACAATGTGGAAAAATTGTCCAGTTCCACTGCCACGGCATGTAGCTCAATTCAAGTGAGATTACAGGTCCTAAAATATTAACCAGTGCTTATAACCATCCAGACTGCTCAAAGTCGTGTAAAAATTACATGAGATCAGAAGATGCCCACTAATAGAAAAGTACCCGATACACAATTAGATGCTTTCAAGCAATTGTCATAAAATCAATTGTCAGATTTGATGTTGCCATTTTCTCAACATACCGGAAGAAGTCGATGAAGAGTCCATGGTCAAACCCTTGTTAAGATCCCTATGAGTTGACAAAGAGCCAGAGCTTGGTAGGTCATGCAACCCTCCCATACCATGCAGAGGACGACTCCAGCTCATGCTTTCCTCTATGTAGTTGATGTCATATCTATCATGAAAAAGGGTAGGGCAAAACCCCCAGTAATCATTAGCCCAATTTTCTGTTATTTTCAAGATCAATAATGCAAAAGACTAGACAGCAAGCTCTGTTCTCGAGCATCATAGACCAAAAGCCATTCAAGTTTTGTTTTTGAGTTCTAGTTTCCCATTTCGCATAAAACACGAAATTGTACACAGTAATTACACATAATCCATACATAGAATTGCCCTCATCATCTCAGCATTGACTGAAGCAAGAGAGGCACGGCTCGTGCTTCCACAAAGTTTTAGGGGTTTGAAGCTGTTCAATATAGGATACTCACTGAAATGCGTCTTCAGTAACACTTTGTAAAGCAGTATGTAATTCTTGAAGTGTGTTGCTATTGCACTTTTCAGTCAACTGCAAACCCAATTGATGCACCGTTAATACAACAGTATCAGGATTATTCCACGTTCCAATCCCTAAGACATGCAATTGTTGATTATAATAAACATGTTAGTTTAGAATTTAGGATCTAGAATCATGATTCACAATCGAAATTAATAGTAGCTACCTGCTGTAAACACAGTTCTACAGTCTTCCCAAGCATGGTAACTGCAGCACACCGCGTCTCTGGTTTTCTTAGCAGGGTGATTATAGTGGTGATAGCCCCTACAAAGGACAGACGAAACTTCATATCAAACCGTGGACACAAAGTGTAAACCAGAAGGGTCGCACAGATTGTGGAATCAAGGGGGGTTTGGATCTTCTAGTCCCAGCACTTGAAATACAAAAAAATAGAACTCTCGGACGCACCATTTATCGAAACAAATTCGAGGTTGACAAGAGCTGCAAAGGCTTCCGCATGAGCAAAAAATTCCATGCGACTTGCTTCCACTGGTCTCTTTACTGTCAAATGCTTCAAAACCTTCCAGAGTAACATGCGTCTTCATAAGTACATAAAACTCAAACAGAATTTCCTGTGCAATCGAAAAATTCGGTCCTGATGACGACAAGGAGATCGCCCAACAAAAATATTTTCTAATGTAAACTTTGTTTCCGTATTAACTAGCGTCAGACATATATAAATATCGATGACAAACAAGATGTGAAGAAATACCTTAGGAATAAGAAAATCTCGCATCCTGGATTTAGCATGATCTGGTAGTCTGCAGAAAAGGACAAACCTCCCCACATAAGACAACAGCTAGCCAAGTTACAACAATATGTGTGAACACTCATTCTCGCTGAACAATAGAAGCAAGACACATGTAGCACTATGACTACGACGAGCGCGACACAATCAAAAGATAATTACGTGCCTAATAACAACTTTTGCATTGCACCGCCAAGCTCCAATACCTCAATCGCACTTGTCCATGACGTGATAGCCATCCATGTCTTAAAATTCTAACTTCAAATGCCTCATCAAAATGAAATCTAATCTTACAATTATCTTTTAATCATGAAAACTGTATGTAATGATCTTGGAAGTTAAAAGTAAGGAGCCAGATTAGAAAATAAAATTCTGCCAACCTGGGTAAGAGGTACATGAATGGCACAACACTTTTTTGTCGCAAAACCAAATCATGGTTAAACACTACCGCCACAAACGCTGCTTGAAACTCCTCCAAAGTCTGCATCGCCTGCAAAGATTAATAACAAAAAAAACAAAAAATATTATTATTATATATATATACATATATATATTAGAGAGTCGATTCCAGCCAATCAACCATCACAGCTTGCATCTGTTTGCTTACCATGTAGAATTCACAACTAAAACACACCAATGATATTGTGATGGAAAAGGAAGATGCTCGACACATCCAAGTGATTTTTCTAAGCAACTATTGGAATAATAGCTTTTATTCTATTCCTTGGTTGTAGAAAACTCAGGTTAAAGGCGAGTTAACATTTTTTGACTGCTGCACCTGCTAGGTGAAGTTATGAGGAATCAATCCCATGTCCTTTCTATCAGGAACAACACTTATGCAGGAAATTACTAAAATTGAAGCCAATTGACGATAAGTGCGGCGGAGAATGCTAACCGTTTCAGGTGAATCTGTAAGAAGTGTTGCAACTTCGTTTGACACTCGGTCAAGCTGGGTGCCATCCTCCAGCCTCCAAATGAGAGATTGAAACAACTTCCCTACGTCTCGTATCTTCACATGTTCTGTCAATGCCCTGAACCAAGTCCAAACACCGTTCAGTCTTGGATAACTACATCTTTCACCTGTAAAAGTATTGGCAATCATGGACAGTCTACAATGTGCTCTAGTTCCGCATTTCGTAATTACCAAAGAGAACCTCACAAATAAATACTTTGTCAGAAAAGGACCTCAAGCAAAATGCACTAGCATATCTAACCAGGAAGGTGAATACATCCTGGTCTTCTTCCTAACATGAGCCCCCTTATATCACTGTCGTCGCTTAACTAGGAGCTTGACCTCGGCAAAAATTCTCTACGTCACGCGCTTGGCGATTCACTCCCTGCACTTGAACTCCTACATGTGACGCTAAATAGCACCAAAACCCTAATTCTAACCACCCGTACGGACAAGTGAACATCTAGCCACAATTAGGAAGCCCCGGCCAACTCTCCCATTTAACCCTTTCAAACATCAATCAAAATGATTCACGTTCAAAAGAAAATAATAAGTAAGCTATTGTTATTTGTTCGCAACAATACTCACTGCTCGGCATATTCTTCCTGCACAACTCACCACAACCTATCTGTCATAGTGTAAAGGCAAACACTAAGCCCTCTACTTTATAATACAGAGAAGGAGAAATCCGGCCACTCAAGATTACAAATGGAGCTTCTAAAGCGGAATTCTAAAATCAACCCGACCGCAAGTCATCACCTACACCCGCAAATTGGTTCTCCGCCGCTATAATGCACTAAAACCCTACCCAAAAACATTATCAGGCATCTAAACCCTAGCGACCTGCCTCCCACAACCACTAACCCTCACAATCAATACCCAACCCCTCTTCATTCATGCCACTGCACCTCTACAACTAAAGATCATTCTCCCACTGCCATTCTAGACGACTTACACCAAATGAGCTCCCGACAACAAAAAGAGGAAGGAAAAAAAAAAAAAAAAAAAAAAACAGGTAACGCAACTTACCGTAAGGTTCGAAAGAGCTCCGTGGCTAACGGGATCTCATCGGAACTAAGCTCAACTTCGACAAACAGCTTCATCAATGCCAATGTTAGAGGGAATCCACTGAGGTGAATGAGGAAGACAAATCACTTGCAGTAACCAGAAAATGAATGCAAGGTGACGATAGATAAAGGAATCCAAGTAACTGCGAGAAAAGAAATGGCAGCGGAGGGAGGAGACGTGAGCAAGAGGATCGCAAGCGCAATGGATTGCGTCGCGGGAGAGCAAGCACAGCGAGAATGAGGCGATGGCCACACCCTCCTCCACCACCCTTCACCCTTCACCAGCGCCAGCACCAGCATCGTCTGCGAGACTGGCTTGGTCAAGACAAACCACTCCCTCTATTTGATACCCGGAAGAGGCGGGTATTATGTACCCGGTCTTTGCTGACATTGCACATGCCACGTTGGTCAGAATAAAGGACTCGGGTTGTTCTCGTGTCCTTGAGAACTGACGGTCGCGACTATTGCATTCCAATGCCACGACGTTGATTGTGTCACTGTTAGCGTCATGATCATCCCAGTGTGACGTAGTTTGTTGCCTTGCCACGTCATATCAAACCCAGCATTCATTAATTGTGATCTTTAGATCACTCTTTAAAAGCAAATTTGAAAAAAAAGGCGAAAGGAAAAGAACAAAGTCACCAGAAACTCAGTTTAAGTCTTTAAACTATATTTTAATATTTAAATTGATAATTCGTTATGTATAAATGCAGCTATACTTCAAGTATAATTTCCTATGTATGTATATATATATATATATAGATGTGTGTGTGTATATGTGATTTATATTTTCTCAATAATATTAATGGTTAAAACATCTTTGCATCAATTTATATGGATTTGAAGGTTGCAAAAATAATTTTGTAAAGTTGTTGAGTATGAAAAAACTTTACAAAGAAGATTACAAATCAAACGATTTTTTTTAATTGCAAAATCAAATAAAACAATTATATAATTGTCATGTCCAATATTTAATTGAATATGTTTCAATAAAACGTTATGATTATATATATATATATATATATATATATGATAGAATTTGTACATGAATATTTAGTTTACTATTAATCTAAACACTATGTGAATTGTAGAACATTGTCTGTAATTATTGCAATGAATGTCAATCATTATTTGAAATTTAAACTGTGTGACATACTCTTGTTATTTGATTTCATGTTATAAAAACTTTAACTATTAAATACAAAATCAGTAAAATTATGAATAAAATGAAAATTATTATTCTATTTTATTTAAAAATAAACAATTTATGTAAAAGTAATTAATAGGTCCTTTGAGTCATTGGAAATGTATTATATATTGAAAAAAAAAAACCACCCAAGTATCCAATTATTATGAAGGTCTTCATAACTACCTTCAAATTTGGAATACCATCAATTGGAGTATCTACCTCTAACTTTAGATTCTTGAAAGGCTCATATTTGTGCTTAGTAATATTATATCTATGCTAATATAAAAGATATTCTAAGCGATATTATAAAAACAAAATGATTATTTTGATGATATTTTAGGAATTTGTAGAATACTCAAGAATCAAAATAAACAAATTAGTAAATTAAACGTGATATCAATGGCAAATTAATGTGAGATTAAATTAGCCCAAGAAAAAAATTCATTCTACAAATTCATTCTACCATAATACAAACTTGCACACTCCAAAATTAGGAAAAACACTAAAAAGGCGGAAAAAGCCAAAATTTTAATTAAATTGGTATTTAGAGGAGCTTTTAAAAAATTCCACAAAAATGATTGTTGAGAATAATAATAATAATACTAAATGTATGCAGAAGAGAAAGTGATAATGAACAACAAGGAGGAATGAACTCATATGGAATTTTTGAAGGAAATGAGGGGGTTGGTGTTTCAAAGTAAAGGTTGCAATTTCCTCTTGTTCCACACATCCTTGAGGGACACACATATGCACACTCACACAAACAGGGGTTTGAATTGATGGCTACTTGTAGAGAGGCTGATTGTGACTAATGTCCTTTTTTGAGGAAAAACTTGATATAAAACACAGATGAGGAGATCTACGTATTGGTGTTAAAATGACGGTTTCTTGTGTGGCTATAGTGGTTGGGTGTTAAAGATAAAAAATAGCAGTAGCTGGAGAAAAAACTGTAGCAACTGTTGGCATTGTTGTTGGTGTAGTAGTGCTTTACACAAGTGGGTTTTGATTGTGAAAGGGGTGTTGCAGTGTCGGATTTGCAAGGGTCGGGCATAGTTTGAGGTATCTTTCGGAGAGCAGCTAGGAATTTGTTTGCTTCCGCTGTCGGTCTGGCCTATTCGGCGCCCAGCTCAAGTCCTGGAGTTGGCATGGCTAGAGACTCTACTGCAGACTTACTAGCTCTAGTGGGTACATCAGAGCGTCAATAATATATTTACGTCTTCTCAAGTTGCGGATGTCGACTTAAGAATCATTTGTGATCTATGGAACGCAGGTTTGGGAGAGTTAGCCGACATCGACGGGCGATTTGAACCATACAGACACACGTTATTCAGTTTGAACTTGGAGCGCGAGTTGGACCACAAGTTGCAATCACGCGAGCTTGATGATGAATTGAATAGATTAGTCGGCACTTTCATTTCAGTTCTTCGTATTCTTCATTTCCTTCAAATTAAAAAACACAAATTGAGCGTTCCTAGAAATAGTGGTGAAATCATGTGCTACACCTACTCAGGTCCCGCTGGTTGTTGATCAGTGCAGGAGGGACCCGGCGATGCTCGATACACTGTGTGAAGCTGCCATGAAGGTCGTTCGAATGCCGTCCAATACTTGAACAATCGCGTCGTTTGCACCGATTGTTGAATTGGAGCTGTAGTAGTGGCCATGATCGACATGATATCACTGAAAGATTCCACTGAAAGATCATATGGGACAACTGGTGACAGATATCTTACAACTCTATTTGGGAAACGTCGGTGGAGAGGTTGGAGAACAAAGAATTTGCAAGGACAATGCCAAGCATTCTTATTCAAGTGATAAAGAAGCGGTTTCCTACAGAACTGGACAGTGCAGTTACTTCAGTTGTGGAGAACCCAGAAAAGTTGTTCAAGATGTTGACATCTATAATTTCTAGGAGCTTACACAGCATCACATCAGGCGTAATCGTGGGATGCGCTGGTCATTGCTACTGCAAGTTCAGCTTTAAAGCTTCTTGCGTCGGGATTTGTCACGTAACATCCAACTTCTGCAGATCATGTTGCAAGTATACTCTTTGGTCTTTGTCTCAAATCCCATAAGACTTCCGAATTGAATTTGGTTGCACTGCAGTTAGCAATAACAGTCCCATTTGCACTGTTTGAAGCCGTGCCGGATTCTCGGATATCTGGAAGGGCAACTAGTTGTGTGGCGGCGACAGCTGTCAGTGTATTGAGACATTTGTTCATGCCACTGACTCGACAATGGGTGAGCAGGTTCAGGGGCCAGACTATGGGATGATTCACTTAAGAGAAATTCATGCTGTGAAAAGAGGAATTTTAGGAACAAAGCAGTTGGTTGTTACTTGACAAATCCCGATACTTACCTTGTCAACTAAAAGAAAATCCACTTGAAGATCCACTTGAAGGGCCATTCAAATCCCCATCAAAAATTCCAAATTCAACCTTCTGACTTTTTTGTACTATCAATTCCAAATAATCACAAATAAAATCTAATACCTTCTATCTCAAACTTTACATTAGATTCACCACTTATGTTGTATTATGTATTGTCTTCTTTAGGAATGCACCGGACATCTTGCTGTAGAAGATGAAATTGTGGTTTACAAATATGCAAGAAACTTTAATAGGTTTCACCTATATAAAAAGAATATGATTTGAATTTTAATTCAAAAGTACTTAAAGCCAATACAAAGTGCTCAAAAATGCTCTTTTTGATAACTTCAATTATATAAAAAATCCAATTACCTTGTTACTTTTATAATTAAGTAATTTAGATTTTTTTTTGCAAATTCTAACTTTAATTATTGAGCTTCAATAAGCTATAACTCTTAATTTGATTGTCTACTTGATGTGAAATTTTGCACACAAATGCCACTATAAATCTTTTATATATTTAACAAATTTTAATACAATCCAACTTACAAATTATAAAAAATCATCCAAAAATCACATTGATATCAATTAGATACCAACTTGAAAGTTGATGCAGATGTTCTAGCAGGGATTTTTTCTTCTCCAACTGCTAACTTTAGCTCAAAATTGGTATATAGCTTAATCTCTAAGTCTTTCAATATTGCCAAATTTCACCTTGTTTTGACTAATAGATCTCTAAATATTATAAAAATCCTATACAATTTTAAACTGCCAACTTGTATTACCTCCTTGTATTAAAGATCAAATACCTCTCAATTGCACTATTAGATTATTACAAATTTATATTCAATCTTAGCACATTCAATCATCCACACTCTGTCAAACTTTTAAGTGTTGATATTACACCAATTGTACAAAATAGCCAAGAGTACTTGCTTTAACTTTATTGTATAAAATCCAAATCATTAATATAAATCCTAATTTTAGATAATGATTACAAGGTCTTTTCAAATCCTACGAAAATAAGTCTTATGCCTCTGAAACAAGCTTAAAGCTAGCTCTAAAATTCTAGTTGCCAATCTCCAAATGACCCTTGATTTTTCCTTAATGGCCATTTATATGGCCAGAGATCTGATTTCAATCCTATCTTGTAAATGACTGACCCCCGGATATCAATTCAACCTAGCCTAAGGATTTTCAAGCTTGACTCTATCTTCTAATTAATCCTATGTCAAAGACAAGGATATGAATCATAAAAGAATAAAATATACTCTTATATTACTCAAAATTATTTAAAGATGGTATAGTATTAAAACTAGAATAGCTATTGCCAAAGACAAGAAGATTAGAGACTCTTGAAATAAGACTAAGAACAAAAAAGGCATTGATAAGAATAAAGAAGGCTTCACTCTTGTCTCTATATATACTATCTATCTAAGAATTACGTGGCTGCATTCTATAGGACCTCCAACATGTGTTCAATTTATAAGACACATATCAAACTTGTAAGACAAGTTTCCTATATGTATGCCACGTACTTAGTTTATTCCACAAGCTATCAACATATGTAATACGTGGCTAACTTGTTGGCCAAGTTTCTAGCCTACCAATCACCTATAGATATGTATAAAGATGAATCCATGTCTATGAAGCTTCTAGGAAGTTTTTTTATAAGATATTATGAAATTAATTTATTTTTATTTACTTCTACCTATTCATATTAACTAGATAATTATTAGAATAATTCTTATCAATGACACCTTAATATCAATTATATCAATTATTTACCTCCTTTATCCTATTTTTATCAATTTATGGCTTTTTAAAAATAGTAAAAGAGTTTTTACAACCTAGAAGGAAAAATTAATAACTAACTTTTATCTTTTAGTTATTAAGATAAGAAAAAATAATCTAAGAGGCTTTCATAAAGTATCTTGAATTCCTATTGAACCAAGGTAATTGAATATTAAGTACAAAATTATTCTTGTTTATATTTTCACCACATAGACATATTACAACATGACACCATGCAGCTAGACAATTCAACATTACAAAACTATTCAAATTCCTCTCTTTTTATTCAATCTGCTCATTGTTTTATAATTCCATGGTATTTTGGCCCTCATAAGCTTTAGACAATTGCCTTCTTGGATTTGAGGGCATCTGCTTATTTTGTAGATAAGGCATTTGTTAAGCTTCATAAAATTCTTCTAATACAAAATTCCAAATATGTTCATATAGAGATAATAAATGAATGATTCTTATCTTCTAATAATATCATCTATGAAACCATGCCTATAGAAGTGTTGTTCAAAGATCATAGCAGCTAAATTGTATTCAATATTATTAGGATTCTTTGAAATCCTTTTATATTTTCAAACTTTCTTGGTTGAAAAAGCATAATCCATCTATAGATTGGAGGTTTTGAAGAATATTATTTTTGATAAAAATTTCTATAAGAAAAATTTATAAAAAATCACAAGTTGATAAGCCTTTATTTGTTGGAGCAAGGGCTTTTATAAGATAGGCCAAAGAAGGTATATTATTTTTTATTTATATAATTCCAATTAAAGAAGATATGACTTCATCAATAAATATTCTAGAGTAATATAGCAAATTTCAAGATGTTTTTCAAAAAAAAAATGTTGATATATTACCAAAGTACCGACCATTTGATTATGCTATAGATCTTCAAAAAAGAACGCAACCATCTTTTGGTCTAATTTATAATCTTTCTCAAAATAAAATTTTTGGCGTTAAAGGATTACATTGATGAAAACCTTACAAAAAACTTTATCAAGTATTCAAAATCTCAAGCAGGTGCACCTATATTCTTTGTGAAGAAAAAGGATGGTTCCTTGCATATGTTCATTAATTATCAGAGATTGAATAAGATAACAATGAAAAATTATTATCTACTATCATTAATTTTAAGACTTTTTGAACAATTTGGCTAAGCCAAGATCTATATTAAAATAGATCTCCAGAAAGCATACAACTTGGTATAGATCAAAGAAGGAGATGAATAGAAGATTGCATTTTGGACAAGGTATAGACATTTCAACTATAATGTTATGCCCTTTGGATTAACAAATGCATCCGCTATCTTACAACATTTAATGAATGACATCTTTCAAAAGCACCTAAACAAGTTCGTGGTGATCTATCTTATTAATATCTTGATCTACTTAAAAAATCTGGAGGAATACAAGGGGTATGTAAAGTTAATATTACAAAAGCTGTAAAATGTAGGTTTGTATATCAAGCTAGAAAAATACATATTTCATCAATCAAAGATGGATTTTTTGGTATATATCATATCTATTGAGGGTTTGATGATGGATCCCAAGAAGGTGGAGGCGATTATATAATAGGCCATTCCAAAGATTGTGAAAGATGTATAATATTTTCTTAGATTTGTTAACTTCTATCGGATCTTCATCAAAAATTATTCTCAAGTTGTCGCTCTTCTTACTCGATTGATATGCAAAGACAAGTTGAAATGGAAGCCTTAAGCAGAGAAGGCATTCCAAGACCTCAAGAGAGTATTTACTACAGTCTCAATCTTGGTGTATCCAAATTTTATAAAATAAATCTACATAAAAATTGATGCTTTGGATTTTGTACTAGAGACCGTACTTTCATAAATGATATAAATAATAAATTCCATCCTATTATATTTTATTCTCAAAAAAAATTTATTGTCAAAATTAATTATAAAATCCAAAACAAAGAGCTTTTTGCTATTATAGATTTTTTTTAAAATGGTATCATTTTCTTAAAAAAACAATATATTCTGTGATCGTATACACAAATCATAAAAACTTGGAATATTTTATATCAACTTAAATTCTTAATGACTACAAAATTTGATAGAATATGTCATTATTTTGATTTAATTTTATCATCATTTATTGACTTAGGAAGCAACAAGGGTTGTTCAATGCTTTATTAAAGAAATCATTTCTTGTACCAAAGGCAAGAACAGCAACATTTGATCAACAATATGCAACTTTGTTAAAGCTAGAGCAATTTTTCCTTTGCCCCACTATTATATTGACATCTATTGATTTTAATTTTTTTGATGAGGTGCATCTAATGATACTTTAGCCTTTAATATCAAGCTTTGTCTTAATAAAAATACTGACAAGTTTAAGCTTGAAGAAGACCTTTTATACTTTGAAGAACGTTTGTATATTCCAGAAGGACTTATATGACTGTGCATTCTTCAATCTCTTCATAATTTCCAACTACGGGTGACTTTGGATTTAATAAGACTTTGGAATTTATTTCTTGAGATTTTTAATGGCCTCAAATGTAGAAGGCTATGAAGGACTTTATGTTTTCTTATGACATATATTCAAGGTCTAAGAATCCTTGATATTATTCTTATAGATTCTTATAGCCTTTGCTTGTTCCAAGACGATCATAGTCTTCTATCTCAATGGATTTCATTACAAATCTACCGCCATCTATTTCATTAGATAATATCCTAATAGTTATTGATCAGCTCACAAAGATAGCTCATTTTATACTTTGTAAGAAGACTACGTCTAGTGATAGAACGGCAAGACTCTTTCTTGATAATATATATTGATATTATGGCCTACCAAATGATATCATATTTGATTGAGGATCCTAGTGCATATCTAAATTTTAGAAATATCTTTTTGAAATATTGAAGGTAGACATTAAACTTTCTTTGGCTTTCTTTGTCAGAATATCAAAACCAAGTAGTTACATAATAAGTTGGATTATTGGAGACTAGGAATATTTTCCATCTAGACGTAAATTAATCCAATGGCATATTGCATGGAACTACCATCTTCTCTGTAAATACATGATGTTTTCTATATTTTCTTTTGGAGTCTTTCAGAGAGTCATGTATTCCAAAAAGAATACAATAATTTCTACTTAGTATCAAAATCAAAAATTATAAAGAATACAATATCATACTATATTTAAATATTATATGTAAAAAATTTATATTATTTATTTATTTCTATTATCTATGTGTAATTACTAGAGGCTAATTTAGAAGATATTCTAAGGAAAGGATTTATTTTAGCCACTTAATTAGTAAATTAGGATAGCTATTCTGAGTCCCATCAATGGATCTTAATTGGTGGATTGATTAAAAATATAATCTTAAGTCATTTAAATTATACAAATATAATGATTAGAGAGTTTTTTTTGACTATTTAAGTATTTATTAGAATTTAGAAGTATTTATAAATATGAAAGTCTTATTAGAAGAAAAGTTATAAAAATGGAATCTTAGTAAGTCTTGGAGACAATTATTTTAGTTGATTTAGTATTTTTATTTATTATCAAGTATTAAAAGTTAATTATTGAGACCAATGTCTACATTAGCCTTCTAATTATATGTATTACTCATTAAAAACCTATAAATATTTTTTAATAGGTAGTTAAGCATGAGAAAGAAATCTCATGTCTTTTTATTTATTTTTATAGAAAATAGGATTTTGAGTTGATTTTTATTGATTTTATTATTATAAAAAAATTCCATAATAGAATAAAATAGTATTAAATTGATACTATCACCTTAAAAATATTATAGAGATTTTTAGAATTTATTTGGAATTTATTTAGATTTTATTAAGAATTTTTAGAGTAATTTTGAAGCCTTTGATAAAGATGAGTTTTACCACCTTGGGAGCCATTATAAAGAAATGGAGCAAGATTTGAAGGACATACAAGGTTCCTAGGCTAGTAGGGTGTTTTTGAACACCATGGTGAAGTCAAAAATACAAAATTATTAGTTCAACTAGTATAAAATAGGAGGACCAGCAGCTAGTGTAGTCCTTGTAGGAAGGGAGGTGCACAAGTCCCATTTGGGTTGTGGCACCTTGGATGTAGGTAGGAGAGTAAGACTAAGGCCTCGTGGCCTTTCTAGGACACCCATATACATTGCTTGTGAGCCTTGGTGAGGTTCGAACCCATGATCTTTTAACAAATTATCCTTGAGGTAAAAATTTCTACTTAATTTTTTCCATTATTTACCTTCTAACTTTGAATTATCATAACTTACTCATAGTAACTTAGATTTACATGTTTTTTATATCATTGAAAAGATAAAAAAAATCATCTACTAGAAAATATAATTTTTTATTTTTATTTTTATTTTTTATTAGGTAAAAATCTAGTGAATAGATTGTGACTAGTTTTATAGTGTGTAATTACTTAATTACACATATTTTACTTATTTTGTGTTGTTTTTCTCCTTCATTGTTGTTTATTGCTCCTTATATTTCACACCACAATTTATAAGCAACTCTTAATTAAAGCCATTTTATAACTTGGGTTGAGGAGTGAATTTTATTCTTAGAGCTATTTGTTTTTTTCCTACCTTATTTTTACCTTAGAGTAGATTTTTTTGTAGTTGGAAGAAAAATAAAGGCTATTTTACCTTTCTTGTTGATTTTGAGATAATATAATCTCTTGTAAGGGATAAGAAAGAAGAGTATGGGATAAATAAGGCCTATCCAATAGGATTTTAGTTGCCCATGTGGGCATAGCATGGGCTAATGTGGAAGAAAAAGGGAAGATACTCCTATAGCTGGAACTAGGATTTTTAATTTTGGGAATATATAACTTTTGGGAGGATATAGCTTCGAGGGTATGAAAGCTTTTGTAATGAAATTTAGAAAGTGTATTTTTCAAGTTGCAAGGATTTCAGAGCCTACTCACTTGTTTCTTTTGGAGTCGTGAATGAAAAGTTATGCTTATTTTAATAGAGTGAGGTCTGCTACTATCGAGAAGTGAAGGCAGAAACTTTGAGCTACTATTGCAAGTTTGATTTCAATTTTTTCTTCATGAAATTTATAGAGAATGTAGGAAATTATATTAGCTTTCTATTAAGTTATTTTTAAAATCATTTGGAATTGGAAAGAAAGAATTGTGTGCTTGAGAGTTTCAAAGGGTCTGTTGCCACCTGATGAAGAGGGGCAGAGAATTTGTTCAACCACCTGAGTTTGACAGTCTCTTCAATCTTTTGATATTTTAGATGTTTATATTAGCTTCTATAAGCTTTCTATGAAAATAAAAATTAACATATTTGGAGCTTCTATGAGAATTTTATGAGCTATGAAATGACAAGAGGTCAAATTGTCACTAGGATTTGAGAGGTAGTTTCAACTAGCCATAAAATCTGAAGTTTGAGAGGCATACATATGAAGTTTAAAGTTAAGTTAGATGATAGAGTGAACTTTCTAAAAAGCTATTTCATGTCTAATATGGAGAAGGCAAGTGACCACAATGGAAGCTGAAGTAAAGAGGAGCTTTGCTATCTTTGCAGTTTGTTGGAAAAATTTAGTATCTACTTCAATTAGCCATAACTTTTAAACGGTAAGAACTTTGTTTGTGAAATTTTGATAAGTTTTAAAATATTTTATTAACTTTCCATAAACTATATACATACTTTATTTGGCATTTGGATGAAATTTTAGTGATTTAATTAATTTCAGCTAATTGTGTAACTTGTATTCTTCATATGCGATTGTATTTTGAGGTATACTTGAGTATATATATATTCTGCTTATATATATTATATAAGTATATATACTTATATTTATAATAAATATTTATAGAATTATTATATAAATATTATATAAAATATTTATATAAATATTACATAAAATATTTATATAAATATTTGTACAAATATTATACAAAAGATTATATTTTATATTTGTATTAGTTTTGTACAAATATAATACAAGTATAATTTTGAAAGCTTGAATAAGTATTGTACAAGTATATAAGATACTTGCATGGCTTCTTTCCATGTTCCTTGTTAGTTTTAGTAGCAGCTAGGAACTTGATATTTTTCTAAGGCTGATTCTTTCTATCCAATATATTTGGTGTTTCCACTGAGAGATGCTTTGGAGCTACTAGTTTTGACTAAGGCAATATAGAGGATACTAGAGGGGCTTCTTTTGGAACCTAAACAAATATGGACACCATTCTTAGAATTTTGGGAATGTTTATAGAACAATATAAAGTTCAAGTTGGGGACAATGGAGATACCAAGGCTTTGAAGGATGTTATTGATAAGATTGGAAGATTTGATGGAAAAGACATTATCAGATTTTTGAAGGTTTATGTTTGTGATATGGAAGTGCAACACATATCCAAAGCTCAAATATTATAGACTTTCACCTTGGATGTTGTGCCTGAGGTTTGTAAGAGAGTAGAAGAAATTTAAAGAGATATAAATATAATTATAAGACATTTGAAGAGAGATTGCGTGATGAGTATTTTGAAGAAGACTCTGAGAGGATGACCAAAAGATCTTTTCTTGATTGGATTGAATAACAACGTAAAAATACTATGGGTCCAAATGAATTGCTGTGAGATTTTGAGAAGAAATACAACCAATTGCTTTTAGCAGAAAGACGTCTTTTTGATATTGGGAAGGTTGAGTTGTTCTTGCAGGCAGCAAATGATGCTTTAGAGGATAGACTCCTTTTACTTCTAAGTGACCAAGCTAGTGAAGGAAGTTTTACCAATGATTTGAGGAGAGTGGAAGAGACAATCATTCTTGTGGCAAAGCAATGAAGAATGAGATCCAAAAGTGTGACAACCTAGATGGATGTAGCACCAAAGCTTCTTATAAAAGCTTCCAAGATATCATTTGTCGCAACCTCTTCAATAACATCTCTCAAGATGGCCAAGACAATTGATGAAAGAACTTTGGATGAGCTTATAAATTATATTAAGGATTTGAAGGTAGAAATGAGTGAATTGAAAAAGTCTTGAGGCTCTCAACCATCTGAAGGTGCAAGATCATTTGTGAAGAGATATATTTATTATGATGGAGAGGACAGTCACAATCTTCAAAATTGTAAACCATGCGATGAAGCTATTAAAGTAGGCATTATTGTCTTCAAAGATAGTAACATTCATGATGCATCTACTAACTTATCTTTGAGCACCAAGTTTGATAAGAGAGGCATGAGAAAGCTTATGAAAGAGAAGATGAGAAGGTCTAATTGTTTGCATAGATAAAGTGTTGAGACATTCCATATAGGAGTGGAGCAACACACAATTAAGGCTTTAGAAGTGCCGTCTATTGAATTTTTGTGCAAAGAGGCTCAAGCCATCCAAAATGTGACTGGTTGAAATAACCCTGTTGAAGCAAGTAGCATCAGAGTCTTTTTGGGTCAAATTCAAGATAGTAATAAAGCTTATGATGTCTTTGTTGAAGAGAAGAGGGAACAAACTTGTGAGAATAATAGTATAAAAGAGCCAATATCCAAGAAAAAAACCTATGAGCTCAAAAAAAGTGAAAAGATAGAAGGTCTTATTGCCCATATACGGCAAAGACTTGGAAGGTCATCTGCCTTTATTTATCTAATAGAAGAGCCACTTCCAAAAGAAAAATGGGAAGAGAGGATGAACAATGCCAAGGGAAAGGAAAAGAAAGTTGATTCTAAAGAAAAAGATAAAGGACCTGCTTACAAGCTTCAATCTGACATTGAATCTTCCATTGATGTAAAGAGAGTATTTGAAGAAAGAATGTTGGATGCCAAGATTGAATTTATATTAAGAGAGGCTCTTGACATTGTTAAAAAAGATTTTTATGAGCTTATCATTAATGTCATCAAGAGAAAGAGACAGATGACAGTTAAAACAGTCATGGTGAAGGCTCTAGATACACATATGACCAAAGATGAGGAGATTGAAATTGGACAAGTATTTGCTTTGATGTGTAATCCAATAGCCATGGAAGAGAAGGCTAATAATGGTCAAACGCTTAAAGAAGAAGATGACTATTTGTGTGATGAGGAAGCCGTTGAGAACTTAGAAATGTTTGCACAAACTTGTGTCATCAGCAACAAGAGTGATATAATTGAAGATAAAAGTTTTTTGAAATGTGAGAAGATGGTGGAAGATGATAAAGAGAGGGTGAGAGACTATAACATTGTCATATTAAGTGTTGTCTTGTTCGGAAATGCATCGGACACCTGGCTGTGGAAGGTAAAGTTGTGTTTGTAAATAATCAAGAAATCTTAATAGGTTTCACCCATATATGAAGAATATAATTCAAATTTTAATTCAAAATTATTTTAAAACACTCCTCTTAGTAACATCAACCATACATATATCCCAATTGCCTTGTTTATTTTGTAATTAAGCAATTTTTATTTTTCTTTGCAAGCCCTAATCCTAATTAGTGAGTTTTATTAAGCTATAACTTTTAATCCAACCATCCACTTAGTGTAAAATTTTGCACACAAATGTTGGTATAAGCCTTCTATTTTCTTAGAAAAATTCAGCCCAACAAAACTTATAGATTGCAAGAAAATATCCAAAAACTGCACTAATGACACTTGGCCACCAACTTAAAAATTGATGTAGAAATTCCAATGGTGATTTTTCCTTCTTCTATCATTAACATCAGCTCAAACTTGGTGTGTAGCTTGATTTATAAGTCTTCTATCACCATACCAAAATTTACATTGATCCAATTAGTAGATCTTTAGTTATCATAGAAATTCTATCCAACCCTAAACTGCCAACTTCCGACAGTCCTTTGTATCAAAGCTCAAGTATCTCCTGATTGCACTGCTAGATTAATACAAAATTTTGTGTACACTTAGCATATCCAACAATCCAAATATTATCAAATTTTGAACCATAGATGCTACACAAATCACACGAATCAATCAAATATGCAAGCCATCATTGCCTTAAATAAAATCCAAAACACTAATACAACACTTTGACTTTGAACAGCAATTGTAAAGTCCTCCAAAATCCTATGGTAACAAACTAAATTCTCTTAGAACCAACTTCAAGCTGGCTATCCAACCCTAATTGCCGATCTCCAAATATCCTGAACCCTTGCCTTTGGTAGTCGTTTACGTGGTTGAAGGTCTGATTTCGACCCTGTCTCATCCCCGTTACCCCCGGGCTATTGATCTAACTTATTTTAAGGGTTTTTAAACTTAAGCCTATCTTCAATTCAACCTTGGTATCTACCACACTAACTTTTTATTTCTCTTATCCTATTCTAATTAATTTATGGCTTTTTTAAAAGCCGTGAACCAGTTTCTACAACCTAGAAGAAAATTTTAATAACTAACTTTTATCTTTTAGCTATTAAAACAAGAATTCATCTAAGAGGCTTTTATAAATCTTTTCTTAAGTACCTTAATTTTTTAAAAAATTAAGATAAATAAGTATTAAGTAGAATTTATCCTTATTCATATTTTTTATTATATAAACGTGTTATAATACGACAATGTAAAGGTCCAGACCTTACTAATTTTAAAAAAGAAAGAAAGAATGGTGGATGGAATGGTATTTGTGGTTGCATATGGAAAAAATATTGAGGTAGAAGTAAAGACCTTTGATTGTACAATTGTATATGGGATTGATAGGAAAGACAAGGAAGAGATAGATTATATTCAACCGTTTCGGACTAGAGCTACTACAGAGACAAGGGTGAAACTTGGAGGATTAAATGATTCCATTTTGGCTCTTGTAGACCATGGCTCAGAGATAAATATTATATCTTGAAATATTTATGAGAAGAATAAATAGCCAATTGATATTAATCATGGATGGATTATGAGGGGTGCAAATTGTGGACTAGCACAATTATTTAGAGCTTGTCCGGCAATTGTAGCAAAGATTGGAAATGTGGAAGTAGAATAAAATTTTTTTGTTCAAAATGATGGCGCTTATCTTGTGATATTAAGATAGCCTTATATCACTGCATAAAGAATGGAAACAAAGATGTTGAATGATGGTTCTTATTATACACAAATTTTGAGTTGTGATGGCAAGAAATCTGTGCAATTCTTGACAATGAAGTCTGATCATAAGAGGCATCGAGTTTGTCTTAGACATAGGCCTTTGCCTAATTTTCTACACTTTTTAGATTTCTGAATTGCACTCATGGAAAATAGAGATCCATTGGTGTAGAAGGACCAAATATTTTTTAGCTCCCTAATATATATAGTATTGAAAATGGATTTGTTGGAATGACCAAGTGTGGATTTATGAGTTTCACGGATGTGAAAGATTTAGACCATATAAAGAAGAAGATCATTAAAAAGATGGAAAAAAATCTAAAAAGAATAAAGATTCTTTTGAATAGTGAGTATATTTTTGGAGTATATGAAAAGAAAGTCATTGGAGATGATATATTACAAATTTTAAATAACTTGCAGATTAAAGAAGAGAAAAATGATGGTACAAATATTATAATTGAAATTCACTCAAGAGTATTGTATCAAGAGATAATAGATACAATGGAGGGCAAGGATTTGTGCCAGATTGTTATACACTAGTTCATAACAGGGATTACGATGGTTAGGGTTGATCTTCTTTCTCCTTCTTTTAAGAACCATCAAAGGGAGTTTATTCCTCATACAATATTTTGCCTAATGGAGATAAAATAATTTTGATGCAACTGGTGAGGTGTTGGAATAATTGCCTAAAGTTCGATCTATGATCCTCATGTGTAATTTTTATATTCATCTCTGAGCTTTTGAATGGTTTGTCTAAATAGAGTGTCGACATAACGATTTTGAATTCATGACTCATAACATAATATCACATCATAGATGGTCCACGCTCTACCGCAATCTTGAATTTTGTTAATTTTATTTCTAGAAGGTTATAACATAATCAATCCGGAATTTTTTGAAGATGTAACCAATCCGACTTATAATAAGCCAAGTATGGATCACGAAGATTACGAGCCTTATAACAATTCAAATATAGATTTGAAATGATTTGACATAATTTGGATTGTAAGTATGGATCCACCAACCATCTGAGGATATTCAATGCAACGACCAGCCATGGATAAAAAGATGGATCTCAAGATTGGATTGAGTATTGTCGTATGACATGGCCTTCTATCTGGGAATACACTAGGTACCTAGCTGTGGAGAGTTTATTTGAAATTTGATGGCAAAATCCAATAAGTCATTTGTCCTCAATAAAAAGGACAAACAATACAAAAATCTCACAATAGAGAAGTTATCTATGTAAACCCTCTTGTATTCAAGTAAGTTTGTTCAGAAAGGGTTCAAATTTCCACAAAAATCCTTCAAAACTTTATTCACCTGCAAGAATCTAATTCTTGCTGAACTTTAGAGTCCAATAACTCTTGATCCAACCGTTCAGTTTCTATAAAATTTAGTTCAGAATGTAGATAATTTTCTTAAGTTTCATCACAAGAAAGAATCAACTGTAAATTCATTTTCAATCGTCTGATATCTCAAAATTCCTAGCAGGTGCTTAAAACCCTAGCTCAGAGACACCCGAGCACTATTTTTCTTCTATCTCACAAATCCAAAACTCTAATGCTACAAAATTGTTGCACATAGTCTTGTGACATAAGCATATATACTTTTAAAAATTTTGAATCAAAAATCTATCAAATTACCTAAGATATAGCTCAAAATATAACCACTATATAAGCGGGTCACTTACTACCCTTAAGTTTGTAAGCATTGACTTCAACTCCCAATATCTCCTTTATTCTAGCTTGAATTTTATCAAGCTGTACATAGAAAGTGTAGATGTAAAAGTGCTCTGTGCAATCCTAGTTGCTGATCCTCAATTGCTCTTTGTATGCGCGAGTTATATCCAAAATAGTGACAATAGGTCCAAAATCAACACCTTAACTTTGGGCGCCTATAACTTCTTCAAAAGAAGTGCAAATTACACAAAATTTGCACCTAAACCAGATCCAAAAACCTAAACCTTATGATCCAAGCCTTTGATGTTCAACTCCCCCTCAAAAAACAAACCCTAACTCCTAATAAACCCTCGGGCAGCCTCCTTGAAGCCCATTGGGCATGATTTTTGGCCAATTAAAATAGAGATTTCTATCATCCACCTCTATTCATCCACATGGATGGCCAAACTACCCTTTTTACACTAAAAATCCTTTTCTAACCCTTCTTCTTATAAGATTTACATACTTGGTGCTTTAAGCACCAAATAGAAGAAGTAAATAAGATCTTAAGGATCACCAATGTCTAACATAGGTGACTTAAGATATATACAAGTTACTATCAATATAAAATTAATTTCAAAAGTCACTACTAAAAAAAAAATAAGGTTGTATAAACCTTAATAATAATCCTTTTAATAGATCCTTTCTAAACTAGCAACCTAATCACATCCTGTAACGAATAAAATCCACTGATATGACTTTCATTTAGCTAAGTAATAAATTATACATTAAATATACATGTACAATTTTTTTTACATAGTAGCCAAACCACAATACGATAGCATCTTTATCTAACAACAAAGAGGCGTGATTCACAGATCTTGAGGGATTGAATCAATCTGTGACTCTCAAGGTTCAGCTACCAAAGAGTGCATGGCTTCGGCGAATCCAGGTTGCGTTCATATTTGCAAATCAAAAGGTTGGTAACAACTTGCATTACTTGGGTGCGAGAAGATTCAAGCTCATGACTGCATAATCATAACCTCAGAAGCAGGGATCCAATTTAGTATCGTCATTATCATGAATAGAAAATATTTGACTATAGATCGAAGAGGACTTGTGGTACCGGAAGGAGTTAGATTGGAGTGGGTATTGTTTATCCAACAACAGATTCAAAATGTATTTCAAGCTGTGATTTTTCATGCGGTGCAAGAACTTTTGGAGCAAGCGACCATGGGACCATGGCAAGTATTTTCTCCAACAACAAGCAAGGAAGATGAATGAATTTCAAGAGAGACAAGTGGGCACAACCAGGCAGAATTCATAGTCAACGAATCTAAGGTAGCAGAACCAAAAAAATTCTCTAGCAAAAAGAATAATGAAGTGTATCGGTGGTTCACACAACTGTGCTTGGTGTTTTGAGGTAAACCATGAATATATAGTTTTGAAGCTAATAAGATTGCTTATACTTTCTCATACATGACAAAGACTATGCAAAATTGGACCATGCATCTTGTGCATGCCTTTGATGAAGATCGTGAACATGAATTATTGAAAAAATTTGATGCATTTTGAGACTCAATAATTGAGATCTATAGCGATTTAAATAGAAGATGCAATACAGAAGACTACTTAGGGCAGTTTTGACAAACTGGCTCTACGGCATCCTATATTTCTACTTTTAATGAATATGCAGCCCAAGTTGAGTGGAATGAGGCTAGCTTGGTGGCTTGATTCCGTAGAGGGCTTAAAAACAAAATTTTGGATTCTATAGCTACCGTTGAGAACCAACTGCATAGGCTTCATGAGTGGATGGCAATGGTGTTACGGATTGACGAGAGGCTATGGGATCAATGATAAAATTGACACTTACAACTCGATTCTCTAAATTTTAAAACTCTAGTTGTTCTTCCATGAGACCCTATTGGAAGATTTTAAGCTAGTTCGGGGCTGGTATCAATGGAGCTTAGTGCAATCCGGATCACTCAAGCCTTGGCAAGGACAGTGGCCGAGTGACTTAAGTATCAACGCTAAGGGCGGTGTTGGGGTTGTAAAAAATTGGAGCACATTCAAGCATAGTATCCCATGAATCCTTCGAAGCCATTATCAATCTCAACCATGAGTGAAACAAAAGATACGACCTCGGGAAAAGGAGAGGCCTGAGATTGAATGGGATGATTTAGTACCCAGATACTGTTCTATTTATCTAACTTTTTCAAAATCCTAGTTTAATTTGCTCGTTTTAACTAGCCATATCTCACTCATTTCTATCAATTCTTGCACATAAAATGTTTAACTTAAAGTCTAGTTTCTAATCTAACTTCTTGATTTCTTATTAGTATCTTAAAACTCCTAATATACCTAGAAAAGTGATAGTAGATATCATATTAGTAGCCTAAGTTTAAACAAGCATATTTCTCTCATCTAAGCTCTAAATCATGCGTTTCTACCATCTAAACACATGCCAAGAAGAAGCTCTCTGTGAATACCTTCCTGGACTTGCCAAAAAATCCCGTCCTCTTCTCTTCTAAACTCGTCAAAGAAGTCACAACTAAGGTCTTCAAAGTCCAAGTCAACAACTAATAGTTTAAAGTTATAAAAATATCAAATCTAATCCTCCAAGTCAGCATTATTAATGGCAGCCAACTATTGACATCCAAACCTCCATTTATCCTTAATAAAATCCTAAATTCAATCTCAAAGTCAAAACTCCTTATATCTACAAATATAACCCTGAATCTACTAAAACCTAAGATTGAAAAAAAGGTAAAAGAAATAAAAGAAGTTTTCAAGGCTAAATCAAAGTCAAAGTTAAGATTAAAGATAAAATAAAAATTTAGCCAAAGAAAAAGAAAGAAAGTGAGAAAATTTTTCCAAAACTATATAAAAACTTAGATTGATAAGAAGAAAGAAAGAACTTAATAAAATTTTGAAAGAAAAGAGAGTTAAGCAAGGTTTCTATATATGGATGTATTTACTTCACAATAATGTATTAAACTTATAAGACAAGTTTCTTATATGTGTGCTACATAATTAGCTTATTCCACAAGCTACCAACATATATGACATGTGGCTAACTTATTGGCTAAGTTTCTAACCTACCAATCACATATAGACATGAATAAAGATGAAACCTCATTTATGAAGCTTTTAGGAAGTTTCTCTATAAGATATTATCAAATTAATATATTTTTACATACTTCTATCTATTTATATTATCTAGATAATTATTAAATTAAATCTTATGTCCTTGATAGAGACTTAGAGATTCTTGATTATTATTATTTTTTAAATCCATAATTAAGATAACAAAGAATAATTTTTTTAAAAAAAATTAAAATAATAATTTAATTTTAAATTTTTTTAAATACATATAACAACATTTTTAAAAAAAAAAAAAATAAGTCATTTTATACAACAACTACAAAAATATCCAAAATAATAAAAAAATCTTTACTAACAAAATTACTAGGATTTATTTTGATGATTGTATCATTATCAATCAAAGAAAGATAGAATTGGCTCACCTTGAGAATTATTCTTGTCTTGATAATAATTTATATATATATATATATATATATATATAACTTCAAATTATTAAAAAGAATACTTTTATTAATATTTATCTCTTTGAATTCTATGTGACCGAGTCAAAAGCCACAAGAAGAGTTTATAACATTAAAAAAAAATTAAAAAGAATCCAACCTTGCTTTGATATCATAACATATTTATTACCAAGAAGGCTGACACAAGAATAAGAATGGCAAGAAAAGATGTGGCTAGAATACACAAACTTCTATGAATACTCCACATACTAGGAATGAATAGAACAGGAAATTTAGACAGAATGAAACTAGAATAACACAGACATCACCAAATCTCATTCTGACCAAGCTCAACGTCTGCGTTACATGAATTACTGAGTGAGCATGATGAATCGAATGGACTCTCCCGGTCACCAAATTCCCCATCGAAGTAAACCAAACTCTCCCTGCATCGCATAGCACAATGTAAGAATGTGGGGTTTCAGTGATTGCCTCCATTGTTCAGATATCTATGCACAAACAGACACAAACAAACACAAGCCATGAATAATTCTGAAGAGGTGAAGTTTGGGGGAGGATTTGAGCATTTCAATAACGACGACTGCCAGTGTCTGAAGCTGCTTCAAAGCCGATCGATGATGGACTGGTGGTCCGGCCCGACTGAAGAAGGCATGGCTGTAGATCTCAAGGTGCCCCACATTCCCAGACCCCTCACAGTCTCAGTCTCGTCGTAGGACTGTGTCTTCACAGGAGAGTCTTCATTTGCAGACGTTGTGACCAGACGCTCCGGGGGATCTATGAGTCTAGCTTTACATTCATGAGACCGTGCTTGATTCAGGACCGACACCCATTGACTTACGTGTATGTGCATGACCGCCATTCATTCTCCGGACCCTGAATTCGGTGATGGCCTTGAAGAATCGGTATCCACCCTCACACGGGCACCTCGCCGTGGTCAATGCCTGTTGCATGACGCAAGGAATGTTTCGCAAACTTTTCGGGTTGCTTTATTCGACGAAGATTCGTGAATGAGGACCATGTATTTCGTGTCTTACTTAGCATGCTAACGCCACCTAGGGATTCCTTGATCGTCGGTCTGACAGTCCTTCACTGGTTCGGTGATGCGGACGTAAAACGACGAGTGCTACTTGAGAGTGAAGGTTAGATCTGGACAGCAGACGCAATGCGACTAACATGAAGCTGTCTGAAACTGGGTCGTCTGTCTGCACAAGCACCGACCGGTGGAAGTCCAGGCCATCGCAGGTAATCGAACTCTTACCACAGATTTTTAATTCTCATGGGACCTCAACTTCTGATGCTATTTCCTCGCAGAAGACCTTGCCGTTTTTAGGTTGCGGTGGATCAGAAAGACCTGTTGAAAGTTCTACGTGTCAATCTACAGTTACTGCTTAATCTGGGAATGCTCTCGAGACTATCCGCGGTGCTCCCACTGTCATTCATCTGTGGATCCTGAACAATACTTAGCGTGGTCGGGAGGGTTTCGCTCCTACCTTGTCGTGATGAGAGTGACGCGGTAAACTGTCGGCAGAAATGCGTCTTACCAGTTACGATTCACCAGAGCTGTAACTTTTCCGTAAATCCGGTCACGGTAATGGGTAAAAGCTGTCCGGGCCACAAGGAACCCTCACCACTTGTCCAATTATTCCCACTGGGGGTTCAAGTGTTCACGCTGTATGAGGGTCAATTCCGACAGGAAAGCTTCCACGATATCGGGGTTGTGGACTCACAGATCGGAATGAAGAGAACTGTAACGTTTTTCTAGTCTACATCCCGCGGCGGCCCTCTAATCTATTTGCACATATTGCTGCTCGCTCAACTTGAGAATAAATAGACCTGCTTTTTTAAGTCGAAAACATCGCTGAGATTCTGATAGCTTTCGAGAAAGTCCGTAATTCATTTCGTTTTCGGGACCGTTTTTTCAACTGGGAGTCACGATTGCTCAGCTTAGATCTCGAGTACAGGCAGGGCCTTTCTTACTTTACGAAGAAGGAAGGCCTATTGTTGGTCTGCAAAGCGAAAAAATCTTTGTAGTTGTATTTGTCCCTGATTTGCTAATTATTGGAGAATGTTTGCACTCCTACCGGCGGAACTGTCTGTATCCTGAGCGCGTGCATGTGACATTCTGGAGGATACCAAATAGAGCAAAATCTAGCAAAATTACGTGATTTGCACGCAATCAGACGTCCACTGGTGTTGGTGTCGGTGGCTTGCCACGCAAGCTCAGTTTCTTGCATATAAGTTGCTGTGATCGGCTAGTTTCTTCTATTCTTGCAGAGTTTCCTTTGATTCCCGGAACGCAGACCACCACTGTGGCATTTGCAATCCAAACTTGGACGATTGGAAGTTTAAATCGGGTTTCTGAAGTTAATGGACAGTAGGCGGTGACTGGAGACCGTTCTGTACTTTTCTTCCTTTCTTCGTGCGAGTTGCATATCTGCTATCCGCACAGCATTGTTTGCGATAATGGCTCTCGGCTTAAACCATTTTAATCATGACAGAAGAGGAAATGAGAGCGGGATCCCTCGTCGCCTGCCTTCTACTCCAAGGAGGAGCACACAGAAGATTCACGCCGTCACTGGAGAGGAGTCCTTGGCCACGTTCAAACGATACAGGAAGGTCCGGCCTTATGTTCGCTCAAGCACACACAAATTGAAGTGGACGCTTGACCTGCACCAAAGTTTCATGGGCGCCGTGAATCGGCTAGGCGGGAAAGACAGTGAGTTCATGAACGCTCATACAATTTTCAATTTTGTCGTAGTTACTACAGTAGAGAGTACATAACGTAATGATAGAATTCAGAAGCATGCAGTTGCCGGGTTGCTTGTTGGCTTGTCGTTTAATTTGGCGAGATGGATTTTTCTCCGTATTAGATTTACAATTGTCGATTGATGGCACAGAAAACTTGTATGCTTGATTATTGTCGCATCCACCACAAAATAGATATAAATATTTCTCGTCTCACTTAGCAGAAGCCACGCCAAAGAAGATTGTCCAATGCATGGGTAGGGACGGAATCACCATAGCTCACGTCAAGAGCCATCTTCAGATGTACAGAACCGGAAGGATTAATGAAGAAGGGATGAGCAACGCCGACGCATTTCCAGTAGCGGATCGCCATCTACACGATTCTGAATCCTGCATGACGAACCTATCCCCTACTGAGCGACAGGCAGATCTCTTGAGAGAAGCAGTTGAAGTGCTCAAGGAGCTACAGTCGCGGAAGTATGGACTAATTTTTGGAGCAGCGGAAGCTGGGACGTTGCAGAGAAGACTTACTGATAGTCAAGCTTTCCAGCGACACAAGGCAAGTGAGTATGACCACGAGCATCTGGAAAACATTGGGACTCACATGTTTGTCCCCGGAGCGCCGCTGGATGATGACGAATTCGAAGAGACGTCGATGACACCTTTCTGGAAGCGCGCTCAACATGTGGACGCAGTCGAATGCGCCACCCGCAGATACAGAAACGATGAGGAGCCACTGGAGCTGAATCTCACAATGGCCACCGGGGCACCGCATCTCAGACCCCGCTGAAGTAGTTTCAACAGCGGTAACCAACATCGTGAACCTCGCCAATAGTGCTCAAGACCGCCATCTGTACATGTGATGATCGTGGACACGGTGTTTGGATCGCTAGATTGATTTTGATTCACAGGAAACAAATTGTAAGTGTAAATTATTATTTTTTATCCAAGCGGAGCATCCGCAATAGAAACACTCACCTGAATTGGGTTCATTGTCACTATAGGCATGTTCGATATTTCCGATAAATCTGCATCAGGATTTGTACACAAGATATCGAGCTAGTAACGATCTTGACAAGGCTTAAGAAGCTAAATTTTTGTTGTGTACACAGATTATGGGTCCAGTAAATGATAAGCTGGATTTGCACAGGATCATGAACTCTAGGAATCTGCTACAATCTACAAGCAGATCTCACCGCCACGATAAAAAAAACAAAATGTTGAATGCATCAAGATTTGTCTGAATCATTCCAACCAAAACGTTAATTCCCAGACGACATTGTCTTCAACGCCCATCTCGTTTTGTCTCAATATATGTATGTATATATATATATATACATATATATGTGTGTGTGTGTATGTGTGTATATATATATATATATATATATATATATAAACCGCTTCAAACTCGTAACATTTTTATTGCATGCCTGGATCCAGTGCGAAAAAGATGGATTCTACGCACCAGCAGTTGAATTGTCACCGCTGTATCCACCGTGCACAACACTCTTTCATTGTTCGGTGCAACACCACGGCAACAGTCTTGACAGCCTAGTACACCCACTTCTTCCTATTTGGTGCATTGAAGTTCACCTTTTACTCTCTTACTTTTTTTAAGTGTAAGATGTGAGCATGTTGTGTTTTGTGAGAGAATCCAAAGTTCATTACAAATCCATCCTTTGTAGTAATCACGGCATGGATGTTTTTGATAATATATTACAGATGGGATGAAGTTCTAATACTAGATTTGAGAAGTTTTGGAGCTACAGGTTTACTACAAGACTAAAAAAAAACGTAGCTCAAAAAGTTACTATATAGATATGTATAGATATGTATATATATATATATATATATATATAACAAAATTTTATTTGCAAATCTCATAATATTAGAATTTTTGGTTTGTAAAAAATATAAAAATAATATAGAAGCTAGTTAATTTGAACGATTTGATAATATTATTTATATTTAAAAATAATCCATGAAATGATTTATTAAGTTATGTGTAAAATTTTACATCATTTAATATTGAATCGAAACAAAATTGGCAAACAAAAATTGTTATATAAAAATCAGTACACCAAAAATTAGTATGACAAATTGGTATATAATTTCAAAGTTTTCTATATATATATATATATATATTTATTTATTTATTATTATTATTATTTATTTGTTTAGATAAGAATATATTTAAATTTTCATAAATTATAATGCATTTTCAATTCACAAAGAATGACAGGAAACTGAAAGATGTCTTCTCAAATTTTATTGTTTAAACTTACCAGTACATAAAACTGCCACCATCTTTTTATATTTTTAAAGATTGTTTTATAAATTATAAAACTTTTTGAATTTTTTTCTTTTTAAATCTTCAAAAAAAATTTAAAATAGGAAAAAATAACCCAATTTCGGAACTTATTAGTTTGTGGTATTAATATCAAATAATATTGCAATAGTACTAGTTATAACATTTACAATTAGAGATTAAATCTAAAATCAATGTTTATAAGAGCTTTCAAATTCATTGTAGGACAAGCTTTAATAAGATAAAAAAACAAGCAATAGAAATTTAATTTCAGCATCCTTTATGTAGGCAAGATCTTTGGCTTAATATCTTAATAATAATAAATTAAGTATTAAAAAAAGTGTATGAATTCAAAATAATATCCAAATCAATTACACTTTGTTTGTGTGCCAATAATCAAATTGTTTAATTGCAATTGGTCTTCTGTCTAAATACATTAATTTATTATACTATAATTAAGAACTAGTGCAAAATCAAATTTATTGTATACAAAAAAAAACATATTGAAATCTGGTATTAAATTTTAAAGAAAGAATGTTCAAAGAATCAAAAATTGAAATATGCATTAATTACAATTTATTCTACTGATATTCTAACTAATTGATAAGATAGTACAACTTTAAAGTAGAGATAATTAAACGTAGAGATTCAAAGTCCAAACTTACTCAAATTGTAGCTTCTTTAAAAAGATAATGACTTTGGTAAAGTTAGTGTTAGAATTATTATATATATATATATATATATATATATCAACAATTCTTCTTCTTTTATTCTTAAGAATAGAGGTTCTAAAACTCCTATATATATATATATATATATATATATATCTTTATATATTTATATATATTTATATATTTATATATATTTTAATATCCATCTTATTGTGTGATTTTTTTTTTTTTTTAATTATAGAACACAAAATCTAACTATAATACTACTAAAAAAATAATACATTCCACAAAAACTACAATTATTAAACTCTGCACATGTTAAAACATTATAGTAGTTGGAGCTCAAGTCCTTGAACTCAAATCTAATATCCATCTTGTTTTTTGGACTCTTTCCTGTAAGTATATAAAAAAAATATAATATTTCTGAAAGTAAAAACATATTTTTAAAATATTAAACTTATCGAGTAATGCAAATGTGAAAATATTATAGCAATTGGAGTTAATTTTTTTCTTTTTTTTCCAAATCCAGTATCCATCTTATTTTTTATTTAGACTATTTTTGTATAAAATCACCAAAAATCTCATTATAAATCTTTGAGCATCAAAACAAAATTCTCCAAATATTACAATTATGGAGTGATGCAAATGTTAGAACGTCAGAGCAATTGAAGTTGAAATTTAGCAACCAAACTTCGAAGGGGGCTCATAGTTTCGACGAAACTATGAGGGGCACAGCCCAAGTGGGAGGGGGGCACAAAACAAAATTTGTCGGTGCAGATTCAGCGTCGGAACTGTCCACCCCGCCCACCACGGTGACGGGATTCCACGCAGAACAGTCCCAGCCAAGTGAAGCGAAAGTGCAGGCACCGCGTTGCCGCGACCGCGGCACGTCGGGCGCCATGCGGTTGCGCGAGGCCCCCCCCTCACCTTCCGATTCAGAGCCCCACCTCTGCCCGATCGCCCTCTGCCTCCACCTCGTTCCCTGCCTGCCTTGAAGCCCCCACGATTCTGCGATTGGGTTTTTCCTTTTTTTGATTGATTGATTGTTTTCACGTCGCAAAGGATTCGCTACGTCAGTGTTCAGTTCTTCGCCCTTGGAAGGTTTGAAGGACCTCCGGTAAGTCGATGTCGTGCTATGAATCGATGCGTCCCGTGGTGATGTGGAAGCCTGTTTGGTAGTGGGAATTTCGTGGGTTTTGTCGGTTGCTCAGGGTTAGGGTTTAGAGGTGTTTATGTAGCTGTGAAGCTTTAGGGTCGGATCTGTGCATGACTGTAGAGTTCATGAATTGATCGAGGAAGTGATATTGTCGTCGCGTTCAACTGAACGTTGTCGGCGTGGTGTCGCGACGGTGATGTTGGTTTCTATTCGTTGATGTGGAGTCAATTGAAGGCTCTGTCGCGTGGAGGCGAAGACTCTTTAGAGTTTTCGGGAAAATGATAAGGGAGAATTGTAGGATTGTCTTGCAGCTTGGATTCGTATTAATAGCTGGTTGTAGCTCTTTCATGAGGATTTTTTTGGGGGATCATGAGTCTGTATTTGGGTGGGACACTCTTTCTCTGCGGTATGTAAGCGATTGTATATTGGGAATCAGGGAGGTTTCCGCTAAGTTGATATTTATGGATCGATCGACCGATTGATCACTGAGACAGACAAGCTAAATCTATCTTCATCCCTACAAGCAGTTTAGAAGAGGAGTTTAGTCGGAACCCTCGTGGTTGAGATTTCTGTTTCTCTGTTCTCTTTCGTCCCGATCCTAGTCTTGGTGCCCAATTGAGTGGTACATCATCTGGTTGGGGCTTTCTTCCAGCTTATTGTCTCAGGATGTATTTCCTCGATACTTTTAAAAGTTTTAATATATTGCTTCAAGCTTGTTTTGCACCACCAGTGTGCAACCCGGTTGAGGTTCCGTCGTGCCTGTAGATTTGCAGGCGGCATGTTCAGATAGTGACTCGCTAAATTGTTGCATGCAGTGCAAAGAATAATGGCGGAAGCATTTTTCAACAACATTGGCTCCAAAATTGAGACGTTTTTTGGAGGAGGTGATTCGTTGCCTTGGACAGATTCGGAAATGATTGCTGTAAGCTTATTTGCATTTCTAAGTTCCTCATTTAGCTTTTTCCAATGGGCTAGTTTCTAAAGCTACTCTATGTTCTATCTAGATGAAACGATTGTTATTTTAGTATCATACTCAAAACTACTCGGAAATGATTGCTGTAAGTTTTTCTTTTTCTTTTTTCTTTCTTTCTTTCTTTCTTTCTTTCTTTAAACACAGTGGTGTCCTTCTGGAGGCTTTTGGGGCTTATCTTCGACAAATGTTTCTGCAGAGCTGTGAATTAGAGGCATCTGGCGAAAAGGCTGCAGTGTCCGGTGATAACGGTGACAGCATCATGCGGTTGGCATGGGCTCTTGTCCATTCACGCAATGCACCGGATGTTCAGCGTGGTATTGCCATGCTAGAAGGTGTTTCCCGTCTCCTTCATACCAATTCCAGAGTTATGTTCAATAATGTAGTAGTAGTTGAGAGGTAGTTTTGACACGCTTTCAATGATGTATGCGCAGCTTCATTGGCAGGTGTGGGAGCTCCCATGCAGAAGAGAGAGATTTTGTACTTGCTGGCAGTGGGCCAGTTCCGAGCTGGTGAATATGCGAGGAGCCGGCGTCTTCTTGACCAAGCTCTTCAAGTACATTATTTTTCCTTGTTGAGGCCATGTCCATTTGCACACTGTCCAGTTTACGTTTTGATCTTGATTCTCAACCTAGTTATTCTAAAGTGTATACTGGTATTCATATTTGAATTGTAAATCAATGCGCAGATTTCCCCCGATTTTCGACAGGCTGCGGGGTTGAAAAAAGTGGTCGAGGATAAAATTGCCAAGGGTGAGTTTCTGATCCCACTCTTGCAATATGCATCGATTCTGAGTTGCAGTATTGGTCTCATATCCTTGTGGTTTTCTCATGTCTTTAATAGGTAAGAATCTGCTCAATTCTCTTTGGATCACCCGTTCTCAGTTGCAATCGTTCTTCTTATTCGGTTTGAGGGAAAGTGTTTGTGCATTGTACTTATGACTGTCAGCTGGTGTGGTTCATTAGATGGTTTGGTTGGAGTTGGCTTGGCGGCTGCTGCAGTGGGTGTGGTAGCTAGTGGCATTGCGGCTGCAGTAATTGGCAGTCGCAGGAGATAAATTTGCTTCTAGCCCCAGCGAGATTAGTTGATCAGCAACTACTACTTCCCAGATTTTGTAGCTGTCGGTAGCTGATTCAGGTTAACAGAATGGCGTGTAACGAGGTACCAATAAATAGCCAGGAATAATGTAAAGGGGTTTTTCTATTTCTTTTTGTGAAGTTTTATAGATACAGATGAAAATAATGTAGAGAGCTTGTATTTTCTGGGGAAGCTGGTACGTCTTCCACAGTGTGGGGTTTGATATCTAGCTTTAATTTTCATCAAATTTTAGAGGTTTCTTCCAACTAAAATGTTTCTTGTAATTGTCTGTCTTTTCATGTTGATTGTTCTGATTGGATTTTCTTCTTACCTCAACAGGGCTACTTGGTTTTCCTGATTTTAAGAAATTGTGTTAAACTAAATCCTTCTCTAGTAACATCAATAAACACTACCATTCTCTTGAATTCCGCAGAAATTTCTGCATCAATTAAAGTGTGTTCATTCAGTACGGAGGAATAACATGTTAGATATCGGTTAGTCTTAACCACACTGTAGTATTTGACTAATTAGGACAATGTAAATGACTTTCTTTTTTAACAAATGATTTAATTGTGGCATTTATTAGAATATTATGACAATATTCAATGCTTTTGAATATCTTATAATAAAATGATGTTTCAAAAATAATATGGTCCTTAAAATTACAACAACAGTTTAAATGACTTCATATTAAGTACTCCTTTTTAAATTTTATTTTCAACAAGTGAATGAATGGATGTCAAAAAGTGCTAGAAATCTAGTTTTTATCCCTAGTATAATAGTTTCTGTGAGGTACATTCAATTGCTTCAAGTTGAAGGAAATGGGATATAAACTATGCACTTCTTTCTTTTCTAAGTAGCAAAATTAACACTTGAAGAGAGTTAAGAATTATGCAATGTAATTTATTTGTAAAATAACAAAAATATTTAATTTTAAAATAAAATACATGCTGCATAAAGTATAAAGTTGTATGTATTTACTTATAATCCATATGATATATATATATATAGATATATATAGATATATATATATATATATATATTACAAATGTATCAATTAAATAAATGATTCATATAATTTTAAAAATCAATTAAAAAATATAAATATGCTATGAATATTTTATTACAAACAAGTTATTCATAATGTCTAAATGTATCCAATTACTCTTAATATTGCAAATTTTGTTGTGTTAATACAAATAGTAATAATTTGATAAGAAAAAATAGTAATTAATGTACAACATGATGTACTTTTTGCTCAATAAGTGCATAAAGTAATTACTACATTGGTATGTAATTATTTATAATTATGCAAATTATTAATCTTTAAAATGTGTCTTATTTATAATTGTAATTTTACACATACCAAAGCCAAAAAAATTACATGACTTCAAGGCTACCGAAGGATATTGCACTTGAATACAAATTATATTAACTAGTTTGACAGTAGGCATGTGCAACAATTCTGTAATTTAAATATTTTGTAAATACCTAAATTCCAAAATATGTTCGCATATGCCTATTTTTTGTGGCTATATTTAAGTATTATTGTTATTAATTACTAGATCAATTCTCAATTTGTAAGTGTTTTTTTTAATTTGATCATAATATAATTTATATTTTAAACTATTTTTTAGAATTAATATAAATACATTTCCTTTATATTTTAAGATGTAGTTATTATATACACAAGAAGAATACAATTTAGCTTACTTAAGTGCATTAAAAATATCCAAAAGGTTTTGTAAGTCAAGTGTGTGATTAACAAATTAAAAATTAATAATACAACTGTATAAATTGCAAATCATTCAAAGGTTTTGGTACATCAGCCAAAAGCTAATGTAATAAGACATGTTTTGTTTTTATTAAAATTATCACGTACAATATAATTTATATTTTTGTATTTGTAATGCACAAATTCTATATTTTGATTTTGTAAATTAATACAATTGAAATATTATATTTTATTTATAATTAAAAATAATCATAGAATATTAATTAAAATTTAGTAAAAACATTATTGTTCTAAAATGATTATATATATATATATATATATATATATATATGTATATATGAATCTCTCAAATTTAGTATATATTAATGGTTTTATTGGTGAGGATGATAAATTTACAATTATTAATGAAATCAATCTATCAAAAACTCTAATTTAGTATAATATACTAATTCATATTTTTAGCAACTATAAGGTGAGAAAAAAGGTTTTGTTTCTGAAATGTTTGGTTAAACTTGGCACTAACATCTTATACACTTGCTTCCACAAAGAAGTTCTTAATTTTACTAAGTGGTACAAGATACCACTGACCTATTTTTCTCTCAATTCTTATGGTCATTGTGACAAAATAAGTGTGTGTATATATACACACATACACATATAATACTGGATTTTCTGAATAAACGGTATGGGACTCGTGCATCACCTCTTTTAGAATTTACATTGCCTACAACAATCCAAATGAAGCCCATGGTTGGCCTGTCATATTCAACAAATGCATACATACAGGAATTATTATGGCCATCTTTCAACAAGTTATCTTGCTTCTAGCCCCTCATTAACTGAGCATATATCTAGATCACTTGGATTCACAGAAACAAGAGATTTCGGTTGTGGAATGGATTCAATAAACAAGCAATTTCATACCCTTACACGGGCTTAATAGACAACAAAAAATCTAGTTCGAGGTGTGCATTCACACATGAGGAAAAAGACCAGGACCTGCAGGGCAGGGCACTCCGAACCCTACTCCCACATGCCCTCTCCTGCTCGCCACATGGCTCGCTCCAATTAGCTGCTGCCTGGGGTTACTCCACAGCTGCTCTGTGCGTCACTCGTCCCTCGTCGACCATAACATCCACCCCGCAAATACTTCCAATCCATGTCGCACCGACTCGGACATATACCCGTTTATTTCGAGAACCGCTACGCATGCCCACATATATCCGAGATGTACTTCCGCCGAAACTTGCTCGCTCACGGACAGCCTCAGAAACATCCTCCGCCCTTGTCGCGGAACGTCCAAAACTGTTGATACCCGGTATCACTGGAAGCGGTTATGACTAGATCCCGATGTCGGCCCTATAGGAATGGGGCGGGGCGATTGGAGGCGGTGCTGCAGGGGTAAGCTCTTCACATAATTCAAGTGCCCTCTCCAAGAAATGCTGTGTGTGCTGCAGCTGCTGCATTTGTGTGTAGCGCAGCTCTCGCCATATCCCTTGGTCGGCTTTCTTCGTACCCGCATTGCCATTTATCCGCATACCAGTGGTTTGTTATTGCTTAAAAGCGTTGGACTGTGGTATTTGTGACTTGAGGGAGAGACTCTCTCACAGATTTTATTGAACCGCGAGCGTCACTTGGGTGTGGCTAGCTGGGGCGTGTATGTTTTCAGACTTTAGCCATTTCTGAACCGAATATTTCATTCAACTGGGTTGTGGTAGCAGTTGGTGATGTCGTTGACGAACTCTGCGCTCGTGAGGGCTAACATCGCCATGGCGACGGCGAGCAGGATGTCCATGGGTGTGACGCCGTGTGGTTTGCAGAGCTTGTCTTTGACGAGGAATGTGCGGAAGGTTTCCGCTTCTGTGGAGCGGGCGGGCGCAGGTTGTTCCAGGTGCTACCGCAGCGTGAATGCGGGCTCCGCGCTGAAGAGGATTGAGGTTCCTAGGAAGGAGTTGTTCGGCGCCTCGTTGAAAGGTCTGGTGCCGGGGAACGTGGTCAGCGCTGCCGCGCCAGGGCCTGTGACTTGTGTTTTGGAGGAAGCCGCAGCTGAGCAATTGGTGGAGAGCCCTCCGGCGAAGATCTGGCTGTCGGACGTGGTGGTGAAGAGGCGCAGGAACTACTTCAAGAACAGGCAATGGACCTCGAAGGACCTGACGTACGCGGGGTTCATGATCTTCATGCACGGGCTGTGCTTGTTCGCCCCGGCGACGTTCTCATGGGAGGCGGTGGGCGTGTTCATGGGATTGTATGTGATCACGGGGATGCTGGGAATCACTCTGTCGTATCACCGGAACCTGTCGCACAAGAGCTTCAAGGTGCCGAAGTGGTTGGAGTACACGTTCGCGTATTGCGGAGTGCAAGCCGTGCAGGTAATGTGGGTGGTGTGGTGGTTGTGTTGTGAGGAATTGGACATGGATTGGTGCGGAGGCAAGTGGAGCGCGGGTTGTGGAACTTGAATGTGGATACATGGTGGATGTGGGGCGTTGAGGATGTTAGGTGGGGTGTGTGGGCGATGGGAATGTGGGGTGGTGTGAATTGGAGTGGTGTGGGTGGGATTATATGGAGGCGGGCGGGTTGGAGTAGGGTAGGGCGAATGTGCAGTGTGCAGGTTGGGGAGGGAGGGTATTGATGGTCGGTGACACGGTGTGGGTGGATGGTGTGCTGACATGATTGAGTGGATGGGGAGCAGGGTGACCCGACGGAGTGGGTGAGCGCTCACCGTTATCACCACCAGCATTGCGACACGGAGAACGATCCGCACACGCCGTACGAGGGGTTTTGGCACAGCCACATGGGGTGGCTGCTGGACGACGCCCAAACACAAGAAAGAGTGAGTTGAATAGTTGTGATGTGGAGAAGTAGGTGGGAGGCGAGCGAATGTGTGTGGGAATTGGGAGCGTGGATGTGTTGTTGGCGGAGGGAGAGCAGCAGTTGGGAAGGGGGATGTAGTTTGAAATGGTGAAGGTGCGTTGTGCGCAGGTGGGCGCGAGGAATAACGTGTCGGACATGGAGAAGGACCCGTTCTACAACTTCATCCAGAAGACGTATGCAATTCACCCGATGCTACTGGCAGCAGCGTTGTATGCCGTGGGTGGATTTCCATACATCGTGTGGGGCATGGTAAGAGCGCTGGCTGTGTTTCGCGAGGAGTGGTGTTTTGATGTGGACTGAGTAGGTGCAGCGGAGGGTGTGTTGGAAGCGTGGGAGAGGGTTGAGGGCGGGAATGGGGGAATAGGAAATGTGGGGGTGGAGTGAGATTGTGGGGAGGGTTGAGGAAGTGATCGAAATGGAATGAGTGTTGGAGTTGGATGATGACGTTGGTGGTGGTGGTGGTGGTGGTGGTGGTGTGTGGAGTGCAGGCTGTGAGGACGGTGTGGGTGTATCACATCACATGGTTCGTGAACTCTGCATCGCATGTGTGGGGATCTCAGAAGTGGAATACCGGCGACTTGTCTCGGAACAACTGGTGAGTATGGCAAAACGTTATGGGGAGTCGGGGTGAGAGATGTTTGTGGATGGAGGGTGGTGCGAAAACAGTGGTAATGGTGTTTGTGATGTAGAGTCGCAGTCGGAGTAGGCAGGTTCTTGTCCGGAGGGGGAGGGGATGAGTGGAACGAGGGGCAGGAAGTTGGCATTGAGTGGAGTCCAGGAATGCAGGATGTGGAGCTGGAGATTGTAGAGAGTGTGGTGAAATGAGTCGACGGAGTTGGTAGGCGTGGAGGAGGGGTATCGGGTTTGGGTTCGTGGGCCGCAAACCCCAAGCGGGTGGAGTGAGGGTTGGTGGTGATGACTGACGAGGTTGAGGACGTTGATGGTTGCAGGTGGGTGGCATTGCTGGCTTTCGGCGAGGGGTGGCACAATAACCACCACGCATTCGAATACTCAGCTCGGCATGGTCTGGAATGGTGGCAGTTGGACCCAACATGGTGGGTGATCCGGGGGTTGGAAGCCGTGGGTCTGGCGACGAAAGTGAAGCTACCGAGGAAGGATCACATGGAGAAGCTGGCATTCAAGCCGACATCGTAGGTTGCGCGCTAGAGATGGACGGAGGGTAAGGAAGTGGCCACAGTCGGGTTAGAACCAGGGGTGGGCGCGAGGCGTGTGCAGCTGGTAAGGGATGGGGCGTGGACGTGTGGGAGAGGTTTTGGGCGACGAGCCAAGAGAGTAGAGAATTCTTTCACAGCTTGAATGCGGTGCAGTCGGGTTAGGACGAGCCGGTAGGCAGGAAGTAGTGGCCGCCAGAGTTGAGCAGTGTAAAACAGATGAACGTGTATATCAGGTCAGCCAACCATGTATTTTACTCTTTGGTGCACAGAAAGTGCGCGGTAATTTGATGGACTTATTCGAAATGATGGGGTTTGCTTTGACCCAGATGTGGAACAGGTTGTGACTCTGTTCTTTGGATTTGGCTTTTTTTTTGAGCTGTATGCAATCGTGTGTGCAGTATTGAACAACTCGTGCACAGCCATTTTATTTTTCGGCACTTTGTTTTCTATTCTGCAGTATCTGTTGTGGAGTTAAATTTGTTTATGAATCGGGTTATTAAGTTGATAATAATCATTATAAAGGTGATGCCGTGAAGATTTGTCTTATGCAGTGGAAAATTTGTTTTGCACATGTATTTCTCATCACTCGAATATGTCTCGTATTCGAGGTTATCGTTCTTTTTTCCTGAATTTAGCATGAGAGATAGTGCGTGGGATGCGAAGTAGTGGTGTCATTAAGAACAGTAGCCGCATGATATATTGGACCTGAGGTGTGTCAGGCGTATTGAACTTTGCCGTAAAGAATTATTGGCAAATGGAAATTTAGCGAGCTGGAGTTATTTTAGGAAGCTCTGGTCCATGTAGCGGTAATCCTTGTAGCTACTTTCAATATTGGACAACATTGATATATTTCTAACATTATTTCGATCAATGTATAGTAAATATTATGCAATTCATACAGCAACCAATAAAGTCTAAGCTTTGCAACAATAATATCAATCTATGATTGTGGATGCATCACAATTTTTATAACTAAGAATTAATGTGAAGTAGGATGATGTGAATATGATGTGAAGAAAATTTTAAATTTGCCCAATTCTCAAGTTGTAACCTAAGCAATTGATTTTTTTTTTTTTTTTTTTTTTTTGTCAAATACAACAATCAATTGTTTGAACCTTGCTTAGAAAGTTATATATTAGCATTTCAATGATTGTAGACTTCTATAGCAAATGCTTTTACCTATCAAAACATATAATTAGAGTTGGAAGATGTAGAGATTGATGTTGTATAATTTAATATATATATATATATATATATATATAAAAGATTGTATTATAATTATAGAGAACTAAAGCTTATTATTTTATATATATATATATATATATATATATATTTAAAAACAATGTTAAACTACAAAATAAAGAAGATAATTTATCAAAGAATAAATTTGGTCAACTACAATAAAGATGGTGGGATTAAATTCTTATACAATATCATCTTGTAAAAGTCTTATATTATCTTCTAAATCCTCTCTTTGCTTTTTAGTTCAAGTTTATTTAGAATCCAAAAGCTAGATTATTTTTTATTTTTTTCTTGTTATATCTCAAAACTTATACTCATTTTATAAATGAAGTATTTGGTAAATGTCACAAGATATCTTTGCTTCAAAAAGTTAAATATATTAGTGCAAAATTCATAAATAGTCAATTCTTAACTTTTGAAAATAATCTCCATGAAGCTCTAATAGTGCAAGTTATTGTTAAAGGTTATAAAAATATTTCAATGTTAATTATAATTTTTTTGATTAATCTTGTTATTTTTGAATTATCCTAGTTAAAAAAATATAATCCTTGAATAGGAAAAAGTTATAAAATAAACCATAAAATTGATGGAATTGATATCCAAGAAATGGCCATTTTGAAATATAAGATCAAAATTTGGTACTATCAAGGACACGAACTAAAATAGATGCATAAGTTAGTAAAAACTATGTTGAAGAAAAATAACAAGATAGAAATAAAGAAGTATATATATTCAAGAAGAAACTGGAATGACTATTGCCAAAGACTAGAAAATATATGAGACTCTTGAACTAGACTAGAAGTAAGAAAGGAGTTGACAAGACTAAAGAAGCCTTCACTCTTGTCTCTATATATACTATTTATCTAAGAACTACGTGGCGGTGTTCTATAGGACTTCCAACACATGTCTAATTTGCAAGATACATGTCAAACTTGTAAGACAAGTTTCCTACATGTGCGCCATGTACTTAGCTTGTTCCACAAGCTACCAACATGTGCGACATATGGCTAGCTTATTGGCCAAGTTTCTAATCTATCAATCACCTATAAACATGTATAAAGGTGATTCCGCATTTATGAAGCTTCTAGAAAGCTTCTCTATGAAATATTATCAAATTAACTTATTTTATCTACTTCTATCAATCTATATTAACTAGATAATTATTGGAGTAAATCTTATGTCCGTGACAAGTATTCAGATACAAAAATAAGAGCTTAAAACAAACAAGAGTTTTTATTTTGAGATTGAAAAGTGTAGTTAGAGAGTTAGGTTTAAGAAGCTTCTATATTATAAGGCTTGTAGGGATTATAATGTTGAAAAATCCTTAGAAGAGCAATCAAAGCCAAAGTTTTTTTTGCAACAATAATTTAAAGATATTAAAGATAAAATATTAAATTTGGATTTATTTTAATTTTTTATGCTTGATCTATGATTTATATTTTATAATTGATTAGATGAATGTAGGTGTTATATACTTATAAAGTTTTATATTATTTTGACAATGTTATTTAGAGATATATAATCACATATATAAAGATATATTAGAAAGTAGAAATTTGAGTTTAGTTAAGATTTAAAAATAGCTAAAAATCTACAATTTTGATAAAACTAAATATAAGAAGCTAATATGACATGTTAAGATCAAACTTTATGCTAATTTTGAGAGAAAGTTAAATGTTAGATTAAGAAATCTAGCCATTAGAAGTCTTTATTAAATTTGGAATAGAAGGTCAAAAAAACATTAGTGATGGTTTTTTTATAAGATCTATTAAGTCTTAAGTTAGACATGTCTCAAAATTTATAACTATATAAACAATTAAAAGAATTAATATTGTGAAAATTTTGAAACCAATGTAATGATTCTTTTAGAAGTTGTATCTTGTTGTATTTCATTGACTAGGATTAGGGTTTGTTAAGAGGGTTGAGGTTGTTAAAGAAGAGTATTTTTAAATATTTTATTTTTACATTGTAAGATAATTGTGGTACCATAGAAATTAAAATTCTCTAGTTAGATGCTTGGTGTATTTTCAAATAAGACTTTAGATAATATAATAACAACATTAAAAATAAGATGGAGATCTTAATGATAGACATTTTTTTTAAAAAAAAATGAATAGATGATAAATTAAAATGTGTGTGGTATCACAATCTTTAAAAGAAATTTAGATGCTTAGTAATACTATTAGAAGTGGGTACTACAACTAGTGGTATTTCAAATCTTTTATTTGATAGTAGTTAAAAAGACTTAATTAATAATCAAATAATTGGATGATCTTCTTGTTTGGATAAGAAATATTATTAACAACTAAAAAAAAATTTAATCACTTTTATGAAGAATATAGATAAAAGTCTATAGTAAATAATATATATAAAATCTTGAACTTTATTAACTTGTGAAGAAACTTAAATATTCTTCATTGAAGTTAATTCTAATAAGAAGAGTGATGAAATGAATATTTAAATTATTTTTATAATTACCAATTATTAAAAATAATTAGAAACCTATTAGGTAGATAAGATCTTGTATAAAAAATATCAAGAAAATTTAATAAATATGGATTAGATATTTAAAAGATTTTAGATGTTATATGTAGTTATAAAAAATAAAATTATATAAAACTTCTAATTTTAAGAAGCCATAATAAAAGTATTATACAACTCAACTATTTGGCTTACAAACTTTATGGTTCTTAAGGGGCTTTTATTTAACCTATTTAGTAAAAAATATAAAAATAAAAATAAAATTAAAGCCATTTTAAGTCTAATCAATACTTTTTCCATATTCTAATCTTGTTTTAAGATTTTTTTAGTTTCTCTGCATTAAGCAATAGTCATTCTAATTTATTTCTTCCTTACAACTACATATATATTGAATTACTTAGTTTTTCTTTAGAATTATTTCTTGGACATATTAAATGATGCATAATAATCAATATATGAAATATTTAATATACTGATTTTTTAGAGGAAAAAAATCATTAAAAATATATATAACATCATATGATAAAATATCTATAAAATATCTATAAAATATCTATAATATAATATAATCACAAAATATGACAAGAAATAGTGTGAATAAATAAAATTAAAATTAGAAATATTTACATCTTATTATTTTGATTTACTACTATATACATGCATTACACTAATGAAATTTTTTATTAAATGTGGTTGGTAGATTGTTTTAAATGAGTAGGTTTGTAATAATCAATAATATCTGTTTTTGAATTTTTATTAAAATAATTTAGAAGATATACATTGTTTTTTTCTTAGAAACTTTTGAAATTTGCTTTTGCTTGCATCTTCTATAGTGAATACAAATTATGGTATGATATGCTGCAAAAAAAACAATATTTTTTTATCTTATATTGCAACATAATTTTAAATTTAGATCTTAGTTTAAAAAACTCAGAATTTAACAAGTTAGATTTTGCATCATGTATTTAGTCAAATGAAGTTAGATTAATAGATTGAATGCTTGTAATTTAATATGAATACATTTAGGTTCATTAGTATCTAATTACAATAATGTTTTTAAAACCAAAGTTTTAAAACATTGTTGTCTTTATTAAAAAACAACTGATCAAAAGAGAAATTTTTATATGCTATAATTAATGTCACGATGAATTGAAAAGAATTACTTGAAAATGGTAATGATAATCTGGTGAAATTTAGATGTAATTGACACTTCTAAATTATTTGGTTGCCATAACTAGTTTTATTGTTTAAAAATAAGAAAATGCTCAATTTGATTTTTATTTTTAGCCAGCTGGTCTAAATTTTAAGTTTAAAAAAACCATGTTTTTGTCAGAATAACATGTATAGATTGTCAAAAATAATCTTGTTAAGGTTCAGAACTTCTATCATAGAGAACATAAGATATAATAATCTTAATAATATAAAAAATAATATAATCTTAAACATATAAAAATGTATTGGTAAACTATGAGATTGAAATCAACATGCAACTCTACGTTTTTATAGATATGTACATGTATGTATGTATGTACATGGGCAAGAGGTGGGGATGAAATATCTATCCTGAGGATTATCTAAGCAGTCCTAAAAGGTTGAGAGCAGGCTACCCAATTGGTCATTCCATACACCTTCGAATTCCCAAGAGAGCTTTTTACCCCAAAAGGGTGCATACAGTTTCCAATGGACCCAGTTCAAGGGGGATCCTTTCCCCACGGCTGTTGTCAGACAGGTCCACGGCTGGCAAGCATTGGAGGTTGTGGACGGAATTGGAGCACCAATGGAGATGGGTCGGGCAGTTTGTGGCCGTGGCCGTGGCCGTGGCCGTGCATGAGCGAGGTGGAAGCCTCACTATCAATATTGCCACATAAGTAAAAATGGTGGCATCTCTCTCGTGATGTGGCCGCCAAGGAGAGATTTCATGGTGGAGCCATTATCAGGGCTCATCCATTTTGGTTCCAGCCCCTCCTCCTGAATGCCATTTCTGTCAGAAAGGCCTCTAGCCACCTCTTTAATCACCAATGCGAAACCTTAGATTCTTTTTTTAGCCTTTTTGCCACATGTGCATGTAGCCATTTCTAACATTCCCTTTCTGTATCCCACCCCCAAAAGGCATTCAAAATGTAGTTGGCATTTTGGGGCCAAGTATTTGGGTTTAGAAAGGCTCTGAAAATTCACTGGGAGAATGTGAGGGGGAGAGAGCGAGAGAGAGTTGGCGATCAAAATTAACCATCATATGCTTATGATTACAGAATGTGTGGATATGGCAGGACATAAGATTAACTGGACAGAATCGGACCTGTTCATCGCACAACCAATCTGAATCGAGGCAATATAGAAGATGCTGACCTGGCCCAATAGGGTGGGCCACTACGCTCGTAATGGCATGTTGAAGTGGACATTATCAGAAATTCATTTTCAACCACGAAGCAGAAGGGCGAACCCAAAATCAACAAACGCCCTCCGATCTTTGCCACGTGTCGATTATGCGGAGAAACCAACCCTAGATAATATTTCGTATCTGCGGTACCAAGCAGCTTCCCCTTTGCTGGCTTGTGACCGCCCTCCTGTGAAAAGGGGTAAACCGCCTAAGCTCACGTACCACTCCAAACCCGGGAATTATTGACACCCGGGTCAATATTTGACAGCAACAGACGTGGAACAAGTGGGACAACCGCGCGACGTCAAGCGGTTGGCCTGGAGATATTCTATTAGCTTGCCGGGACACTTCCTTCGCCGCTACACGGACAGCCCCAGAAATATACGGCTAACTCTTTGTACCATCAGCCCGATCAATTGATGCCCGCCACTTAGATATCCTGTCCCGTCAGAAGCAGGAACCAGATTGCGGCCCAATCCCAAGATCAGGAACACAGCCGCATGCTGAGAGGATGTGCTCGGAGTCAGGCCTTCTTCTGCTCCGGCCGCGCCCCTCGGAGTCGCTGTGTGTGCTGAAGCTGCTGCATTAGTGCGTAGCGCAGCTCTCGCCACATTTCTTTGTCACATTGTAACCCATACCACTGTTTCTCCGTCGCCGGGTATTGTTTGATTGCCTGCGGGCATTGTTGGACTGGAAATTGTGAATTGGGTGCGCGAGGAGAAGAAGCAATACCGTGAATAGGAGCGAAAACAGTCGCTTGGATTTGGAGGGTCGAGAAACGGATTATTTGAGCTTGGCATAGTCTCCGAATCGAATTCTTGAGGAAGTTGGATTGTGGAAGAGGTTGGACGATTGATACGAACAGTGAGGGCCAACATCGCCATGGCGACGGCGAGCAGGATGTCCATGGGTGTGACGCCGTGTGGTTTGCAGAGCTTGTCTTTGACGAGGAATGTGCGGAAGGTTTCCGCTTCTGTGGAGCGGGCGGGCGCAGGTTGTTCCAGGTGCTACCGCAGCGTGAATGCGGGCTCCGCGCTGAAGAGGATTGAGGTTCCTAGGAAGGAGTTGTTCGGCGCCTCGTTGAAAGGTCTGGTGCCGGGGAACGTGGTCAGCGCTGCCGCGCCAGGGCCTGTGACTTGTGTTTTGGAGGAAGCCGCAGCTGAGCAATTGGTGGAGAGCCCTCCGGCGAAGATCTGGCTGTCGGACGTGGTGGTGAAGAGGCGCAGGAACTACTTCAAGAACAGGCAATGGACCTCGAAGGACCTGACGTACGCGGGGTTCATGATCTTCATGCACGGGCTGTGCTTGTTCGCCCCGGCGACGTTCTCATGGGAGGCGGTGGGCGTGTTCATGGGATTGTATGTGATCACGGGGATGCTGGGAATCACTCTGTCGTATCACCGGAACCTGTCGCACAAGAGCTTCAAGGTGCCGAAGTGGTTGGAGTACACGTTCGCGTATTGCGGAGTGCAAGCCGTGCAGGTAATGTGGGTGGTGTGGTGGTTGTGTTGTGAGGAATTGGACATGGATTGGTGCGGAGGCAAGTGGAGCGCGGGTTGTGGAACTTGAATGTGGATACATGGTGGATGTGGGGCGTTGAGGATGTTAGGTGGGGTGTGTGGGCGATGGGAATGTGGGGTGGTGTGAATTGGAGTGGTGTGGGTGGGATTATATGGAGGCGGGCGGGTTGGAGTAGGGTAGGGCGAATGTGCAGTGTGCAGGTTGGGGAGGGAGGGTATTGATGGTCGGTGACACGGTGTGGGTGGATGGTGTGCTGACATGATTGAGTGGATGGGGAGCAGGGTGACCCGACGGAGTGGGTGAGCGCTCACCGTTATCACCACCAGCATTGCGACACGGAGAACGATCCGCACACGCCGTACGAGGGGTTTTGGCACAGCCACATGGGGTGGCTGCTGGACGACGCCCAAACACAAGAAAGAGTGAGTTGAATAGTTGTGATGTGGAGAAGTAGGTGGGAGGCGAGCGAATGTGTGTGGGAATTGGGAGCGTGGATGTGTTGTTGGCGGAGGGAGAGCAGCAGTTGGGAAGGGGGATGTAGTTTGAAATGGTGAAGGTGCGTTGTGCGCAGGTGGGCGCGAGGAATAACGTGTCGGACATGGAGAAGGACCCGTTCTACAACTTCATCCAGAAGACGTATGCAATTCACCCGATGCTACTGGCAGCAGCGTTGTATGCCGTGGGTGGATTTCCATACATCGTGTGGGGCATGGTAAGAGCGCTGGCTGTGTTTCGCGAGGAGTGGTGTTTTGATGTGGACTGAGTAGGTGCAGCGGAGGGTGTGTTGGAAGCGTGGGAGAGGGTTGAGGGCGGGAATGGGGGAATAGGAAATGTGGGGGTGGAGTGAGATTGTGGGGAGGGTTGAGGAAGTGATCGAAATGGAATGAGTGTTGGAGTTGGATGATGACGTTGGTGGTGGTGGTGGTGGTGGTGGTGGTGTGTGGAGTGCAGGCTGTGAGGACGGTGTGGGTGTATCACATCACATGGTTCGTGAACTCTGCATCGCATGTGTGGGGATCTCAGAAGTGGAATACCGGCGACTTGTCTCGGAACAACTGGTGAGTATGGCAAAACGTTATGGGGAGTCGGGGTGAGAGATGTTTGTGGATGGAGGGTGGTGCGAAAACAGTGGTAATGGTGTTTGTGATGTAGAGTCGCAGTCGGAGTAGGCAGGTTCTTGTCCGGAGGGGGAGGGGATGAGTGGAACGAGGGGCAGGAAGTTGGCATTGAGTGGAGTCCAGGAATGCAGGATGTGGAGCTGGAGATTGTAGAGAGTGTGGTGAAATGAGTCGACGGAGTTGGTAGGCGTGGAGGAGGGGTATCGGGTTTGGGTTCGTGGGCCGCAAACCCCAAGCGGGTGGAGTGAGGGTTGGTGGTGATGACTGACGAGGTTGAGGACGTTGATGGTTGCAGGTGGGTGGCATTGCTGGCTTTCGGCGAGGGGTGGCACAATAACCACCACGCATTCGAATACTCAGCTCGGCATGGTCTGGAATGGTGGCAGTTGGACCCAACATGGTGGGTGATCCGGGGGTTGGAAGCCGTGGGTCTGGCGACGAAAGTGAAGCTACCGAGGAAGGATCACATGGAGAAGCTGGCATTCAAGCCGACATCGTAGGTTGCGCGCTAGAGATGGACGGAGGGTAAGGAAGTGGCCACAGTCGGGTTAGAACCAGGGGTGGGCGCGAGGCGTGTGCAGCTGGTAAGGGATGGGGCGTGGACGTGTGGGAGAGGTTTTGGGCGACGAGCCAAGAGAGTAGAGAATTCTTTCACAGCTTGAATGCGGTGCAGTCGGGTTAGGACGAGCCGGTAGGCAGGAAGTAGTGGCCGCCAGAGTTGAGCAGTGTAAAACAGATGAACGTGTATATCAGGTCAGCCAACCATGTATTTTACTCTTTGGTGCACAGAAAGTGTGTGCTGATGTAATGCGAGAAATGAAGTGGTCACATATGAATCACCCGTCTGCGTATGCCCCAGGAACGTACATGATTTGTGATAGTGTAATTGTTATGTTATTTTTGTTTTTGTTTTCCTGTTTTTGTCGGTTTAGTTGGCCGTGTCGTCTAGTTGCACATGCTGTCTGGATGCCTTGATGTGTTTCTGATCAGATATTACTTTCTTTTGAGTTGAATTTTGGTGATGTCCGGCTCTTTAATTTCTTTCTTGTTTATTTATGTGGATTTGCGTTTTCATTCTTAAGTGATGTTATTTTTGTCCACAATTATGCCGAATTGTGAATCAAGTCGGATTTGTAGGTGTAGTAGAAGTAATTGTTGTAGACCTGTTCCTGCTCTGCATGACGAATTTGTGTTCATGAAAGACATGTTTACCCAACATGATTGCTGGATAGTATATATATATCTTCTTTTACTCAATTTTTATTTTCATCATTGTGTAAATGTTTTGTATATAATTCTTTCTTTTGGGCTGTGATGTTTCGGAGTGTACTTTATGACGACTTTAACGGAATTGTCAACTACTGTAATTGCATCAAATTTTTGCTGTTTAACTACAGAATCTCCGACCAGCAATGGCAAACCATGCTGTTGAATTGGGCTGGATTTGCTAACCTGTTTCAAGGGTCGATCGCAGCTGTTGATTCCATGCATTGATTTCTTTCTCCCGAGATTTAGAGGATGTACTATTAAACAAAAGTTTTATGATTCATAAGTATAAATTATAATAACACTCAAGTTAAAATGGCTTATATTCATGTAATGCTACTTTCGAACAAGGTAACGTGATACGATATTTGTTAAAAACAACAATGACACAGTTGATAGATGAAGTACATATAAATAATTAAAATTTTTAATATTATATTCAAATTATTTCACTATTCATTATATATATATATATATATATATATATATGTACTCAATAATTAAGTTTTTATGTAGAAATAATTATTTTTTTATTTATTCATTTATTCATTTGTTTTTAAGTAACATCAATTTATTTGTAAATTCGAATTTTTTGTGTGTTGAATCCCAAGTACATGACTTATTTTACAAATGTTTCTTTCTAATCTATGAGCTTCATGAGTATCAAGTTTCAATATAAATTATCCAGAACCAAACTTTTATTTTTTTATTATTTTTTTTGATATTTTATTATTATATAAATACAGCAAAATCAACATTCTGTAATAGATAAATAAAAATTCATTTATTTACAAGAATTTTACCTAAGTTAGACAAGGAAATAAAAATACATAAGAGGTTTAACAAAGAATATATTCTTTTGAGCATCTGAAATATATTTAGCAAACTCTAAACGTGTATAGTTGGATCTCATGGCAAATGGAATGTCTGCAAATATAATAGAAAAAATGTAGGGTATATGGTCTTAATATGCAAGCTTTATTTATACCTTTCTCAAAATTAAATTTTTTTAGAGCAACTAAAGACATTGTTGCTATTCAAAGATTTTTCTAGCAATTTATTCAATTGATAAATTTTGTATTTTATCTTAGTGTTTTAAATATTATTTACTTTGAATTGCAAAGTTTGTCTTGTATCTTTGAAGTAGGAAATATATTGCTTTAGGTCTAATAGAAAGAATAATAATGGAGGAAGTTCAATAAATTTTTATAGATAGAGATAAACATTTATAACAATGAGTTTGAGAAATATGGATAATAAAAAAAATATTGTGATTACTTCAATCTTTTATTAGAGAAGCAAACCAAAAAAAAAATTATGTGCATTGTGATATAGAACTTGGTGATTGATAAAGGATTATCTTGCAAAATCACTAATCTATGATGCAAAAAAATTTGGATGCTAATTTTATATTGAAAGATATTTTTTTTATATTATATAAAGAAGATATGTGAATGTGATTATTTTTTTTAGAAAAAATATAATGCTTTGAGTAAAGCAACATTATTATCATTCTAAAAGTACATACTTACTATAAAAATATTGATTTATAAAATGGTCACTTATGTATATAAAAGAGTTTGGAATTGATGGAGACCACAACAATATATGCTATGAAGCAATTTATACATTTTTCTTTTAAATTAATATATTTTAAAGAATCTACTTTTAATAATATACAAAAGCATGTGAACATAAACTACACATATGGATTTTCAAGCATGTTTGTTAGTTTGTATTACATATATTAGACATAGAAAAATTATCTTATGGATTGGTAGAATTAGTTTTAAGATAAAGATGGCAATTCAAGGAGGATACTAAAAGTCATTACAAACCAACTTTTATTAATTTGGCATACATTTTTTTAAGTTGTTGATTTATAATAACAATGTCAATGTTATTGTCATATTATCTCTTATAATTGATTTCTTGTAAATTTAAATAATAGTATAAGTTTTAAAATTAATGATTGGCCATATTACAAGTACTATTTTGTCATGCATGATATCTATCTAACGTATTCAACCTATTCAATTATCTTAAAATAAAAAATAAAAATATTTTTTAAGATAACAATGAAGTACAAAGGAAGATGAAAGAGGCTATTAGAAAGTTGTAAATACATTAGAAACTCTAACTTGACAATGGAATTATGGACACAGTAATTGACATCATGATATGTTGCATAATTTTGCACAATTGAGTGATTTAAGTTCAATAAGACATGTTTTTGCATCCTATATTTGATCAAACAACAATAGACAAACAAATACAAATATATATGACATTTGTAAGTTGAATGCAAAAAAATGGGACATTAAGGATATAACCATAAATAATAAGTTTCAATAGAATATAATAAATCATGTTTAGATTATTAATTACTAATATAATTAAATTTTTATAGTATATTACTTCTATTTTATAAAAGTAAAAAATTTTACAATATACTTGGAAAAAATTTGATTTTATGTTGAATTTAAATGTTATATTATATTTTTATTTATAATATAATTGATATATATATATATATATATATATATATATATGTTGTACGCATTAGGTATTATATATACATATGAATGAGATAAATGTTGTCAAAGAGGATATAGAAATACCAATGGATATACATACTAGCAACATTACTTTTGTTATTTGTGCTAATATATATTGTTTAAATCTATAGATATAGTAAAACTATAAACTATATTATAATCATTATAAAAGCTATATTATAATTATAATTATAAAATCCATTAGAAAGATATGATATGAGAATTACAACAATTTTTTTTGTATGTTTAGAAAATTCTTATAAATAATTAAAAAAATTAAATACAACACCTATTATATTTTAAATCTTTATATAAAAAAATGCATCATTTTGTACATAAGATGTGCAAATAAATAGTAGTATTAGTCATAATAAAAATAAAAATATCATTTGTATAGACTAAAGTTACTCCTTGCAACAAAAAAAAAAAAATTATTTTTACATATAGGAATTGGTTTAGGTTACAACAAACTCACATATAATATAAATAAAGATTAAAATTGATCTTAATTACTAAAAAAAAAAAAATTAACATACTTGTACATGGTATAATTATTTTTTATTACAACACAATTATAATATAGAAGAAAAATATAATTTTAATATAAAAATATTATATAATTAATATTTGTCAAAATTAGATATTAATTAAGTTTATTTTTAATAAAAATATAAGATAAAAATGATAAGAAATTAAGAAAATAAAAAAATTACCCACACATGGAAAAATCAATACAAAATAGAATTATTTACTAAGATTTAATCAAAGATATATACAAATGAGATTCTAGTAATTTAAAAACTAGAGATATTTTATCTTGTTGTTGCGTTATAATACAATTATTTAGTAAATAGGTTAGTGAAGACTTATGCTATGTAGAAAGAACTTAAGTATAATTTTAGAAAACTATTAAGAATACATTTTTGTTTTACTATGTGGACACCTTCTTGTGCCACACCAACAATATACCACTACTATAAGTTTTTCAATAAGCTAGATACTAATGAGGCTGAAAGGTATAAAAAAAAAATAACAAAAATTAATAGCAATCTATAATACATGAATATTAGTGACATAAAAGCTAATTAAAGTAAATAAAATAAACAATAAAATAGGGATGTCTTCCTAACAAAATCACTATATAGACACCTCTCTTTATTTATTTGCTTTGTTTAGCTTCTATATTAAAAATGTTCTTGTATTATAGATTGTTTTTATTTATTATTATTATTTTTATATCTTTTAGCCTTATTAATATCCAGCTTATTAAAAAATTTGTAGCAATGATATATTATTAGTGTGGCATAGAAAGATGTCTATATTGTAAAGAGGTGGTGTTCACCTAGTGGTTCCCTAATTTTTTATAGATATATATATTTTATATCCTAATAACTAAATATCAAGTTTAATTACAAAGCTTATTTTCTATGTAGTTTTTTGTATCAAAAAAGCTTCTATCACCTTGATATTATTATAAATAGGTTAATATAAGATACCACATATAAAATAATAATATAATTACTTTTTAAATAAAATTAATGTTAAGTTTTTATAAAATCTATCATACAAATGATAAGATTGATACTTGAAAGAAGACCATTTATGAGATTGGGTAAAAATCTGATACTTAAGATACAAATACAATAATCTTAAGCAAATACAAGGTTTTTTTGGAGATTAGAAGGTATCATTAGAGAGTTGTTTTTAAAAGCATTCTAAAAATCTAAGGTTTATGTCAAGGACATGAACTAGAAAAAGATGCATAATCTAATGAAAACTGTATCAAAGAAAAGTCACAAAATAGGAATAAGAAAGTATGTATATTCAAAGAGAAACTAGAATGACTATTGCCAAAGACTAGAAATATGAAGACTCTTGAAACTAGACTAGAATCAGGAAAGGAGTTGACAAGAGTAAAGAAGGCTTCACTCTTGTCTCTATTTATACTATCTATTTAAGAACTACGTGGCGGTATTCTATAGGACCTCCTATACATTATCGTAATACGTGTAATTTTGCTCGAGAATGCTCCGGGCACCTGGATGTAGAAGATAAAAAAGAAATACACAATAATAAGATCCTAACAATTCTAATAGAATCCTAAACAATTTCTATTAAACCTTAACAATATTAATCAAACTTTGATCAAATCTTAAAGAAATTATAAAAGAAGAGTAAATGAATCATACATTAATTATAAAAGAAAATAATATATAAAATAATAAATTCAGAAAATACTAAAAATAAAAATCTTAAAATTCTAAGTCAAACCTCGTTCAAATCCTAGTCAAATCCTAATCAAATTCTAAGTCAAATCCTATTCAAATCCTAAGTCAAACCCTATTGAAATCCTAAGTCAAATCCTAAGTCAAACCCTATTCAAATCCTAAATCAAAAGCTAAGTCAAATCCTTAGTCAAATCCTAAATCAAACCCTATTCAAACCCTAAGTCAAATCTTGATCAAATCCTAATCAAATCCTATTTAAATCCTAAGTCAAATCCTAAATCAAATCCTATTTAAATCCTAATTCAAATCCTGAATCAAATCCTAGTCAAATCCTAATCTTAATCAAGTCCTAAATTAAATTCTAATCTTAAATCAAATCCTAAATCCTAAATTAAATCCTAAACCAAATCCTAACCAAATCTTAAACCAAATTCTAACTAATTTATATCAATCTTAGAAAAAATTAGAACCTCAATATCTGTTGATTAGACTGTTAATCTTACTTAAAACTTTGTACACCTTTCAATCTCTTAGTCAACAACAAGTACAACAAATTTGAAGGAAATCAAACTTACCAAATGAAAGAAAAATCCTAAAAACTTTTCGGGTATTGGTTGGCCTCCTTCTCTAATCTTAATGTTGATCTTCCAATGTTGATTTCTCCCTTCTTCACTATTCAATCAGTCTCGAATCACTCATGTGTATAGGAAAACAAATCTACTACCCATATACATAAAGTTTATTCTAATCTAATTGGCAGATTACTCAAGATCTCAAACATCCTAATTGACCCTCAAAACTTAATTTCTAAGACCTTGATCCACTTAAATCTCAATTACATATAATTAAGCTATTAGATTTAGCTCAAATTTATAGCACAAATTAACAACAACAATATTCAAAAATCCACAAATTTTCAGCTATGGATCTATTACAAAACTTCTGGAATTGCCTAAAATATCAATCCTATTTTATTTCACAATTTCTCAAGTTGCCCAAAACAATCCTAACTTTGCAAAGCTATTACAAAGTCATTTCTTATCTAAATCACTTGAAACCAATTTGTATACAAAAAATCTCAAGTCCAATCCCTAATCTTGATCTTTGACTTGCAAAAGCCTCCTGAAGCCACCATAGGCATGCAGTTTTGTGCCTTGGGATCTGATTTCGATCCTAGCTCATAACCAGTCCTTTCCGGGTATCTATTTTGAGATTTTTATGATAAATTTTTTTGAAATCTCTTTTTAATTACCTCCTATATATGCCTATATTATTTTATTTCCCAATCTACATTGTTTTGCCTTACTTATGGTCCTACAAAGTAAATAGAAGCTCATTTGTTAAAAGGGCAGCATTAACATTCATTAGTTTTGCTCCTTTTTTACTATTATCTATTTTTCTAAGATAATTTGCTACAATATTTTGAATTAAGATCTTCTATAATATACTATTTCCACACTCTTTCACCTAATAGTCATATTACATCATGACAAGGTGTCTAATTTACAAGATACGTATCAAACTTGCACAATAAATTTTCCACATATGAGCCACATGCTTTGGCTTGTTCTCTAAGCTATCAACATGTGCAATACATGGCTAGCTTGTTCCACAAGCTACTAACATGTGCGCCTTGTGGCTAGCTTGTTGATCAAGTTTTTAACCTATCAATCACCTATAGATATATATAAAGATGATTCCGCATCTATGAAGCTTCTAAGAAGCTTCTCTATCCGATATTATCAAATCAATTTATTTTACCTACTTCTATTCATCTATATTAATTAAATAATTATTGGAGTAAATCTTATGTCCGTGATATTATCCCCTCTTTTACGGACGAGTTCTACGAGAAGCGATGATTACATGTTGAGGAAGTCCAAGATACGTCGAATTGTATTTGCTATATATTCTGATCTTTGTTCCCTTTGAAGGTAGTTGATAAGTCCTTTCAGCCATCGGTAATGTCCCATATCAGAGCAAGAGAATTACCCTATTATTTGATCATTGTTAAGGCCTTCATAACTCTTTTCAAAATAAATATTTGGAATACCATCAGGACATGTTATTCTTGAGGGTCTTCATTTCTATTCCATCATCTTAAAGGTTGTGATAATCATAATGTTTTATTTGATAAATTAACAAATAATGGCTCTTGAGCTGAATTTGCTGGTTGTTGATCCTCGATCTTTTTAACATAAACAAATCTAAGGAAATAACAAATAATAATACAAAGTATGATGAAACCTGTATAGAATTTGCTTTGTTTTATAGCAAATATTTTCTTGATTCTTTATCTTAATTTTGACAGATGTCGTCGATGAAATGCATTGACTTTTATTCATGCATTTGCTAGATTCTTGGATGGCTTCCATGTGCGTTCACTAATATTGTATCCGCACCAATACATAAGATATTCCAGTCAATTTTGGCGCCGCCTTGAATCTAAAATCTCTTCAACCTTGAATTCTTCATAGCTGTCCATTTCTATAAGAGGCAATGGCATTTGTTTTTTTCCTTGTATATCTATTGTCTTGTATGGCTTGAATAGTGACACATGGAATATAAGATGGATCTTTATGGACTCCGATAGATGTAATCGATATGCAACTAGATTGATTTGTTTAGAATTAGGAAAAGGTCCAAGCTTATGATAATCCAACAGCACAAGATTTAATAAATTGTTTTGCAGAGCAATATATTATAATGAAGGTGCAATTAAAAGAAGCTCAAGAACGATAAAAAATAAATATAGATGTGTATCACAAGGAACAATCAACATTCAACGTGGGAGACAAGATATGATTACTTCGTCACAATATCAAGACTACTTGTCCTTGTGATAAGTTGGACCTTGTTTAGAATTAGGAAAAGGTCCAAGCTTATGGTGAACCAATCTACTATCACAAATATAAAGTCATAATATCTTGAGCTTGAAAGATCTCTGATGAAATCCATAAAAATAGAAGACCATGGTTGTTTTGGAATAGATAATGGCTAAAGAAGTCTAAAAGATCAATGACAAGGAATTTTTGATCTTTAACAGATATCACATGATTGTACAAAATCTTTGACTGCCTTCCACATTTGAGGCCACCAAAAATCTCTTGATATAAGTTCCAAAGTCTTGTTGTATCCAAAATATCATATCGCTAGAAAATCATGACAAGCTTGAAGAACATGTAAACATGCTTATCCTTCTAGAACATATAGACGTCCTTCAAAATATAATAGGTTATTTTTGAACTCGAATGTAGAAGGATCATAAGACTTGAAAGAATTATTCTTAATATCATGAACAAGAGGATCTGAGGACATACTTGACTGAATTGTCTTGAAAAAAGTTGAATCAATAATCAATATTGATTTCATTGCTCAAAGATGAAATTGCTTCAATTTCAAGACGACTGTTCTTTGTTGCTCAAAAACTGCATCTCTTTCTTTTGGTGCAAAATAAGAACGTTTAGAAAGGGCATCGGACAAACCTTGTTGTTTTTCTGGCCGATAAGTAATATTGAAATTGAATCTTCACAAAGACATACTCCAACGAGCTTGACAATGATTCAACATGAATGTCGACATGAAATACTTGAGGTTCTTATAATCCGTATATATGGTGATTGGACTGGAAGCGCCTACTAGATAATAACACCATTCTTGAAAGGAATCCACGATTACAAGAAGTTCTTTGTCGTAGATTCCATAATTGATCTTGGCTGTTGAGAATTTTTTTGAATGAAAAGCTACTAGATGAAGTTTGTCATCTGTTTCCATTTGTGACAAAATTGCACCCAAAATAAAGTCTGATATATCTATTTCCATAAAAAATATCTTGAAAAAATCAACACGATATAAGATTGGTGCAAAAACAAACGATGTCTTTAGAGCTTCAAATACTACTTCCGCTTCTTGATTCCATTAGAGTTTGTCTTTACAGGTCAAACGTATAAGTGAAGCTGTAATTCTAGAGAAGTCTTTGATGAAGATCCAATAATAATTGGCAAATTTCAAAAAATATTGGACATCTCATATCGTTTTTGAAATCTTCTAATTCATGATTGTCTAGACTTTCTTAGAATCCATCATGAGACGATCATTTGAAAAGATGTATCCTAAAAAATCAACTTGAATAGTGTGAAATACACACTTTTCCATTTTGGTGTACAATCTCATATTTCTAAGTTTTTTTAATACTTGATGAATATGTACTTCATATTCTTCTACATTCTTAGAATAGATCAAAATATCATGTAGGTAGCAGATGACAAAATTATTTAGGAACTCACAAAAAATATCATTCATGAAATATTGAAAAATAGCTGGTGTATTCATAAGTCCAAAAGGCATGATATTATATTCAAATTATCCGTACCTGGTACATAATTTTTCATTCATCTCCTTCTTTGATGCGTACTAGATTGTATGCTCCTCTTAGATCTATTTTTGTATAGATCCTAGCTTGATTCAACTAGTCAAGGAGTCTTGATATCAAAGGTAATGGATATCTGTTCTTCATTGTGATCTTGTTGAGTCAACATATATCTGCAATGAGTAACATCTCCAGAAGATAAAGGACGACCATATATGACTTCTACGTGTACAAGTTTAGATTTTTGTACTATCTGTATTCTATGGCTTTTAGCAAGTTTTTCATCTAAAAAGTAAGCTAAGGCTCCCAAATCTATTAAAATAGAGGCTTTGTAATTATTAGGTCCTAAACACACATCTATTATAAAACAAAGAGATGGTTGTGAGAAGAGGATAGGACCTTCATTAGAAATTGTATAAGATCCCAGCTATACGGTCTTTATTGTAGCTAGATAAATTTATTTTTTGATATATTGTCTTCTTTGACAGTGGTACTCCTCAGCTTGTAGTTGTGTTGTTTCTTTCAATAATTTTGAGCAGTGTGTTTAGGTTCTCCACAATACAAGCATAATCCTTCTTGACGATGTCAAATCTTTTCTTATTCAGTAAGCGGCTTGAAACGTATAATATCAATTTGTATGTCCTCGACTTCTAAAGGTACATATTAAAAAGACATTGGTGCTACCACTGAATTATAATAACGTTGAGGTTCCCTTGTATGACTTTCGGATCAAAATTCAAAAAGCCGATTATCACACTTTACTACAAAATCAATTGCTTGACTCAATATTTGAAGATTGGATAAGTTCAATATCAATTTCTTCACTTCATATTGCAATCCGTAGAAAAATTGACTGATAAGTGCAATATTGTTCCATTTGATATTGATTGCTAGTTGTCAAAATTGTAAAGCATATAATGTCACTGATCAATTGTTTTGTCATAAAATATAAATCTTGTTGATTGTAACATGAGTTGCATCATGTTTTCTATATATAAATCAAAATTGTGTTAAGAAATCTTCTAAATTATCTAATATTAAATTACTTCATTCAAGAAAAGATGAAAATCAAGGTAGAACTTGAAAGTAGTGTACCAATAAACCTAACTTGTGAGCCTGGAGTTGGAAAACTTTGCGGTTGCAATTCAATCACCAGTTGAATTTGGTTGATGAATCCTCGAAACATAGATCTTGTGCCATCAAACTTCTCAGATAGACCAATTTTTGATTCTCTGATACTTAGACAATGTTCAAATAGAGGAGGAATTATATGGCTTGGTGTAGATGTTGAAGCAGTTCCAACTATATCTATATCTTCATTATTTGGTAACCTTGTTGCTCCTTGTAGAGGTATAGTGAGTTGATGCATTGTAAGTATTAATTCTCTCATTTGTTCTTATATTTGTGCTATTGCACTCTTCATTTCAGCAAGCTCTGCCATGATAATACTTCAAAAAAATATCTAATACTACTCAAGACAAGCAGAAGGGAGAACAAAGAAAATACTAAGAATAATATCAGTTTAGAAGAGGATAATCTATAACTTCTAATATGCTTGTATCTTATTGAGAGAAATGGGTAATCCACTCTTAATCAAGATAAGACAAAGCTTTGATATTATAAGTATACTCTTGTCAATTTGTCAAGGACATGAACTAGAAAAAGATACATAATCTAATAAAAACTATATCAAAGAAAAGTCACAAAATGGGAATAAGAAAGTATGTATATTCAAAGAAAAATTGGAATGGATATTGCCAAAGACTAGAAATATGAAGACTCTTGAAACTAGACTAGAATCAAGAGAGGAGTTGACAAGAAAGAAGAAGGCTTCACTCTTGTCTCTATTTATATTATCTATCTAAGAACTATGTGACGGTATTCTATAGGACCTCATACACGTGTCTAATTTGTAAGATACGTGTTAAACTTGCACGACAAGTTTCTCACATGTGCGCCACGTGTTTTGGCTTGTTCTACAAGCTATCAACATGTACGCCATGTGTCTAGCTTATTAACCAAGTTTTTAACCTACCAATCACCTATAGATATGTATAAAGGTGATTCTGCATCTATGCAACTTCTAAGAAGCTTCTCTATCCAATATTATCAAATCAATTTATTTTATTTTTTTCTATTAATCTATATTAATTAGATAATTATTGGAGTTAATCTTATATTTGTGACAGTTTATAAGATTAAGACTTTGAAAAGATCTTTAATGATGCTATTATAGTTAAGATTTTAGGAGTAAGAAAGTTTTTAATGCTTTGTATTAGATTTACAATTGAACTTTTTTTTATTTGTGTGAATATACAAACAAGACACATTTTTTAAAATTTTATTTTATTTTAACAATTTAATTGAGAAATATTTGATAGCATTTATAAAGAAATACAAGATTTAAGCAATTAAAGATCAATCACGAATTCTTAGATTTCTAAAGATCTATATATTGAATAAAATAGAGATTTTAAAATTTTATAATGTATGTTATAACTAAGTTCTATACTAAATTTGAATAGTAATCAATGGTTGAAATAGAAAAATCAGCTATTAAAAATATTTATAAAATTTGAAATAAGTAGCCAAGAAACATCAAAGATGATATATTATTATAAATATTAATTTATAAATTAGATATCTTTTAAATTATATAATTAAAAAAATTATTTAAAATAATAATATAAAATATTTGAAGCTAATCTAATATATATTTTTGTATCTTGTTATAATTTATTAATTATAACTTAGGATTTATTTGGATATATTAAGATTTTTTTAGGATTTTTAGGATTTAAGATTTAATAGTATATAGGATTAAGATTTGTTAAAAGGATTGATGTTGTTAAAAAGAATATTTTTAAGTATCTTATTATTTTAAATATAAAATAATTATAGATAATAGATTTTTTTTTATTATTTTTATTTTTACAATCAAATACTTGCTACATTATTCAATTAGATTTTATATGATATAACACCATGAAGATTGTCTTTAGAATATTATAGATGCCAACCAAATAAGATATATACGATACTCTTGAGATATTGTCCATTTTTCTTATTTGAAATTTTTTGTGAGCTCCTAAAATGACTCATTGGTTATTTTTTTAAAATTATATTATGTATAATAAGTGTTAGAAGAATGAATTAAGCTTAATAGTATAGTTGAAGTCCTAGAAAAAGAGTTTATTTATAATTTATAGATAAAATCTATTTTTTATGATGTTAAATTGGTTCTAGCAAATTATTAATGAAGAAGTAGAAATTTTAGTTATAGAAGAAGAATTCTAATATTGCTAGAGGGACTTTTGGTGCTATTAGCACAAATTAACACAACTACTAGGAAGAGAAGAATACTTGCTATATCACCTTGATTTTTGTCATGCCACGTCTTTATTGACCACCATCTTCCTCAATCATTCTCTTCAACTCATAGCCATGTCCATGTCTTCCATGACTTCACCATCAACCATGGCCTTCAATCAAGCCCCTTTAACCGCAGGCATGGCCTTCAGCCATGGCCGCCAATTAAGCCCTTGACCGCAGCCATGGCAATGGCTTACCTCTATGGCCATGCCCCAGTGCTTTTTACCATCGTGCCTAAACCCAGGTCGGTCCACCTAGCCGGTTGGTCTACCCTGATCCGGATTTGCCCCTAATCCAAATTCTGACATCCACTGACTCCATTCTGCGTTTTTTATTTGGCAAACGTCGGGCCCCATCAAGGCGCCGCGGGCTGCCTTTGGGCGACACCCCGAGGTTGAACTGCAATAGAGGTCGTTGCACCACCTCCCCGGGGCCTGAGTTCTTTCTTGCAGTTCGAATATTCTCCGGTGGCGGACCTGCCCTCGACGGCCTGCTGCACTATAGTTTGATTTTCCTTCCGCTTGTTTCGTGACAATTCGCCTTGCTGCTCGTCATCGCCTCCAGCGTTGACACCTTCCTGTTTGTTTTTGTTCGTGACAATTTGCCTTGCTGCTCGTCGTCGACTCCAACGTCGTCGCAATCCCAATTTGCGTGCTTGACAATTCACTTGGTGCTCGTCATTGCCTCCAACGTCAAAGCCTTCCTGTCCCTGCGTTCGTGCTCAATTCACAATGCTGCTCGTCAGCTGGTTAGTCCATCCACACACACACACACACCCCCCTTTTTTTTTTTTTTTTTTTTTTTGTTGATGTCGATTTCCCCTCGTCTTGCTCGTTGTTGGTCGACTCGAGTCCTTCCCCTTTTACTGCTGTCAATCTCCCCTCGTCTTGCTCGTTGTGGTCAAGCGGAGTTCCTTCCCGTTGCAGTTGTCAATCTCCCCTTGCCTTGCTCCTTGCTAGTCGAGTCGTCCTCTTCTTTCCTTGCTGTTGTGAATTCTCCCTCGTCCTGCTCGTGACCAGTCAAGCTGATCTCCTATTGCTGTTGTGTCGCTTCCTCTCGTCTTGTTTATTGGCTGGTCGGGTCGGCCTTCTTGCTGTTCTTGTTGATCCCTCAGGGTTGTTGCTGTTACCATTGGCTCATCCTCTCGTCTCCAGCGCGACTCGTCATCCAACTCGCACGCCTTCTTCTTGTTCGTCTCTGACATGGCTCGTCATCTAAGTCGCGCACCCTCGTCCTATTCTTTCCGGCGCGGCTCGTCATTCAATTCGCGCACCCATGTCCTGTTCGTCCTGTGCGCTACTTGTCCTCTATCTGCGCGGCCTTTGATCGGTCCACCACCCACTCCGTTGCCATCCAGTTAGCTCGCCGACTGCCCAACCCTGTGCTTGCGGTGCCACCCAACCAGCTCGGCGTTTCCGTTCTGTTGTACAATTCATAGTCCAGTCCTGTAGTGGTGTTGGTTGCTGTGTGGTCGTTGGGAATTTCCAGTCGGTTAGTGGTTGTCTTGCTTAGGTGAACATCGGAAGAAATGCAAGCGGCTTAGGCCACAATTTTGGAATATTGCGAAATAGCTGTAGTAAATATTATTCACTGTCATCCCAAGGATAAAATCTGTGGGGGTTAATTGAGCATCCCAATAGCCAAAATGGTAAATAAAAATCAACGCAAATGATAAAGAACTAATTAATCTTTAGTTAATAATTAATTAGATAACATGAACATATTAACTATGTTAAGCTCCAAGAAAAGGGAACAATTACCTTCAGTTCAAAAATAATCTAATATAGATACAAATATAATTTCTTAAAGAATTTGGTTCAATTAAATTTTTTTACAAATGTGACCACCTTGTTAGCAAGTAGTTATTTTACCTCACATAAATGGTCTAAAGTCTTAGTAATTGTTTGGGAGACAATTTGTGGTAAGTATTTTATTTTGTTTATTTTATTTTTTTCTTCTTTTTTAACTTATATTTATTTTTCTTTCTTTTTCATTCTCTTTTTTTGCTTTTATCATCTTTTATCCTTTATCCTTTATAATTTTTCTTTTCTTTTAAAGTAGCTTCTATTTTTTTAATCTTTTATTTTTTCTTCTTTTTCAATTGTCTTTTTTTTGTCTTTTGTATTATCTTTTATATGTCTATTAATAAGTATTGGACTTGAGCTTCATTGATAGACTTCTTAGGATTAAATTTAAGACGTGTTGAGGATGAGCTCGAGGAGCGCTTTGTAAATAAGTTGACTTAGAAGTTAGAAGAATAAATAAATGAAGTAAGTCATCCAACCTTTGTAATAGGACAAAGGATTAGGAATTAAATAAGAATACAATCTATAAACCATTTTAATTTAGTACTTAGTTTAATATCTTTTTTAATTCAACGCTTAATAGCCTTGAGTTAAAAATTTGGATCTTAGTTTTATAATTGAATAGGAGAGAGATTTCTAATATCAAAGTAAATCCTTTATTAACAAGTAATAGGTTGGTTAGAAATGTAATCAAATGAATTTTTTTGTATGGTGGTATGAAATTGTATGTAAAAAAAGTATTTTGTATTATAAAACTTTATTATTAATTATTATAGTAGATAATTGTTTAATTGCTTAATTATGAAGGAAGATGAAAAAGAGATAATTCTTTATTATTGAAGTGACAAAATTCTCTTCATAATGAATTAAATAAACATGGTTGTTTTGTATAGTGTTAAATAAACATACAATCTTGCATAGGATGATGTTTGTACAAGTATTCTTTTATTTAATTATTTTTATTCTATTTCTTCTCTCTATTAGAGAATATATTTTTTTATGTGGTTTATAGATTAAAATAAGCATAATTATATTATAAATATAAATTAAATTAAATAATTAGATTTGCAAGTCTAAGATTGATGGAATAATTAGAATTGTAACAATAGTGTAATTTATATGCAACCTCTAATATAATTGAATAGATCAAAGTTGATACTTGTATGAGAGAATATAAATCAATTACAACCTCCAAATATGTCACTTAAAAATAAAAAATAAAAATCTTCCACCAATCAAATATATATGATCTTATCTTGTCAAAGGGAACTTATATTACAAACATTAGATTTATTCTAATAATTATTTAGATAATAGAGATAAGTAGAAATAAATAAAAGTAAATTGATTTGATAATATTTTATAGACAAGCTTCTTAAAAGCTTCATAAATGTGGCTTTATCTTTATTCATGTTTATAGATGATTGATAGCTTAGAAACTTGGCCAACAAGTTAGCCACATGTTGCACATATTGGTAGCTTGTAAAATAAATTAATTATGTGGTGCACATATAAAAAACTTGTCTTGTAAATTTGACACGTGTCTTACAAATTGAATATATGTTTGAGGTCCTATAGAGCATTGCCACGTAGTTCTTAGGTAGATAGTATATATAGAAACAAGAGTGAAGCCTTCTTTATTCTTGTCAATATCTTTTTTGTTCTTAGTCTTGTTTTAACAGTTTTTATTCTTCTTATATTTAGCAATAGCCATTTTAGTTCAATATTATATTATCTTTGAATGATTCTTTATTCTTTTCGAGTAACATAAGAATATTTTAATACTTTGATTGTTTGTGTTTTATATCCTTGATACCTTAATAATAAAAAAATCAAGCATAAAATTTTATTTTAATTAATAGAAAAAATTAGTACTAATCTAAATTTATCTACATCTCTAAGAAAATTAGAACTACTTCCAAAATCATCTATGAGAATAGATTTACTTGTCACTTTAGAATTTGAATTATCCAAGGTTTTCTATAAATCTATTTTGAACTAATAATTTTGATCATATTGATATGACAAAATCCATTGTCATATAGTATGATTTTTAATTTAAAAATATACTAGATATCTAATTGTAGAGAATTTATTTTTAATTTATTGGCTAAGCTTAAATAAATAATTTGTCTTTAATAAAAAAAGATAAATAAATACAATAATATTAAAAGATATTATATTAATAAAAACTTTTTATATTTGAATAGATTTATACATAAGATTTTTTATGACATTTAAAATTTTTATATTACCTTTTTTTATACCAAATCATAACTAACCAATTGTTGATAAGTTAGACTCTTAATGACTTTAAAGAAAATTCATAATCTCCTTTTAAAGACTTATCTTTATATCAAAATATTATTTATCCCTATATATTTTTTTTTTCACCTCCATAAAGTATTGAATTCTAAAAAACTCTTTTAATTTGCATAAAATGCTCAAATAATAACAAAAATCCTTCAATATCTTATTCATTCATAAAGAATTGTTTTCTTTATAAATTTTAAGATCTAATATCTTTTGATCCATTCATTCAATTTTTGTTAAGTTTCTTAAAAGTAGAATTTATGTCTTTAAATTTTATTATAAAATAAATTAACTATAGATGTGCTTTCAATTGTTTGATATTTCAAAAATTCTAGTAGGTGCTCAAAATTCTAATTTATAGACATCAAAGCACTATTTTCTACATATTTTAAAAATCCAATATCAATATGCCATTAAATTTTTTTTATATTTTTATAATATAATAATACATATTTTTTAAAATTTTAAACTAAAATATTATCAAATTTCTTAAGATATAATTCAAAACACCACCACTAATTAAGTAGATCAGTTATTGCCTTTAAATTGCAAGCGTTGACTTTAACTTCTAATATCTCTTTTATCTCAAATTAAAATTTATCAAACCATATATATATATATATATATATATAATATCTGTCAATAGTATAAGAATACAGAGCAAGAAAATTGTATAAGAACAAGGTTTCAGGAAGAAACCAACAAGAACTTGAATTAATCATATGAATATACGAACAACAACAAGAAAGGTGAGCTAAAATTCCAAAAGATGCATTGTTGAGACTAAAAAATTCTTCAACCTTGACTCCTATATATATCCATATCTAGGATGCTTCTTGAGCAGCTTCTATTAAACTAAGAAGCTTCTTGAGCAGCTTCTATCAACTAAGAAGCTTCTTGAGCTCTTTCTACTAGCTAGAAAGCTTCTTGAGCTACTTTCACCAATTAGAAAGCTTCTCAACCGACTTTTTTTAACTTAAGAACCTCTAGAATATTCTAAAAGATTCTATAAATCTTTAAAGTGTATATCTCTAATAATCAAATGACCTTCATTAACTCAAGAATCTCTAAAATATTCTAGAAGGTTCTCTGAATATGTGAAGCATATGTTCCTAATATCACCTCCTTCTCTAGTAATGAATTCCAAGAATAGTTCAATCTTTTTACATATGTAAACAATTAAAAATATATTGTATTAATAAAGCTATATATTCTATTCTCCGTTCTTGGGTAATACATTCTACTGATCTTTAAAGAAATTACCTATGGCCTTGAGGTAGTACTTCTATTATTGAAACATCCCATCTAAAGATCTGATCTTCATTGTGGCCTTCAAAACACCTTCCAAACAAGATCTTAGATTTAGAAGGATTTATCTTTTTAAGCTCAAGCAATATTATTAAAGCTGGAGCATTAAAATCAAGATTTGTATGGTTGGATCATACTCCTAGTGGCTCCAACCAAGGTCGTAGTTGATACTAAAATATATCATCCTTACTTTGCTAAATTGGAGGTTGTAAAAATTGCACTAATTTGTTCAAAGCTTGCATAACAAGTGAATCTTATGACTCTTATTTTGTCCATGCTTGAAGGTTTGACATGGTGATTGACTTGCTTCTATTATTTTATTCTATCTTAGAACAAATGATTACATACTGATGAAGACTTTAGTTTAATTCTCCGTCTCTTATGAATATTCTTCAAATCTAATTGTCACCAAGAAATTATCATCAAATACGTTTGTATTTGTGGGGATAGAATCAATGAAATTCTTATATCTTTTGAGGTGCATTGGCAAGATTTTTGGTTGGTTCCTATGTGCGCTCATTAATATTATAGCCCTACTAATGAATAAGATATTCTAATTTGCTCCATCTTTGTTGTGAATTAAAAACCTTTTTAACCTCATATTCTTCATGGTCTTTGATTTTGATATTAGGCATTAATTTTTTTGTATTCTTTCCAAAATATATGACTTTTTGTAAGATTCTAAAAGAATGACATGAAAAACTAGATGTACCTTCATAAAAGATGGTAATTCTAAGCGATATGCCATTGGATTAATTTTCTTTTAGATAGAAAATGGTCATAACCTCCAATAGTCTAATTTATTATATGGCTGCTTGGTCTTGATATTCTATCAAAGAAGCCATACCTTATCTGTAATATAAAAAGTAGATAGTTGATTTTTGAATTTATCTATAGATGTATTATAAGCATCTTGAGCTGCTTATAATTGAAGCTTTAAGATTATTTGGTGTTGCAATAGATGCTTTGTAAATTCTTTAGCTACTATATTGTTATTTTTTGGCATATTTTATAGATCAAACTTGGATGATATCCATAATTAGAATAAAACAAAATTAGAAGTGATTGGAGAAGTCTATTCGGTTGGTGTCTTGGGACCTTTGTTCAGGTACAAATTTTGTATGATTGGATGAATTCTTTCACTAATTTTCACATTTGAGGCCACCAATAGTCACTTGATATTAATTATGAGGTCTTATTAAAGTCAAAATATCCAACTATTAGAAGATCATATCATGCTTGAAGAATTTTAAATCTTGTAAGGCTTGGAGGAATATATAATAAATCCTTGAAATACAACAACTTATCTTTGAACTTGAAATTATTGTTTTCTTCCACATGTGTATATTTTAGATGTTACTAAATACTATCTACAAATAAGTTTGTTGTTATTGCTCTTTGGATTTCCGTCTTAAGAGTTATATGTATATAGATAGATATTGTCAATATCTTAAACTATAAATTGGACAGCTTCAACATAATTGATTTGTATTGATCTAATATAATGTCTCCTATTCTTTGTACAAGATATGATCATCAAGAAAGAGCATCTACTTTCTCTTGAAGTTTTTTCAGATGATATGTAATTACAAAATCAAATCAAGACAATGATATGTTCCATCGTACTTGTCTACGATTCAAAATTTGAATACTTATAAAATATTCCAAGTTTTTGTAGTCAGTATATATTATAATCTTGTGTTGAGCCTCTTCTAGCAAATGGTGCCATCCTTCAAAAGCATCAATAATTACTAAAAGTTCTTTGTTGGAGTGTCGTATGTTATGAAGTCTTGCTTGAGAATGCTCTGGGTACCTGGTTGTGGAAGATAAAAAGGGAATACATAGCAATAATTAGTTCTAATGTCTCTAATCAATCTCTAAAGAATCCTTAATCAAATCTTAAGTAAATTCTAATCAATTTTGATCAAATCCAAACAAATCCTAAAATAAATCCTAACAAACCCTAAAACAAATCTCAACTAAATCCTAGTTAATCTTGATCAAATCCTAAAACAAATCCTAAAATAAATCCTAATTAAACCTAATCAATTCTAGTCAAATCTTAACAATCCTAAAATAAATCTTAACTAAACCTTAATCAAGCTTGATCAAATCCTAACAAATCTTAAATAAATCATGACTAATCCTAGTCAATCCTGATCAAATTTTAATAAATTTTAACAAATCTAAACTAAATCTTAATCAATCTTGGTCAAACTTTAATAAATCCTAAATAAATCTTAATTAATCATAATCAACCTTCGTCAAATCCTAACAAATCCTAAAACAAATCTTAACTAAATCTTAGTCAATCCTATTCAAATCCTAATAAATCCTAAAACAAATCCTAACTAAATTCTAATCAATCCTAATCAAATTCTAATAAATCCTAAAATCCTAATCAACCTTGATTAAACCTTAATAAATCCTAAAATAAATCTTAAGTAAATCCTAGTCAATCTTAATTAAATCCTAATAAATCCTAAAATAAATCCTAACTAAATCCTAGTCAATCTTGATCAAACTTTAATAAATCCTAAAATCCTAGTCAATCTTGGTCAAATCCTAATAAATTCTAAAATAAATCCTAATTAAATCCTAATCAATCCTAGTCAAATCTTAACAAATTCTAAAATCCTAGTTAACCCTGATCAAATCTTAAAAAATCCTAAAATAAATCTTAACTAAATCCTAGTCAATCTTAGTCAAATACTAATAAATCCTAAAATAAATCCTAGTCAATCCTAGTCAAACTTTAATAAATCCTAAAATCCTAGTCAATCCTAGTTAAACTTTAACAAATCCTAAAATCCTAGTCAACCTTGGTCAAACCTTAGCAAATCCTAAAACAAACCTTAATTAAATCCTAATGAACTTTGGTCAAATTTTAACAAATCCTAACTAATTTTAGCCAATCTTAGTCAAATCCTCATAAATCCTAAATAAATCCTAACTAATTTTAATCAACCATAGTCAAACTTTAACAATCCTAAAATAAATTCTAATTAAATCCTAGTTAATCTTGGTCAAACTTTAACAATCCTAAAATAAATTCTAATTAAATCCTAATCAATCCTGGTCAAACTTTAACAAATCTTAAACAAATACTAAATCCTAAATCCAACCCTAAATCCTAACCAAATCCTAACTAAGCCCTAAGCAATTCTTAAGGCAATTTTAGAACCTCAATAACTATTGACTAAATTATTGATCTTGCTTAAAAATTTACACACTCCTTAAAAATTAAGTTAGCAGCAAGTACATAAAATTTGAAGAAGATCAAACTTACCAGCAAGAAATTCAACCCAAATTTTCAATCAAGTGTCGGTCAGCCTCCTTCTCCTACTTTAATGCCAATTGTCTAGTACCAATATCTTCTTCTTACACCATTTAGTTGCTTCCAAATTTCACATACATGTAGGAAATTAAGAGTCATATACATATATATAAATTTCACTCTAATCTAATTAGTAGATTACTAGAAATCTTAGGAAACCTAACTGACCCTCAATTTCTAATTTCTAAGATCCCAACCCACATAAACTTTAATAATATTTGATTAAACTATTAGGTCAATCTCAAATTCATAATACTCTACAAACACTACTGTATGAATCAATCTACAAAATATCATTTGTAGATCTATAACCAAACTCACAGAGTGCTCAAAAATATAAATCCCAATATATCTCATAAAATTAGAGTCACCAAAATCAATCCTAACTTTGCAAAGCCATTACAAAGTCATTACCAACTCAAATCACTTCTAACTAATATTTAAAAAAAAATCCACTAGTCTGCTCTCTAATTCCACCTTCTAATCTCTAAAAGGCCTCTCAATCCACCGTAGGAATGGAGTTTTGTGCCTTGGGGTCAGATTTCAACCCCGGCTCATAATCGACCTTCTCTGAATATCTATTTTGAGATTTTTGTGGTAAATTTTTTTAAAACCTATTTTCAACTCCTTTCTAAAGATGCTTATATTATTTATTTTTCTAATCTACTTAGTTTTGCCATATTTATGGCCATAAAAATCAATTAGAAGTCACTTCTATAAAAGGCAGCATGAATACCCTTTGAATTTTTTCTACCTCCTTCTCTATTATTTATTTTTCTAAGATAATTTTTTCAAATATTCTCATTTGAGTTTTTCTATAATATAACCACTCTTTTCTTCTTTCATCTAATGATCATATTATTACACGATAGTGGTTTTTGTAATTAATCTCTACAACTGAAAATTTTTAAGAGTAGAATGCTACTGGATGTAGTTGACCATCATCACCAATTTGAAAGAGTATAGATCCAAATGTAAAATTTGAGGCATCCATTTCTAAAATGATGTCAAGGATATGAACTAGAAAAAGATGTATAATCTAATGAAAACTATATCAAAGTAAAGTCACAAAATAAAATAAGAAAATATGTATATTCAAAAGAAAACTGGAATGGCTATTGCCAAAGACTGGAAACATGAGGACTCTTGAAACTAGACTAGGATCAAGAAAAGAGTTGACAAGAGTGAAGAGGGCTTCACTCTTCCCTCTATAAATACTATTTAACTAAGAGCTACGTGGCGGTATTCTATAGGGCCTCATACACATGTCTAATTTGTAAGACACGTGTCGAACTTACATGACAAGTTTTTCACATGTCGCCACGTATTTGGCTTGTTCATAGCTACCAAAATATGTGACCTTGTGGCTGGCTTGTTCTCTGAAGCTACCAACATGTCTTCCGCGTATTTGGCTTGTTCATGACTTCTCCAGGAACCTCCATCGACACATGGCTAGCTTGTTCTACAAGCTACCAACATGTGCGCCATGTGGCTACCTTGTTGACCAAGTTTCTAACCTACCAATCACCTATAGACATGTATAAAGGTGATTTTGCATCTATAAAGCTTCTAGGAAGTTTCTCTATCAGATATTATCAAATCAACTTATTTTACGTACTTCTATTGGTCTATTATTACTTAGATAAATTATTGGAGTAAATCTTATGTCTGTGACATTATCCCCCCTTCTAGGGACGAGTTCCACGAGGAGCAGTGATTACATGTTGAGAAAGTCCAAAATACGTCGAATTGTGCTTGCCACATACTCAAATCCTTGTTCCCTTCGAAGGTAATTGATAGGTCCTTTCAGCCATCGATAATGTCCCATATCAAGGCAAGAGAACCACCCTGTGATTTGATCATTGTTAAGGTCTTCATAACTTCCTTCAAAGAAAATATTAGGAACACCATCAGGAATAGTTTCTACCTCTAAAAGTATTACCAAACATCGAGAGTCTCTTCCAAGGTCGTGATACCAAACACGTTGTATTTCGCCATCAATCCGAGGAAGGACATGTCGTTCTTGACGGTCTTCATCTCTATTCCGTCGTCTTGAAGGTTGTGCTAGCCGTAATGTCTCGTTCGGTAAATCAGCAAACAATGGCTCTTGAGCTGAATTCGCTGGTTGTTGATCCTCCATCTCTTTAGCACAAACAAAATCTAATAACAAACAATGATACAAGGTAGGGTGAAACCTCTATAGAACCTGCCTTGCTTTATAATAAAGATTTTCTTGAGTATTTATCTTGGTTTTGATGGATGTCGTCGATGAAATGCATTAACTTTTATTGATGCATTTGTTAGATTCTTTGATGGCTCCCATGTGCATTCACTAATATCGTATCCGCACCAATGCACAAGATATTCCAATCAATTTTGGCGCCGCCTTGAATCTAAAATCTCTTCAACCTCGAATTCTTCATTGTTGTCTACTTCTACAGGAGGCGGTGTCACGTTGTAAATTAAAACATAGTGTGAAAGATATAAAGGAATGTGTTAAAATAAAAAGATTAAGATTAGAAGAAGAGAGGATGAAAAAGAGAAAGGGTTGTGGTTATAACCACATTATCTTGAAGGTTATAATATTTATCACAAGCTCAGGGATGATAGGTAGGCCAAACTACTATTTTCCTGCTGAAATTCCCACTAGCAGTACCAAGTCATGAAGCCAAGGAATTCTACAGTGAAGTCAAATAGATTCGAACCCACGTCAACTCCAAAGTAGCTAAGAACTTAACCACACAAGCTTCTTTGACTTGGCAGTGAAGGATGTAGTTCTTTCTCTTTTATCTCTAATCTAATCTTAATTGTTTTTTCTACTTATTAGATTTTTTTTCTATTTTATCTTAGATCTACTTTACCTTTATTCTCTTCTATTTTAGATCTAAACTTAAATGTTGTGGGCTGAAATTAGAAGAGAAGTGGGTAGAAAAAAATGGTAGTAAGAAGGTAGAATAGAAATTTACCTCAAAAAGTGAGATTCCTTCAAATTAATCCAAAAGAAAGGATTGAAGAGGTGGAAAGACATGGCTGAGGTGTCTCTTTGACCAAGGGAAGAAGGAAGACTAGGCCGGGAGGACAAGAAGGGGGTCGTAAAGAAGAAGAGGAGGTTCTTTTTGGAGAGATAGGGTTTTCTTTTTGATAGACAGTATACGTTTTTGTGTGTAGAAGAAGCTTAGAGAAGATTTTAAGTGAAATTTTTTGCAAGTTTGTAGTAGACAAGATAAGAAACATATAGAAACAATTTTCATGTCTTTTGGTTAAGTATCAAGGGAGATATGAGTCGTCAAAGTTGCAGGTGTTTAAGACTAGGGCAATGAGGTTTACTAAATTTCGGGCCTCGGCTCTTGAGAACCATTTGGACTTTAGAGGCAAAATTTGTTGGGGTTGTGTTCCTTATAGAGTTTGCTACTTTGAATCAAAATCTTAAGTCAATATGATCTTTGAGCAAAGAGTTATGAGTGAAATTGTAACCGGATGTAGGTGAAAAGAGAAATAGAGTGAAAGCAGAATTGGGGTTTGTATGGGCAGAGTGTGTGTGTGGGTTTTTTTTGGTATGAATGGAGTTAGGGGATGAATTTGAGTGTGAAATTTGATAGACGTGATCTAAGCAAGTTAAGAAAGAGATGAGAGTAAGTTTGATACTCATTTATCTTATGAAAAAAATGTTATGCTCTTTCAAAGTGATAGGGATCTATCTCTAAGTTAGTGAAGTTTGGGGGAGCATATCTTTGTGATCAAAGTAGCATTCTGAGTAAAATTTATTGGGGTTTGTAGATATATGAGTCTATTAAGTTGCATAAAAAACTGATTGCTATTGGAGTTATGTTTAAAGAATTATGAGGAAATTTGTAGTCGGATCCAGAGTTGGTAGAAGACAGAATTAAAGGAGAAGGGTAGAGTCTATAACTCTATTTCCAAGAGGAGTTTTGGAGCAAAAATTGGAGGATGTTTACAACATAAAGCAAGCAACAAGCCTACCAAATTTCAATACTTGGGGTTTTGATAATGAGGAGCAATGAAGGTGTGAAGCAAAGGGGGTCCAGAATCAAAGGCAGCATGGAGGGGTTTCTTTGACAACATGGTTCTCTCTAACCACATGAGCTATAATCAAAAGGATTATGGGATTTGCTTTCTTACTTCTTTAAGTACTTTGTGTCCAAATTTTGCTTCAATTGATGTGATATCCTAGGATTTATGGGCAAATTTGAGGGCGGGTTTCTAAAGGCAGAATATGGCAGGGTTAATAAAGTATGTTTTTATGTAAATTCTTCAATTTTATGAACTTTATGAATCTCATCTTGCACTTGAGAAACTAGAGGCACAAAAGACCCAGTGTTTCTTAGGGCTTAGACTCTCACCACGACACCGTGCAGCTGGAACCCTGTACAATTCCCAGTAAAGGTCCTATTCTCTCCTCAGAACCCTCTCCTTGTTTTATGATAGATGTATATTTGGGACCAAAAAATTATAGAGCCTCTGCCTTATTAGATTCAGGAGCCTCAGTATGTTTTCTAGATGAATAATTTGTTAAGAATTGTAAAATATCTTTAATACAGAAACCTAAACCCGTATATGTAGAAGTCATAGATGATCGCCCATCGTCCTCAGGAGATGTCACTCATGAAACCCGTTCTATAAAAGTAACAATAGATGGTCATAATAGCTATGTAACTTTTAACATAATTAAATCTCCGTCTAATCCAGTTATTCTAGGTTTGTCATGGCTAGAAAAATATAACCCTCAAATAGATTGGAATTCTCGTAGACTTGACTTTTTCCAGGATATTATTAAACATCCTACCGATCTAGTAAAAAGCTACAAGCTTGGTACAGTAAAACCTGTACTTATATGTGCAAAAGCTTTTTTACACGCAGCAAAAAAAAGACCAACTTTTGCTATTTACGCAACACCCATTTCTGATAGTGGAAAGGCTTCAAGTGGCATTCCAAGCCAATATCGAGACTATCAAGATGTTTTGAGAAGAAGAATGCTGACATTCTTCTGAAACATCGTCCATATGATTGTTCGATTGATCTCAAAGAGGGATCTCAGCCTCCTTTTGGACCAATCTACAATTTATCACAAAATGAATTGGCCAAACTCAAGGAGTATATTGAAGAGAATCTGGCATAGAACTTCATACGCCATTCCAAATCTCCTGTAGGAGCTCCAATTCTATTTGTGAAGAAAAAAGATGGATCATTACGAATGTGTGTGGATTATCGGGGACTTAACAAGATCACTATCAAGAACAGGTATCCACTACTTTTAATCTCTAGACTTCTTGATCAACTGAATCAAGCTAAGATCTATACAAAAATAGATCTACGAGGAGCATACAACTTGGTTCGTATTAAAGAAGGAGATGAATGGAAAATTGCATTTCGAACAAGGTATGGACATTTCAAATATAATGTTATGCCTTTTGGACTCACAAATGCACTAGCTGCTTTCCAACATCTCATGAACGATGTTTTTCATGAATTCTTAGATGATTTTGTTGTCTGCTACCTAGTCGACATTTTAATCTACTCTAAGAATGTAGAAGAGTACGAAATACATGTTCGTCATGTCTTACAAAAACTCAAGGAAACAGGATTGTATGCCAAGATGGAAAAGTGTGTATTTCACACTACTCAAGTTGACTTCTTAGGATATATCATCTTGAATGATGGCCTCATGATGGATCCTAAAAAAGTCCAAACAATCATGGATTGGAAGATTCCAAAAACAGTAAGGGATGTACAATGTTTTTTAGGATTTGCCAATTACTATCGAATCTTCATCAAGAACTTCTCTCAAGTTGCAGCCCCACTTACACGTTTGACTTGTAAGGACAAGCTCGAGTAGAATAAAGAAGCAGAAGCATCATTTGAAGCTTTGAAGATAGCTTTTACTTCTGCACCAATCTTGTATCGCGTTGATTTTTCCAAGGCATTCTTTATGGAAACAGATGCATCAGACTTTGCTTTGGGCGCAGTATTGTCACAAATGGGAATAGATAACAAACTCCATCCAGTAGCTTTCTATTCCAAGAAATTTTCGAAAGCAGAGATCAACTATGAAATCTACGATAAAGAACTTCTCGCAATTGTAGATTCTTTTTAAGAATGGCGTCATTATCTAGAAGGCGCTTCTAGTCCAGTCACCGTATATACGGATCACAAGAACCTCGAGTATTTCATGTCAGCACGCGTGTTGAATCATCGTCAGGCTCGTTGGAGCATGTCTCTATCAAGATTCGAGTTCATTATTACATATCGGCCAGGAAAAAAATAAGGTTTGTCCGATGCACTTTCTAGACGTTCTTATCTTGCACCAAAAGAAGGAGATACAACTTTTGATCAACAAAGTACGACCCTCTTGAAGCCGGAGCAATTTCATCTTCGGGCAACAAAATCAACATTAACTATTGATTCAACTTTTCTCAAGCAAGTTCAGTTAAGTATGTCCTCAGATCCTCTTATTCATGAAATTAAGAATAATTCTTTTAAGTCTCATGATATTTCAAAGTTTGAATTCAAGAAAAATCTACTCTATTTCGAAGGGCGCTTATATGTTCCAGAAGGTGAAGCACGATCACGTGTTCTTCAAGCTCGTCATGACTTTCCGGCAGCGGGACATTTTGGATATAATAAGACTCTAGAGTTGATATCTAGAGATTTTTGGTGGCCTCAAATGTGGAAGGGAGTCAAAGATTTTGTAAAAACTTGTGATGTTTGTTCAAGATCAAAAACTCCTCGCCATCGACCCTACGGACTTCTTCAGCCATTACCCATTCCAAAACAACCATGGTCTTTTGTGTCTATGGATTTTATCACGGATCTTCCAAATTCAGGTTCTTATGGCTCTATATTTGTGATAGTAGATCGTTTTACTAAGATGGCACATTTTATACCATGTAAAAAATCTATCACAGGCAAAGAAACAGCTAAACTTTTTCATGGCAATATCGCTAACAAACTGATTACCAAATATATCGGATAGAGAGATTCGGTTTATATCGGTTTTGGGCGCTTTCAAATTCTAAGGTGGATAAAGCTGTCTTCAAGCTCCATCTCCAAGCGATGGACAAACGGAGCGCGTAAATCAAGTCTTGGAACAATATTTGAGATGTACCATCAACTACCAACAAGATGATTGGACAACTCTTTTACCATTGGCAGAGTTTGCTTATAATAATACGTTACATTCTTCTACACAACAAACACCTTTCTTTGCCAATTATGGTTACCATCCACGACTTGATACTTTTGACTATTCGAAAGTTGACAATCCTGCGGCGGAAGACTTGGTAAATCATTTGTCAGAACTACATACAACAATGGCGCGAATTGAAGAAGGCTCAAGAATGACAAAGATAAATCTTGATCATTAATAAAGAAGGAACGCTTCTACAACTCAACGTAGGCGACAAGGTATGGCTACTTCGTCGCAATATCAAGACTACGCGACCTTGTGACAAGTTGGACTATTATAAGCTTGGACCTTTTTGTATTTCTGAACAAATTAATCCAGTTGCATATCGATTACACCTACCAGAGTCTATGAAGATCCACCCTGTATTCCACGTATCTCTTCTTGAACCATATAAGACAATGAACATACCAAGAAGAAGACAAGTGCCACCTCCTCCTATAGAAGTGAACAATAATGACGAATTTGAAATGGAAGAAGTCTTAGATTCAAGGCGGCGCCAAAATAGGTTGGAGTATCTTGTTCACTGGCACGGATACAATATTAGTGAGCGCACATGGGAACCAGCAAAAAATCTGGCGAATGTAGTGAGGAAGGTGGAGACCTTTCATCAACAACATCCATCAAAACCAAGATGAAGACTTTCCTTATAAAAGAAACAAGATGTAGGCAAGATAACATTCAACTTTCTATCCTTGTTTGTAGCTTCTTTGTATTTTGTGACGCTAAGGAGATGGAGAATCAACAGCCAGCGGATTTGACTCAAGAGCCTTCATTTGCTGACCTACCGGACGAGACATTGCGACTGTCACAACCCTCAAGACGACGCAATCGTGATAAAGATCTTCAAGAATGACATGTTCTTCCTC